>OX439140.1:104938917-105538917 GCA_949318255.1 Pollenia labialis
GTTTTTTTTAACTGTCAAACGCTAATTGAGTTAGGTAAATTGTATATGTGAACAGAAAGATAATTATGTTAATAAATTGAATATTGACTTATTAAAAAATGTATAACTGAACACGGTTTATTCACAGTTTGTACACTGCGTACAACGAGCTGCTAACTAGAATTCCGATTAAGCTAAGCAGCTTGTTAGCACAGACTTAATTCATAACAAAGTTGTTTCCATCTGCTAACTTTTAATAAATCAACTCTGAATTTTAATATTAAAAATTTTTATAAAAATTTAAAAAACGTAATAAATAATCGGCCATGTTGTGGAAATCGAAATTATAATGACATTGAAAGCGATATAAATGTTAAGTTAAATCTTTTTAAAAATGACTGCAATTTTTCACCTTTTCAGGCAGGCGCGGATCCAGGAGGACAGAAAGAAATGCAATTTATTGATTTATCTGCAAGCTTGCTTTTTAATTATTTAGGCCCGTAATTTCTGCAAGAAGAAAGCTGGTCGTGTTCGTACCTTACAGTTATCTTTACCAATTTTAACGTTTATTTTGACTACGTGATTTTACCTTCAGTTTTGATTTTAAATATGAAAGCTTTTACACCATAGATTTCTAAACACAGCTAGATTTCTTATTGTTGAAATTACGGGCATTAGAAGTCAAACTATCATTTTGTATCATAATCGATTCTGATTGGAGTCAGCTTACAGAGCAAAATAACCGCATATAAGCTAATTTTCCGATCAATTTCCGATTGAATAACCTCAACGAATCATTAGTGATACAATTTTCTGATTCCTGATATGAATGAATCATATCGTCGACTTAAGCTGGGATCACACGATTGCCGCAAATGCACCAATATGACACAATTATTATTGTGCTTTATTGCCGCACAATAATGAAATTGCCCCAACCAAATTTTCTCAAATCACACGATTGCCCTGTTTTATACAAATTTAATTGCCGCTAGTTGGTACAAAGCGAAATGGTTACAACAATTGCCGCAGAACAGTCACACGATTGTTCTTACTTATGTATATTAACTGCGAAAACAGCTGTTGTGGTAGCTTTTTTCTTTGTTTGAAAGTTCTTGTTAGATTGTTCATTGAACAAAATTAAATGATAAATGATACAAAACATATAATTAAACAAATTATTGTTGAATAGTTTTATTTAATTTTTTAAGATATTCCAAAAATTAACAGTCTGTTCAACAATTTCGTATGTTTAGGTTCGAATAGAAATATCTTAAAAATATTCGCACAGAAAAGCTCAATATGCTTGTGAACATACATACTTAAAATAATTAATTAAAAAAATTTAAATGCAAAATAAATAAATACATACATACATATTTATTTTCATTACCAACTAAAAGAACCACAAAAAAGTAAATCTAATAAAAAAGGCAAATATTGGCGCGTATTGTGTTGTTTGATTGCCGCACAAGAACACAATAAATATTGGTGCATTTTTGTCATTTTTATTGAGGCGCGGTTGCATAGCAAACAGTCACACGATTGCCGCACCAGGGTTGCATTTGATTGGTAAAAGTAAGCACAATATTGTCCTCGATTGGTACAAGAGCCATTTGGTTGTGCAGTCACACGATTGGGGTATTAAAAAGTGTGAAAATTGGTGCATTGCGGCAATCGTGTGATCCCAGCTTTAGAGCGTAAACCTGTTAAATCCATTTTGTACATTATATGACATTTTGATACCGTTGGGATAAAGAGACGCCACAAAAGACTAAGAAAAAAATTTGCTTTGGGACTCTATAGAATATTAGAAAATAAAACAAATGTATACTCAGAATTCGGAGAAATAATCTTTTTGACATTTTCCCTTCTTCTTAGATAATAATTAAATAAGCTGCTAATAACAAAACAAAACAAAAAGTTTGTTGAACTAAAATTATATTTTTTTTTCTGTGTGGTGTAAATACTCATATCGTAGTCAAAATTAATGTAACTGATTTCATTCCAAATAGGTATTTCCCAACAACAAATACAATGAAATAAAAATTTTTGTTAGATTAACTTGCCTTTTAATTGAGCAGCATGAGTATTTTGATTGTATCAATTTAAAACACTCAGGTAAATTTATGGCAATCGATTTTTAATGTGACTAATTCAAAAAAGATTAAATACGCTCAAGTACCAGACATATTTGTAATACAAAATAATACGTTTTCATTTTCTCACTGATAAGAATTTGTTGAAAAGAGATAAAGTTTTAACTGCACAAAGTCTTAATTTCGGTTTGAAATAACTTAATGTAAATAGATATTAAGAAATGTGTCTACTAATATTTTAAAAAGAAGTGCTTGTTCGAAATTTACAAGTGCAAAGAGCTTCTAAATTTTTTGGTATTAAAATATTATAGATATTTATTTATTGTTACTATTAAGTGCTTGCAGATATAAATAGTAAAATTTTACTAATTTACTTAGCAATAAATTGCTAGGAATATTAAACTTTTCGGCAGTTGTAAAAAGAGGCCTTAAATAAAGGTCTTTATTATTCGCCAGTTATATTTGTGAACTTAATGGTTATTTGAAGTATTCTTTTGTAATGACAGTAATCAAATTGCATTGCCAATTAAATAATATTAAGATGATAAAAAATAATTTAAAAAAATTATTAAACAAAATTTTTTATAGCTCAGCTTATGACAGTTAATAAAGATGCCTTTTTATATACCGATATCGACTATCATTTTTTCGCAAAGGATGTTCAATTATCCTGTATATGAAAAGATTTACCCCATATTCATAACAAACATTTTTGATTTATAAAAGGTTTATTGATCAAATTTTCATAGAAAATTCGTTTTATAAACCTTTTATAAGCCTGAAATGTTTTTAATGCATATGGTGTTTATGTTGTGACAATTATCACATTTATCATAAAACACAAAATACTTTTTCTTATATCAGGTATGTGATTAAAATTGATTTTGAAAGCCAAACGATTTAAAACTGAAAATTAAGTATATTAAAAAGTTAAAATTAGTATATTCGGCTGTGTCGAACTTTTGATACCCTCCACCAAGAGTTAACTGTTTCAATGGTATGGAATGGGAATTTAGCACATTTGAAAGAAGCCTTGTTAATTAATTTTTGAATCCCAAGAAAAACTTTGATTTCAAAAAACTTTATTTATATTGAATCTGTTTTATTCGTATAAAGTTTCATTCGGAAAGCATGCTTTATATGATACCCATGCTAAAAAATAACATACCAAACTTTTATTATTTATTTCTGGTCATATAAAACTTAATAAGACGTTATTCCAATAAAATATCAAAATTCGCTTCTGTGATAAAATGTTTTTGAGGAGGGGCTTTTATTCAACTTATGGTTACACTATGTGACAGTTTATTAACCATATGTATATGTCAGAATATAAAGTCAGAATGCTTAAAAGTAGAACAGTTTTAAGATGAGATATTCCAAAATAACCGTTATTTGTATTTTTAAAAAGAGATGATGTCACTTATATGTCTTAAAAAAAAATTAAACGGAATTTTGTTTTTGTTTTTGATGAAAGATAATAAAATTACTAAAATAAAAATGGATTGCTAGTGAAGAATAGTCAATAAATGACAGAGTTACAGGGGGGATAAGTTCAAACTTTAATAAAAATTTTATGATTTTGTGCAATTTTGCTCTTTTCAAGTTATTTGTCTTATACCAAACAGTTAAAAATTTTACCGTTTTACTGCATGGTGCATTTATTTCAATACGAACATTTTGCGCCCACCAAGAAATAGATTGGTTCAAAAATTATAAAGCTACAGAAGATTTGGTGAATTAACCCACATAATAATTTAACAGTTTTAGGCTTTTTTTTATACTTTTTGTTGCAAAACATTTCGCTATGTGTATTTACTTGGTGTGTTTTTTGTGATTTGGTAAAAATTAAAAAATGCGATATCTTTTAAATAATCTTCTGTAACTTCGTCATTTTGTTATCGATTTGGATTCTATTGGGCACAAAATATGCGTACTAAAATATTCTTACATCGTAATTGATAAAACTTAAAAATGCAAAAATGCAAGAAATCATCAAAATTTTTATGAAATTTTAGCTTTTGTCCAATGTAACTTAGCCACTTCTTGACCAATTTTTTCGAACGAACTGTGGTTGTATTAGAAATTTCATTATTTTTGAATAAAAATAAAGGAATACAAATTCGTCGAATATTTTCGAAGATACTTTTATTAAAGTGACATCATCTTTTTAAAAATCGCCAATAACGGCAATGTTCCAATATCTCGAAAACTGTTCTACTTTTCACCGTTCTGACTTCCCATGCGAAAACAGCAGACACTTTTACATAAAGATTTGGAAACGACTTTGTTGAAAATTTGTGACACAGTGTTATTTATGAACCAATGATTACTCAATTCAGTAAAGGGATTTCTAGTCTTAAAAAAATTAAATTGGAAAAAATTATAATATAGTTATATAATTCATTAGCGTTTTATTCGTTTTAAACACCTTTTGGAATATTTCAGTTTATATGCGACATATTGTGAATTATGAACCAATAAAACAAAAAACATTTAAAACTCCAAGCAAATTTATTTTTAACTGATTCTAACAGTTATTCAAAGAACCAAGTGCATATTAATATGGATTTTCAGTTGCAGTTTAAATTGTCCGTTGATTAAGTTAATTTCTTCTTTATGTCAAATTAAATGATTGAAAGTAGCGAAAGGTTCATTTAATGTTTTTATCCAGTTAATTTTTTGATAGTTAATTTATATGAAATAACTAAAAATTCATTTGTTTTTACGGAACATGGATTTGAATTTTTGACAGTAAAAATTAAATGAACTTTTCGTTACAAATATGTAAATCAAAAATAAGAAGACCTGGTTTTTAATGAACTTTCATTTATTTTATATTACAATTTCACAGTATTATTGGTTACAGTTTTCCACGCTTTGAAGGATTTTCTGAGAGTGCGTTTTATATGGGACCTTTGCTTAATTATAGACCGATCTTCACAAACTTGACAGTTTGATATCTAGTCTTATAAAACTTAACTGAGCCAAGTTTTACTGCAAAAGCGTTTGCCATTACGTTATCCAACTTATTTTTCGCTTATTTCCTATTCTAAATTCTATCTCTTTAAAATCGTTTTTCAGCATATACATAATAGATAACTGTTATTTTTTTGAAATATATTTTTTTTAGCAGAAATAATTGTAATTTTTTGAGTAGATACAAATCAACCTTCCAAAAAATTGGTACACATTTGTTTTCTGTATTTTTATTAAAGTGTTAATGTTTTTTAACAATGCATTGTTTTTTTTGTTCAATACAAAATAAAAATTGGCTTTTTGCATTCATGGGCGCTACATCACAAGACAATATTTAATAGCCCTTTTACACTAGCATAAAGTTCGGAAGAACGCATGGAAGGTGTTGAAAATGTAAAACATGCATTTACACTTGCAACATCTAATAGCTATTATCAATCAAACTTCTTCTGTTTTTTTCTTTTATCTACAAAAGTGCGATAATTTAAAAAAAAAACCAACCAAAAAACTTTTTCGAATGCATTTTGTTTAACAATGGCTACGCTGCTTTGTGCCGGTTCACACACGTCAAGTTAGACTCATCAAGTCTTGAGTTTTTAGGAGAGAGGGGAAAAGAAATAGCATTCTCTTTTCGCTTCTGTCCTAAAAGCTAAGACTTGAAGTGTCAAACTTGACGTGTGTGAACCGGCACTTTAAAAAAAATAATATTTTGTCAGCGATGCCACAAATATTTAAGAATTTATTGCCACTTTTCTAGTGATGACACTAAAATAATTGAAATATGTAGAAATGAATACAATGAGATAGGAACATCTTGCCATATGTGTTGATTTTAAACCGTTAGAGGCAACCAAATTATGGTTGTGGCTTCTTAAAGGAGGTTCAATTTAACCATAATATGGTGTTGGTGACAAGAATATGGTTATATAAAACATTATATGCTTACAATTTTCTTTAAAAATAGTTTTGTTGGAGGTGACCATATTAAACATGTATTTTCTTTACGTGTAGGCTTTACTAATTGTTATTCATGCACTGTGGCCCCAATGAGTTCGTTTTGATGTTTTCAAACCAATTAAGTATAAAAACGGTGCAAAAATTCACTATACTGTGATATACACACATGTGTACTCGGTAGTAAATAGAAGTTTTTCCAGTATTTCAGGCTGGGATTTTCCCGAAAAGCAACAATTTTCGATTTCCGCTTTTCAAGTAAAAAAAATTACTTAATATCACACAAAATATACAATAGAGTTTACAAAATAATTCTTTAAAAATAAAATCGCAGAAACAATTTCTACCAAAACAAATAACAAAATAACAGAGTTGAATTGATTAAAACAATGACCCCAAAAGTATAAAAAAATACTTTAACGTTACTTAAGTAATAAAATTTTTAAGGGCAAGTATGGCTAATTAGAGCGCCAAAAGCTCTGTTAGCCGGGAGTAACAGTAACATGATTGAGACGTAACATCTTACTGCTAACTATAATCGTTCTAATTGCTTTACATACAACAAAAGTACCAAATAACACCTGATTTGCAACGTTACTGTTACTCCCGGCTAACTGAGCCTTAACTTTGAAAAATTACCACCATTGAATTCAGCGAACACAAATAAGCTTAATTGTAGGCTGCTCAGCTTTTGTAAAAAATGGGTCAAATGCAAGCACAATGTTATTAATAATAAAAAAAAAGAAAAAGAAAAATTACAAATTTTAAAATCGCCAAAAACTTTCAATATTTTTAAAATTTTAAAAAATAATTTGAAATGTTTCCATTAAACAATTGTTATACATATGTGCATGAGACCCGAAAGTGAAAAAGTACGAGAAAAACGCCAGCATTATTTGGTCGTTATCTGCTGATCGCAATTTGCCTACCATTTTTACTGCACATTCATCTCTACATGTTAATTCATTTTATTTGGAAAATTCCATTTTTCATAATTCATGCAATTGAATTTTTTTGAAATTATGTCAATTAACATCTATTTGGTAATTATGATCTAAACATGTACTCAACGACGCGTCGTTAGTAAATTTATTTTTAGTAAAAAAATTACTAAAAATAGCAAAAAAAAAAAAAATGGAAAAGTTTTGGCCATTACAAATTTTTTGGGTGTTTGCTCGAAAGTGTGAATGAAATTAAATGATAATTGACAAACACATTTAACAAATAATAAACAAGTTAATTTTATTTGTGTGACAAATGATTTGATGAAAATTTGACACATTTAATATGTAAACAATTTTTTTGTAATGTCAGTGGTTTTTAATTTTGTCAAAATAATTTTTATAATTGATCTGACCATAATTGAAGTTTGCACTGCATGTTTTAAATTGTCGAAAGTTGGTAAAATTGTTAATAAATATAATTCTTTATTTTTAAAAAATTTCAATTAAAAATTATAAAAAATGTGTGCTGATATAAAGGTTGCCAAAACTAAGTGGCATCTCCCATTAAAAGACAATATACATTTATGTATATCTGGAGAACGACAAGAGCCAAATTAGGTACACGCATTTTAGTTATCAATACACAACATCGGACAAAATGTGAGAGGGATTGGAGAAGTGGGAGGGCCACGAAATAGATTTGTTTAAGTCTAAAGAACGGTAAGAGAAATATAGTACAAATTTGGTAAACCAAGCTGGGTTATCAATACACAGCATCTCTAGAAAACCAGATGGGATTGAAGAAGTGGGCGTGACACCTTCTATACAAAGACATTATAGATTTCTTTATATCTTAAAAACGGCAAGAGCAAAAGTTTCCAAAATTGGTACAAGCATCAAGCGTGGCACAAAATAAAGATTATAGATTTTTGTATGTGTGGAGAACGGCAAACAACAAAGTTTCCAAATTAGTTACGGTAAGGGTTATAAATACGCTATTACAGAATTGGGCGTGGCAACTCCCATACAAAGACATTATAGATTTCTGTATATCTTGAGAAAGGTAAGAGCAAAGGTTTTCAAATAAGGCTATCAATACACAGCATCCGACAAAGTGTGGGCGGGATTGGAAAAGTGGGAGTGGCACTTCTGGCGAATGGAAATGCCCAAATTTCTTAATTAGATACAAGCATATTGGTACACAACATCCGGCAAGATTTATTTGTATCTACAGAACAGTAAAAAAAAGTTTATCCAAATTTTGTGCACATAGCTGGGTTATTTAAACGCAACATCTTTCGGTGCAACTGGTGAATGGTAACAGTAAGACTTCATATGCACGAAATCTCCGTTAAGATAGTATATTATATTTTTTATAAGAATTTTTTGTTATGTTCAATACTGTATTTGCTTACGCAACATACCCAACCAAGTGCGTATATAACTTCTCGCACAAACTTTCCAACTTAGTGTTGATATTTGAATGCACGTTTTAAACCACAAGTTTTTTTTCTTATAGAAGATGACAAACTTTTATAAGAAATAAATTTGTTATAAAACATAATTGCTTAAAAAAACGCTTATAATCAAAAGTTTAATGGTATGTTTTAATATACATTCTTATGCTGGGTACACACTATGCAATTCATTTACGCAACGCGTTTCTCATTCAGATTGCATGTTTTGACACATACACTGCAAACAATGAAATCATAAACGCAATGTTAGTTCTGGTTTTGTTTTATATTAACATAAACATCGCGAGCTCAGGTAAACTTTTGTATAAACTAATAAAATTTACCCAATCCTCATTTCGTTCAATTGGCATTTTTTCAAGTTTTTTACTTTTTTAAGCGGTTAAGAATTTTTTTTAAAGGTAGATGCTTACATCACAGAATCTGTGCTTACAGTTTGCTTGTTTTTAATGTACTAAACAGATAAAAACATGTAATCACGGTACAGACAGTGCAATCTGCATCAATGCAATCCCACAACATCAAAATATTTTGATGTTGGTGAAATCTTGACTGCAATCTGAAAACACGAATACACACAATGCAATTTACAATGAAATTTGCCTCATTGCGTAAATGAATTGCATAGTGTGTACTAGGGTGATCGATTATTCGACTTTTTTCAATAACCGGTTTTCGAATAGTGCGAATAGTTGCTATTTTAAAAAAACCGGTTTTCGAATAGGCATTTTTAAAATAACCGGTTTTAATTCGAATACATAAATAACACAATAATAAAATTAGTAATTGAAACAAAAAGTTTATTTGAACAAAAACAATACACACGGAAAGGAACAAGCAAAATACTTATTTATGACTTAGGGGTGTTTTTCCAATTTTATTTAAAAAAAGTTTTCATTTGATATTGGTTAAGCATGTCTTTGTTCACAAAATCATATAATTTTTCGTTCATTTGCTGCAAGACCGGCATAAGTCAAAAAAATCCATTTCGAGATAAACGCGTTTAAAGTTTTTGATTTGCTTTAATCACTTGGAAAAAATAACGATACATTCTCTTCAAATGGGGAAAGTATAAAAGATATAAAGATGAATTTTATACACAATATAAAGAAAAACATAGCGAACAATTCTGCTTCACTAACTCCAAAATTGTATTTTTTGATTTATACCGATCTTGCAGCAAATGAGCGATATGTATTTACTTTGATTTGTTAAATAATATATATCGCACTCGTTTAACAATACTGTATTAACTCAAAATTTTTATTTTTTCACTTTTTGGAAAAAATGGATACGTAATATTCATATCTACCCACTGTAAAAATATTGTCCACTTTTTTGTAATGAAACGGCTGCTTTAAAAATTCTTTTTCATATGCCTGTAATGTTAAATTGAAAATTGTTTTGCTTCTACTGAAAATTTTTAAATTTTGAGTTAATACAGTATTGTTGAACGGGTGCGATATGTATGTATGTAATAAAAAACTTATTATTCAGGTAACAACTTTAAAAAAAATTTTTTCTTAGTGGCTTCTTTTAAAATAATCTTTTAAAAACAAGATGCAGTTCAAGTGTTTTGAGGTAAATCAATTCTGTGGCATTTTGACAAAACATCTTACGTCGAGATAAGATAGCAAAAAAGTTTTTAAAAAAAACTCGATGAAAAAATAATTTTTAACAAATAATAAAATAAACCGAAATTAAAGAAAAATGTCCTTTATAATACAAAATTTTAAAAAGGTAAGCAAAAATATTTTTTGATTCAAAATTCGTACGATAAACAACATTTTTTTCAACTTTTTAAATTTGACTTAAGATGTTTTGTCAAAATGCCACAGAATTGTTTTCTTTTGTTTTTATAAAAATTGACATTAAAAATTACGTTTCACCTAGGGTACTTGTTGGACTTATAGACTACAAAGCATTGTGTAATCTTTTTAGCCTCTCAGATTTCTTATGACACTTATCTAAATAAAAAAAATCTTCAAAAATGTGTTCTTTATGTTTGGTTTTTGTAGGGCATTTTGGTGTGTGCATAAATTTAATAGTATTGTTCAGCTCATTTTCTAAATCATGCTCATAATCGTCGCTTTCTATGTCTTCATTTGAATCTGATCCAGTCCCATCCATACCACTAAATAAACGGTTATAAAATTGAAATGCAAATTCTTTTGTATTAAGCCACGGTCACACTTGTCAAATATTTGACGAAAAAAACGGAACCAACAAGCAAACTAAATAATTATTTCTTTTATTTCCAATATTTATTATGATTATAATTCCACATCTTACAGAAAACAGTTTTTTGCTATGTCTAGCAGTATAATAAGCTTTATTTTGTAAAATTAAGAGTTTGTTAAATATCACTAACTGTTAACAAAAGTAGTGGTTACGCTTATTTGGTCAAATATTTAATAAGTGTGACCGTAGCTTTAGTTTTGTTAGAATACTTAAGAAAAGAATTGCTAACAGGAAAGTTTAAATCGTTTAGAATTTTATTTCGCCGCTGGTTAACGCGAAATTTCCAGTAAATCGATTGAAAGAGGATTTTGAATATTCGACAGTTTTGAAAACAAAAACTTAAAACTTCCTTCAGCTTCAACTAAAGTAGCAGAGTTTTTTGACAATTCATTTATGGAAACTTCTAACGGCTTTAAAGTATTGTGCACAACACTTAACGTTTTTATATCATTTTCACTAAACGGAGTCAGTCCTAGTTCTAAAAGAGCATGATTGACACATTTAAAAATTCTTAAATTGCGAAATCATTTTTAACATTGAGTTCCATCTGTGTCTTACATCGTGCACTAGTTTAAGTTCCTTTTTCTCTTGTTCTTTAACATAAATCTGATGTTTATTTTGTTTGTCACTTGATTTGTTGAACATTTTTACACATTTTCTTACGCGGCATAATGTATCCGCTATATTTTCATTCAAACATTTAGGGTGAGTTCCAAAACGTCAGTTGCAAAGCAACTCGCTTTTTTAAACGCATTCTACAATGCAACCGTGTAAAATTTTAGAATGTTATCTGTCACAAAGTGCATCAAAACAGTTACCGATGCGTTCACAATGACCAAACTGTGCATCGTTAAACTTGATGGTACATTTTTGACTTCGACTGCAAAGTATTATCGTGTTTTGGAACTCAGCCTTACTCTCATCAATTAAAATAACAAACTTCATATTCCGAATCTTGCTCATGAAATTCCGATTCATCAGAACTTGAATTCGATTACACTACAGATGAATACTTAAATTACGGGTATAATTAAAAAAAATTAAAGGAAACATATATGAATTATAAATTTTTTAAAATAACCGGTTAATTATACCAAAATAACCGGTTTATTTGATATTCGAAAAACAGATTCGACTATTCGACTTGAGCACAACTAAATTAACCGGTTAAAACCGGTCGAATACTATTCGATCGATCTCCCTAGTGTGTACCCAGCATTATATCCGTTACCTACTGTATAATAAATTACAAGTTTATGTTACCAAAAGTATATATTTACTGATGGCTTGATTTCTTACGGTCTAATTCATAAAAATTTCTTGTTTCAGCTTTAATGCTTACAATAGTTATCCAACACTTTTTGTTTTATAAGCCATTAATAAAAAATCTGATTTATAAACACTTAATAGGAGTGGATTAACAATTAAACGTTTATATTACTTTTGTATTTTTATGATGGCAACAACATGTTATTTTAATTGAAATTTTTGTAATAGTGATGCATACAACTAGGGATGAAACGATACAACGAACGAATTTTAAGTAAATTTCTGTTTTGTTTTCAATTTAAAATGAATTTCTGTTTTTTAAAACGTAATATTTTAAATAATTTTATGTTTTTTTTAAATAAGATACATACTATTGAAATAAAAGCGAAATATGTATGTAAATCATTTATTAGCAATATCAAATTTTTACTGCTCAAACTCTGTAGATTGCAAAAGAGATTGTACAGCTTTATGTTTAGTGAATAATTTAACCAATTTTTATTATACATTACGCAGATTATTTGAAAATAAAAACTCCTAGGTTTTAACAAAACATTTTCGGGGTAGTGGGGTGATTAAATAAGTCTGCAGCTTCGGCAGTCATGAGTGGTTTAAGATATATTTATTATGCATTTCTGAAATAAAATTTATCTGAACATTCAGGGTATAGTAACCGTTTCTGTTTATGTAACATTTGGGCTAAATTCCCGCCGACAAATGTGCGTACGACTGCCGTCTGGAAAATTTTTAAATGTCTTAAATTCTCTCATTAGGATTGCTTCCTCTATATGAGATGAAGACATTTTAATTTTTCTATGGCTCCAGCGAGATAAGGCACGAGCCACTCTGGCTGAAATTCATCACACTGTTACTTGAGAGAACCCAAGATGTAGGATGCTTCTAGATGGGTCAAATGTATGACCAACCCCACTTTATTATTTATTGCCGAATTTCGCTTTTTTTTAGTTATTTCAATAAACTTAACCGTTTTTGATTTACGCAAATATATGCTGTGCAGCCTCTTACATTTTCGAAATAACGGTAATTCTTGAAAACAAGAGCCAATCTAAAAAAACGGTAAGTCCCACTGGATTCAGCGTGCCCCAATTAGGGCAAAATGCAAGCTGCGCGGCTGGGCTGTTTTTTGCAACTAGCACAGTGTACTTATTGCTCAAAATTACAATATTAAAATTCTATTTTAAGATTATTTTTTCAAAGGTTGCGAAAGAAAAAAAATCATATCTTAAAAAAGAAAAAAACACCTCCTTCAAAGTTTCAGGATTTTTTAAGAACAGTTTGGGGTATTATATAAAAAAAATCAGCCAAATAAAAAAATAGGTTTTTGACTTAGTCCGTTTTTAAAATTTAATATTTTGCAGATATTACATTTTTCAAAAAAATTATTTATATATTTATTTTTTTTCAGTATATGGTTTGTAGTCCCAAGTATTCTCTTTAAAATGACATTTAAATCATCTTCGTATGTCTAGTAGTTTTCGAGATATTGAAGAAATACGCTCAACACATTCGAATATGACATAACTTTTGAAAAAAAATTTTAAAATTTTTTTTCGTTCATATATGTTCCTTATAAGATAAAAGTAACCTTCTCTCCAAATTTCATTACAATCGGAAGAGGTCGTGTCCCACTCTTGGTCGTTTTGACATGGAATTACCCATAAATTAATTAATTTCAATACATAAAAATGCAAGTTATTTATTATTAGTAAAAATAAATAATATTTTAAAAAAATATTTGTTTTAATTGTTAAGGACTTAATCGATTCTTTTCTTTAGTTTTGATAAGCTTGACTTGGAAATAATTGTTTCACTTATCAGAGATGATGGAGAAATCGAAAGCAACCCATAACGCTGGGTACATACAATGCAATGCATTTACGCAATCTAGCAAATTAACTTCATTTTCGTTAATTTTTCATTCATTCTAGATTGCATCAACATCAAAACGCTTTGATATTTTGAGGTTGCATTGAAAAATGTTGCATGTCATTAAAACATGAGCCGTATAAACACAGACTTAGTAAAAAAACGTGATTGTATTGAGTTTTTCGAACTGGCAGTGGAATGTGTAAATGCTGGGTTAGCCACTAGAGTTCTGTTTTAATTTTTTTTAAGTTTTAACACTTCTTATTGTTTCGGTTAGTTCTGTTAAAAGATTGTTTGACTAACTACCGAGAGTTTCTTTTGTTGACACGTAGTCATCATACTCATCCTGGCAAAGCTCAGCACTAAACTTTCTCCAAAAAAGTTTATTTCGGATTTCCTTAGTTTTTGTTTCTGTACTCCATCTTAAAAATGTATTGCTAGAAGGAAATGAATATAAAAATATTTTCTAAACTCATACCTTTCGTAAATGAGGCGAAACAAATAATTAAACACACAAACAAATTTGTTACATTACTACGGAACTATTAAACATTTTTAAACAACGGTTAATCGACTAGAATTAATCGGTGTAATCGTTAATCGAAAAAAGCCAATTTCAAATTAACCGATCAGTTAATCGGGTAGTAATTAATCGGTTAACCGATTAACGGCTAACCGAATGAATACCCTTGTGGGTACATTTCAAGTTAAAAGGTATCCAATAATAAAATCCATATTTGTGATAAATTGGATGCGATTTCCATGCAAATGCTTGTTTTTTGTCAATAGTCTAAGACTGATGTCGACCAATTATTTTTCCGAATCATAAGATTTGCGTTAAAATGGCATCGATTTGTTTTTGCATATTTAGTTTTTTAAATGCATATTTTTGCTAATTTTCACATTGTTGAGTGATTTTTTTTAAATTTCCATATTATATAAAAAAGTTCTTCATAAAATCTCCAAATACGCAAAACAATTTTAAATTCAATACATAAATTCTTTTGGAGCTCTGGTTTTTTATATATTTTTGTTTAGTAAAATTAAAAAAATTTTCAAAATTTAAATTTTATCAATTAAAATGAGCTGATCTGACTCTAGTTGTCTTGATGCGCTTTTTAAAAACCGTTAAAATAAGTTATAATTTATGAAACACCCTTTGTTTAAAGTGTTAATGTCGATAATAATGTTGCGGCTGATAATGCCGTAGTAGCAATTTTAGTTAATAATACCGGTTTTTAGAGTACTGCCAGACATGAATGTTAAGAATTTAAACAAATAAAAATGTAGTATGAATTTAGGCAGTATTATATTAAAATAAAATATTGTACTTTTGCATAAGAGAGCATGAGCATATAAATTTGAAAAGCTTTTGATTTTGTTTTACTAGAAATCTAATTTCTTTGATAATATTTAAGGTATTACGGTAGGTCACTTACATAAACCACTCAAGTTCCATGAGTACTGAACATTTCGGGACAACAATCTGAGTAAAACAACCATCGCTCCGAGCAATAATCATGCGCAATCCCAATTCACCAGTTTGCCAAACTGCAAGAAAGTACTCATGTGTCCTAAAAAGTGTCTCTTTGTGTATCAGTGTGTTTGCATCTGCCAAACACAAATAAATGTGTCATTAATTTTTACAATTGTATTTCGGTGTGGCATTTATCATAAGCTCTGAAGGTGTACGAACGTACTATGACTATTGATGTGTTCGATGGAAAGCATTAAATAAAAAACGTTTGTCGAAATTGATTCGATTCGATATACTTATTTATTAAAAAAATTGATAAGTTTAAGAGAAAGCACTATAAGTTGTATTTTGTCTACATGCCGTGGAAAATTAAAACTAGCAAAAATTGAAACATTACAGACTTAGTACATAACTAGTGGTGGAGGGTATACAAATACATAGTGTTTTCGGTAGAAAATGCCTTGTAATTTTGGACTAAATTTGATAAAATTTGGTAAAAAGGCTCTACTTATTGCATGAACCAAACCTGTTAAAAATGGCGAGAATCGGTCTTTAATTTCACATAGCCCCCATAGAGGCCTTCTTTCGGAATAGAGTCAAAATAGTCCATAGTGCGCATAATCCATTTAATTATGTTGATATATAGATGAAACTAGCCCAAACTTATTTTATTACAATCTTAATCATCTTTTTTTATTTTGTTGGAATCGGTGCATATTTGATCATAGTTGTCATATAAATACTACTGCCGAAATTAGCTTTTTTCCTCCTATTCCTGACATACAAATGGGAGACAATAAATTTTACGATAGCTACTTTGTCATGACAAAACTGTGTGCTGGTTGGTTCATAATTAACCAAATGTCCCCATATAAACCCCCTTCCTAAAATAACTAAATGGCAAACAAATCTCATATAGATAAAGATATCTAAATAATATTCGGCACAACACTGAAAAGAAAAATCTTAAATCAAGCCGAAGCGGTGGCAATATTACGGAAAGTACGGATTTCCTTAAATCATCTACACAATGATTGATTCAAGTACAGATTTTTTAAGTACCCCGTACTCAAAATTATCCGAAAAGGGGTTGGACTTAAGTAAAGGTTATCTCAACCCTAGTCCTTATACCCAGCTTCTAAAAAACGTATACCCAAGTGCAGGTGTGGCCAGTAAATTTTTCCGTTTTTCCTTGTATTTTTGAAAAAAAAGACATTTTTTGAATGCTACTTTGTAGCTGATTATATTTGCGAACATTTTAAGTGGACATAAGAATACAATAACGTCAACACCCTTTTTTGTCAACATCCTAAAAAGTCAGTATTTTTTATTGACATTGTGTACTCTAATATTCAATCAAATCACAATAAGGAGGACAAGATTTAAATAATTTAAATTATAATAAATATTTATTATAATATTTATGTTATTTTTATTATTATTATTTTTATTATTATTATTATTATTTTATTGTCTTGTCTCTGTAACAGTTGAGGTTGTATTTAATTATATATGGAAGCGGTGAGAAGTTTACATAAAAATACAACCGTGCAAACTGCTGGCATAATTTTTGACTGTTTTCACATTTGTTCAGAGGTGTGATAGAGACTTGCAAAACTTGGAAAAAGGCGGGAAAATAGAACCAAGGGAAGAAGTAGAAAAAAGAGGAAGAAAATTTTGTTTGTCAAGTTTGAAGTGCCGTGAGAAAAGGTCGTTTTTTTTAAAAAGGGTAATTGCGTTTAAAAAAACCATAGATCAAAGGCAATGACCCATTCATAACAAGGGATACCCAAATACAGGATCCATTAATACATCAAACATCATATACATAAACATACATCATACAACCATACATCATCCATCCATACACACATTATCTGAGCCACCATCATCATCCATAACCACGAAATTATTCGCGCACATACATCATTCCAACATTTGTAAGCCATACACACCGTCGACCTATAAACGGACAAGCCGTAGTGCAAACCGACAGGGGAAAAGGAGATTTTTGGTGACCACTCGTGAAAACCCCAAGACACCAGACAGAGCTCGGACTATGTAGGGTAGGGGATAACACTGATTTCGCTTTTGTGTAGGACGTTTTCTTGAGCGGACAGGTGGGACAGGTTTTGTGGGACTTCATAATAGGGGTGACCTTTCGGGTTATGCAAATGCCCAGAGGAGGAAAATTATTGGATATGGAGAAGATTCAAACATTTAACAATGAGTACGGTCAGGACCTGGCTAAATGTTTAAAGTCCTACACATTAATGCCCCAAGTTAAAAAAATAAAGTCGATTAATTTAAATTAGTTTTTGAAAACTCGGACATTGATTTTATTTGTGTCTCGGAAAAATTGCTAGTGGCATCAACCTCCGATAATTTTATATGTTCTTATCGCCAGGGTTTGAAAAACTACAGTCGAAACCAAAAACTGTCGAACAATAAACGAAAATTTGTGTACAACTTTTTTATTTTGATTTGGTTTGGGAGCGACTATTTACATTTAATGAATTGAAAGAAAATGCAACAGTTTTCTGTGGCCAATGGCAAATGAAGAAGTGGAAGAAATAGCAGTTTTTCTATGTTGACTGCAGTTTTTTAACCGCTTATTGCTACAAAGTTTTTAGATCTGACAGAGGAAGTTATGGTGGTGGTGTTGCCATATTTCCAAAATATTCTGGAAGTCATCTTCTGCAAATTTTACCTTTAAGCAAGTGGTTGAGCTTATTTTGATTGAAGTAGCATCATTTGGCAAAAATCTGTTAGTGGGTTGCGTTTATAGGCCAAGTAATAAAATATCTTTTACCTTTCTGTACTCTACCCTCGAAAATCTCGCCACGGGATACGATGATATAGTTATTACTGGTAATCTCAATTCTAATGTCTTAATGGAGACCACTCTCCCTGACAATATGTTAGCGATTTGTCTTTACCAAGTTAATATGGTAAATCCGAAACACCATACATCCACAACAAGCACGCTGATTGACCTTTTCCTTGTGTCCTAAATTGTAAACATAACTAAGTGTTTCAGTTATGGTGACTTTAAACACTTCAGCATGTAAGCAAAAACCAGAGGGATTTGGCGTACGCCATGTGGAAGCGATTTAAAACTTCTAAGCTTAGAGTGCAATATTCCATTGCCAGAAACAATGTCAACAAGTATATCAAATAAGCAAAAACTGAGTATTACTCCCAACAAACTCGGCGTACTATTCGTGAAAAAGGAATTGGCAATGCACACAGAAATATTGACTACCAAGTGGATGCGAATATGCTTAACGAACGTTTACTAACGCTCCTGTTATCCAAGCTAATCAAACTTTTTAAAATATTTCCTTATACACTTTTAACACAGATAATGGAATAATTTGGAAACAAGTTCAATTTTCTTGTGTCACTCAATATGATGTTTTTTTTTATCGTGCTTTTTAATAAGATCCAACGCTGTGGGAAGTGAAAACTTAAATCTACAATTTATAAGATAACTTTTGTCATATGTTACTCATTAGTTTAAAACTATCCTAATGTCAGGTATTTACCCGTTAAGCTGGAAACATGCAAAGCCATCCTGTATTTTCTATCGAAAGTCTTGGAAAAACTTTTGTATATACAAATGATTACATATATCAATACTCATAATTTGCTATCCAACACACAATCTGGTTTTTGCCAGAGTCATAGCTGCGTAACGGCTCTTGTCAAAGTTAGTGAAAATATACGGCAAGGACTAGAAAATGAAAATATTAATATATTGTTGCTTCTTCACCATTCTAAGGATCAGTTAGCCGGGAGTAACAGTAACGTTGCAAATCAGCTGATCCATTTTGTTGTATGTAAAGCAATTAGAACGATTATAGTTAGCAGTAAGATGTTACGTCTCAATCTGTAAGAAATAGATTGGTCTTACTTTATTACGGTAAGGTTACTGTTACTGCTACTCCCGGCTAACTGAGCCTTAAGGCTTTCGATACGGTACATCATAACATACTCATCCGAAAACTACAACACTTTTTTAGATTTACGAACACGTCAACCAAACTTATATTATCTTATCTTTCGGAACGCACACAATCTGTGTTTGTGAACAATGTATGGTCGGATGGATAGCTTATCCCTGACTATGGGAGTGCCTTAGGGTTCTATCTAGGTCCACTTTTATTTTCCATTTATGTGAATGATGATCTACCTAAATGACGACTTAAATAGAACAGAATTAAATAAAAATATTTGAATCCTCATAAATTTTAATGCATTGTAATTGTTGTTAAATACTGTATTTTACATTGTATTTTACTTTGTATTCAACAAAATGAATTTGATGAAGTTTTTATAGATTTATATGTTTTTGTATATTAAAAATATTTTACTTACTTCAAATATAATTTTCAAGCTTATTGTATCTTTTGGATAAACGTAACGCTGTTTTAATTACAAAAGCAATATGTAAAAAAATCTTAATTCCCTCCATATCTGAGCATAATGTTCTAAATGGCGAGAAAATTTAAATTTTTAACAAGGCGAAAAATCTTGGTTTCATTTTCAATTGCAATTTGACCTGGACTGATCATGTAAATTTCCTGGTTGATCAAACTTATGTAAAGCTACGAGCTCTCTGGTCCACATAATATTTCAAACTATTAAGAGTAAGAGCCTTACTTGCTAAATCATACTTGATTCCTTCCTTAATCTATGGGTATGAATTTTTTGGAAGGTGTGACTCAGTTAGTATGGAAAAATTTAATGTCTTGTTCAATAACATAATAAGACATGTGTATGGATTAAGGCTGTTTGATAATTTTTTCTCTGTTGCCAATAATCTTAATGGAGTCTCCTTTGAAAGTCTGCTCAAAAATTCGCACTCTTACTTTTTTACATAAAAAAATAAACATTCAATCACCTAAATATATATTCGACAAAATACGCTTTTCCCAATCGCCACGAAATTGAAATATAATTTGCTAGTATCTGAATCAGGGATGATAAAGTCGGTACAATTGTACTTTTTTCAGTACTATTAGCATTGAAAAAGTACTGAAGTACTCCAATGACATTTTAGGTACAATTTAAAAATTTTAAATGCCTTAATATATAAACATTTTGGTCAAAGGTTGGATAATTGAAAAATGAAATTAATGAACTAATGTTTCCAGTTATCAGAGAATTGCTGTACCAAATTTGTCGGCAAATATGGAAAACAAATTTCAAGTCTAAAAACAAGCTAAAAAATCTTCGTCTAAACTCCTTTTTACATATTTTTTTTTTAGCTGCACGAGAACATAAAATGATAACACAAGACAACCCTACAAGAAATGAATGAGCGAGTAGTCACATTTTTCATTTTGGTGTTAAGAAAATGATAGAAAGAAATGACCGAAATCAAGTGTTCGGTCACATTCGGTCATATCTTTGTATCATTTTATTAACGCCAAAATGAAAAATGTGACTACTCGCTTATTCATTTCTTGAAGGAAAGCAATGGTTGGAATGCAATTTTGTATTACAATCTGGTAGATAATTTCATGGCATTTATTTTTAAAATTTTATTTTAGGCATATGTCTACCGCGCTACACGTTACACGGTCTATTCTGTTCAATTTTGGACCACTGTCTAAAAAAATCTGGCCGTTTGGCGTAAGTGTTGGCTTGAATATTGGCTTCCAATGACCTAAAATAGCTCCATAAAAAGTTATCCAGATGCGTTAAAGCGCACGAACGAGGGACAGTTACAGAAAAACTTCCTGAAATTGTGCTCGCTTCAAATACAAATGCGAACGATTGCGTTCGATATTGTTGAACAGGCAGTTAATTTTTTTTATAACAATAATGTTATATTTACTTGTGTCAAGTTTGTTTTGTTACGTAATAAGTTCCTGTTCTATAAATATAAGACCCATTCTTGTTTTACAGGAAATGGAATCAATAAATAAATACATAATTAATTTTTTATACAAATTTTTTTGGGCAATAGCTTATGGATGGTTAAGATGGCGAATTCACGCCATTACCGGCCTAGCCGGTAACACTTTAAGATCTTAGCAGTGTCATCCTAACCATCCACCGATTCAGACCAAAAGTTAATGACAATATAAATAAATAAATTTACATTGCCAACACAAAATCATTTTTGAAATTTGCATTAAAATCACACCAAGTACACCTGTACTTGGGTATATGTTCTTCGGAGTCTTGAATTTGGAGGCTTATAGCTCCTCAATGCCTTGACCTCGGACAGTAGTTGAGGTGTCAATCGTCGTAGATTTGCACTATTATCCTAGGTCCGGAGTTTCAGTACAAAATTTTAAGCGGTTACTAGGAGATACATACTGTCACCGTATATAAGGACTAGGGTTAAACTGTGGTTGATTCAAGAATTTCTATGTTGGTTAAATCCCGAATTCATACTTGAAATAATCCAAAAGTAAGATTTTTATTCTTATCTAAACACTTATACCAGAGAATAATATTACCAAATAGAACATGGGAATTTTTGCTTCTTATGTATGTATAAAGCATGAAAATAATGTTTATTTTTTTATTGTCGTTGCTTTATCTACACAAAACAAGCAAATCATTTGTTAACGTCCCTTATAGTAATGTTGTTGTTTCTGCAACAAACTTTTACATTTTGGATTGATTTATGCAATCTTTAGTGTTATTCGTACTTAAATTTTTACTTAAAAATAAAAGTCCCACTTGTATTTAAAGTTAAAAGAAAAAAATTTAATTAAGTACTAGTTTTCTTTCTGTGACAAAACTTTTACATGAATCTTAACCACATAACTTAATTTTGTTCTGTTGGGTCTATGATTGTCGAAATAGAGTACACTCTCATTACTTTTTTGTGGAATACTGTGATGTAGGGCATCGTATGTTCGGGCTTAACCGACTATACTGTCGTACTTGTTTCTAGTAAAACCACACGGCGGGCATAACGCAAATATAAATATACCCACACCATAATAGGTAGAGTGGGTATTATGTGCCAAAAATAAAAATATCGTTTCTAGACCTAACTTTATAAAGCTCAGGTCGCATTTTGATGAAATATCATATGTTCCCATTGTTACATGGACCAAGCCTTATAACAACGGTGAGAATCGGTCCATACATTTTTTATAATCCCCATACAGGCTTTTCCGGAACAAAGTCTTTGTGCCTATAAACTATCTTATTGTGTTGGTATATAAATTAAATTTAGCCTAAAACTATTTGGGTGCAACTTACCAAATTTCCTGTTATCGATCCATATTTTACCACAGCTCCAATACTATAACGACACCTACAAATTGCTTTACTGCCATAAATTCTTTATATAAATGACGATACTGAGATGTAATTTGCAAAAGTAACTTATGAAAATATTATTAAGACCAAGTTTGTTACGTAAGATATAGAAGTGTATAAAAGTAATTTTACTAAAAACCACGAATAAGTTTTATATGTATAGATTATGGTATTTATTTCAAAATCGGAAACCAGTTAGAATTTAACTTGCAAAATAAAACTAAACTGTTGTGGTAGTAGGCCGATAACAGCCGATTGGTCCTAAATTGGGAGCAGTCAGTGGTCTAGGTTATCATGTTGTTGAACTTTACTTTATTTGGGGATTCGCAGAACAAAACCACCTTTTTGCCCATACAAATTTTTGGAAAATTGAGGTTTATTCATTTCAACTCCTTAAAAAACCTATGCTCGTGTGCTGTAACTCAATTCAAATGTGAGAAATGAAACAAAAATTCCATAAATTGAAACAAACAGCTGTTTTTCTTACTTAACTGCGTCTGTTAAATTTTTTGCGAGTAATAACTGTCACGTAAGGAAATTACATACTCGCAAAATTTACATTCTGTTAAATTTTGTTGAGAAAAATTCACGCTTTGAAAATTTTTTAACACTAAAAATATGTATATTAAAAACGCAATGAGTAATAATACGGAGGAGGTACGTATTTTGTTGGCAAATTATTTTCAATGTTTACTTATTTTGCTTTTAACATTTTTAAAATAATCATTTGTATTATTAAAGATATTTTTTAAAGAACAAAATTAAAGTCGCACTTTAAATTGTTTGGTACAGTTATATTTTCGCCGCCCTCGTTGAAAGTTTTGCAATTTTAGTAAATTTTGGTCGCCGTCAACGATATGTGTGATTGGAGTTCTCAATGTATGCAATTTTACATCGGCTTTGAGTGAAATATTATTGCATTTATAACGTAACGACGTATTTTCTTTTGATAGTTTTCGAAATGAGTAACAGACCAGGGATGATAAAGTTAGTACAATTGTACTTTTTTCAGTACTATTTGCATTGCAAAAGTACTGAAGTACTCCAATGTCATATTTAGTACAATTTTAAAATTGAATTTAATTCAAACAAAAGTTTACTACAGTCTAATGAATCTTGAAGCTTGATTTCTTAAAGTATGGTGAAACGGGGCATAGTGCGGCCATATATTAAAGCTCAATGAAAAGTTGGTTAAAAAATTGTAGCATGTGCTGCGAACGATCAACTGGTCTATTCAACTCAATTAGACGACCAGTTACAACGTGTAGGGGCCGCATAAGGGCCCTTAGACAATATCTTTTGGGCTTATTACTGGGTAAGACGTATTTATACCTGTTTCACTTTGGCGTCCTATGCTCCAGTGGGAGTTAGAGGAATATAAAAAGTTACCCTGTTCCACTATCAAAAAAGCCAGGTAAAAAAGCATCTTCAAAATTACTTATTACGTTTTAACTTAATGTTTTTTTTTAATAATGTCATAATATAATATAATAATTTTAATAATAAAACAAGTAAAAAATATTTTTAGTACAATTAGGGCGAAAAAAGTACAAGTTTTTACCTAATTAAGTACAATTTAGAAACAATTATTTATCATTCCTGTAACAGACACACATATTTCTCACTTTTTGAGAAACGATGGAATTTGATTCAAATCTTTTCGATGCTAGAAGTTTTAACCCAAGTTACAGAAAATGAGTACTGGATATGTTAGCAAGTTTTTACGTATCAATAGATGCATCAAACTGTCATTAATCACCACATTAAAGATTTCAACGAAAATATTATAAAACTACCGTAAAATCTATTTGACAAAAAATGCGAAAAAGTACGTTTTGTTCTGCGACTCCTTATTTGTTTTAATACAAAAATTAGTCAATCTCCGTAAGTCGGACGGGTTAAGTTAGTCAATTTTAACAAAATCTTTTAATCTATTGACATGTGTAAAAAGTATACATATTCGCTATACCATGTGTATTTATAAAAAATTGCTCTTGGCAAAACTAAATGTTATTTCTTCCCAATAGAGTTCAATTTAAAATTATAATCTGTATACATTGATTTCCAATTACAGTCCCTTAGGTTTTGGTATAATTTTATCCTGTTGATGCCCGATTATCATTTCAATAAAAAACAAAAGAACGCACTTACAGATTCAAACTCATTAAGTAATCTAAAGTACATTTCTTTCAAAAAATAATGTATTGAATACAAGCAAAACTCATTCTCCATTAGTAACATAAAGATGCCGAAAAGTTTGCCTAAAACAAAGCAAAGACAGATCTTAAGCCAATTAAAGGAACAACTACTCATCATCATGGTCATTGCTTATGCATACGCATTGTTGCCAAGTACTTTAAAGCAAACTTGTACTTTGTCTTTTGATTTAACACTACATCTATTGTTAAAACTTTTTTCTCTTTTTCTTTCTCCCGGCACGAAGGGATTTCAGTTTGCAACAGTGATGTGCAGCAGAAATAACCAAATGAAACTGAAATAGTAAAAAGTTTAATTTTTTAACTTCTTAGAGAACCAAAAGTTTGGTTGCGGATTCAGCAAAAAAAAATTTAAAAAAACCGTAAAATTTCGATTTTTTTTTATTGAGAAGCCGAAATTAAATTTCATTATTATTGCTTTGGCCTAGAGATGCAATAAATAGGAATCGAGAATGCTATACATATTTTTTGTTTAATATTTGATTCCAGAACTCATTACTCATAACACCGAACATTTCCTAGGATAGTAATAAATTATTAAGAACAGAAGAAAAAACACAAATAACTGTTACGTGCAGAAACAATACATTCCTTAATTAATCTGCGAATGTGGGAATATACGTCGTAATCAATGCATAATTATTGTGTCAATAAAATTAACTTCTCGATTTCAACGAATGCATTAATATTCTTTCGAAAACAATTTTTTAATCAATCAATTGTAATCAATTCCATATTTTCCCGCTGGGAAAGTTCCAACTTTTACTGAAACTGATATGAACTAACAATAACACTGTGCTAGATATTGACACCTATTTTTAGACAAGCTGGGTACTTATCCTTTTACCTAATTCGGGTACGCTGCATCTAACCGTTTTGTAAAAAACCCTTTAGCTTATTAAAAAACAAAAAAAAAAAATCCGCAATAAAATTTCCTTTAAGAAAGGTAAAACTCTTAACTGCTATACGCAGTAGGGGTATAACTTATTCCCATTTTTGCAAATATCTAAATGGCCCTAGATAGTCAAATAGTTCATTGAAAACTATTAAAAAAATTATTTTCATTTTTTGCGGTTTTCAAAAAAGGTCACCAACTAAACGAGGTAAAGTTGGAACATTTTTTTTATTTTCATTTGTACTTATTTTTACATTTAGCCAAAAACTTTAGCAAAACAACACGCATATTAAATTTGAAATTCATGTCCTTAAAAAATTAAGAAAATTTTTAACTTTTTTTCATTTATTAATAAAATATTTAAAATTTTTTTATTAAATTATTTTCTTTAGGGATTTTAGAAAATCGCTGTTGAGGGTGATGCTTTTATTTTCAAGCGGCCCAAGCAAATTGTTTTCGTAAATAACACAATATTCGCTATCGCGTATTGCTAGGGCCAAAATTTGGTTATACCCCTAATGCGCAGTCGTTTTAGAAACCTAATTTTTTTTTTGTAAAAAAAAGTAATTTTTTTTTATCAAAATTTCGAAATTTTTGTTTTTTAAAACTTTATAAAAAATTGGAAAATGCAGCTAGGCTTCTAAGTTTTTCCAGACTTATAAAAAACGAAATTGCAAACAAAACAAGCCATAAATGATATGTTAGCCACTTTTGATTTTATTCACAAAAGTCGAACAATTTTAAATAATTTAGGGGAGCCCCCTAAGAAATGGTGATACGAGGCAGGTATATCTCGAGAAGATGTTAAGGACAAAAAACTAATTGAGGTCGATCATACATTTTATCCCACCAGGGGCAACTCCTGGGCATTTATGGGACTTTTCCTATAATATATTTCTGGTCTGCATTGAACATTTTGTATGGGAGCCCCCTTAAGGAATTGTGATAGCGGGTAGATATGTTAGAAAGAAATTATTGAGATGAAAAATAAGGTGGGGTTGGTCATACATTTGACCCATCTAGGAGCATCCTATGTACGCATTTTTGCTCATTGACATTTATCCTCCATATACTCAAAAAAAAAAAAATCAACTAGAACTTAGAAAAATATACTAAAGTTCAGTAAGCAATGGCTGTCGTGTGGCGCCAAAGACATTTTTTACAGAAATTTAACCAAAATTTTACTCAATTTAAATAACAGTTTACTAAAAAATATAAACTTTTGTTCTTATACTAATGGTGTTTTCTTTGCTACAAAAAATGTCACATTTTATTTAAAAAAAATGCAATTTGGTGTTTTTTTCTTAAAAATGATTTGCTCTCTAAAATGGCAGCGTGTTTTATTCTAAAAAAAATTACCCTTAAATGTCATAAGGCATTGCACTTTACGCCCCGTATAAAAAGAGAGTGTTGATAATGCCCTGTAAAGAGATGGCTTCTGTTTATATATGGGGTTACCAGACGCAGTTGGGAAAAATCGCCTCTAATCAGGACAGTTAAAATTTTAAGTTTTAATAGTTATTTTTTCTATTATTTTATAGTATAAACAAAACAAAGCATTACATTGTTAATGGTAGGTTGTCAGTTATATAAAATTTAAATGAATTCGGAATTATAAAATTATTTTTGAAAAAAACGTCATATCAAGAAATCGTAAAAACTTGGTGTTAGTCAATCGGCAATCTGGCAAAGGTATTTTCTTGTTAACATATTTTATGAGAAACAACCCAATAAAAAATTGTATCATTTTGCGAAGCACTAATGGTACATTTAAAAAAATAAGCGCACAATTATGCGCTACGCAATAAGACATACAGAAATGCAGTAAAGTAAGTGAAAGAACTCTCAAAAACTTTTAAAAAAAAATAACATTTTAAGTGCTACGGCATTCCCTTACTGCGAAGCAGGTTTGTAAGGGAGAGTTCTAAAAAAACCTGTTTCAAAACATTCAGTGTCTAAGGCCGATCGTTACATACAACAATTTTTATATGCGCTGAATAATGCGCTTTATGTGTCAAAAATGTATTGCTTCAAAGTGGGAAAATTCATGTCTTCCGTAAGCGCAATGGTAAGCGCAACTCTTGCATTTCTCCCTTACAAA
Organism: Pollenia labialis; assembly: GCA_949318255.1. Lineage (NCBI taxonomy): Eukaryota > Metazoa > Arthropoda > Insecta > Diptera > Polleniidae > Pollenia > Pollenia labialis. The sequence goes on from OX439140.1 coordinate 104,966,727, forward strand.
CCTGCTTCGCTCGAAGCACAATTTTTTATTGGGAAACTAAAGAAATTTTGTTCATTTATTTATTTAATATCAATCTATTAACAAATTAAGGTTTATGTATATTTTATTTATATTTTGACGAACACACTTTTTGATTTATGTACATATTTTTTTATATATTGAAGAACAAATTTTTTGTCAGCTGTTAAAAACAGGGCTATCCAATTTTGTATTTTGTTCTCGTCAAATAAAAAATTGCAGTATTACATGTTCGGCACGACATTTTATACATTCACCTTTTAAAATGTGGTATTTTTTTTGTAGAAAAGAAAACACCGTTAGTTTTAAAATTATCTTAGGATTTCCCTTAAATTTGTTAAAATTTCCTGTAATTTTGTTCAGAAAATTTTTATACGCTATAGGAAATAAGAAATCTTTTCCAAACTTTAAGTTAAATAGATTACATTTTTTAACTTAAAATAATGGAAATTTTATCTGATTTAAGTAAAAATATTCCTAAAGTTTCCACCCTTAAGTTTACTTCGATTTAGTAAATATTTTTGCAAAAGCCAATAAAAAATACAGCTTACCAACCCACCCATTTCATAATTTCTATAAAATAACATCAAATTTTAAAATAAATAATATTTTTTGTTTAATTCGTGAATATGAATTGAAGGCGATTTTAAAGATTTAACAGTTATGATGCTAAAGTCTAACAACTTAGAACCAAAAGAATACGATGAAAAAGATTTGACATAACAAAAATATATTTACATTTAGTTCAAAAATTTCTCGAATTTTAGATGCATTAAAATCGGGATCGTAATTATAAATAATAAAGCCATTTTTATATAAAGTCCCATAGTCTCTTGAAATTCTTAATAAATTCCCGGAATATCAAAACATTTTTGTAATTGGAATTTAATTGGAAATAAAACTCCTTTTGCAATGACTAATTGTATTATTTAATTTAATTACCAATGGACTTTCGTACAAATTTATGTGCTTAAGTGTTTTTATAAACTTATACTCCGTATTGAAATTATTAAATGGCTTATCGCAAAATGACGCTAGATTATTTAGGCTATTTTTTATTTGCGGCAAGTCATTCGTTTGTAGGTCATTGTTTATCGTACTACGTTTATGCGCACCACTTATTCGCAAATAAAAATATTGCAAGTAAAGAAAATTGCCGCATAAACAGAGAATTAATTTTTATTTGCGAATAGATAACTCACGAAAACAATTCCCGATTAACACCTCTATTTGCAAAGAAGATCTAAAGCATTGCCACATTTTTAACCGTTTTACGTTTTTATTTCGATGTGGCACATTCATACGACAACAAAAGTAAAATTAATTCAAAATCGTGGAAATAAAATTCACAAATACACAACAATTTTTAATTTTTTCATTATTCATTAAAAAATAAAAAGTTTTAATACATACAGTGTTACCAAATGCAGAAATTTTCTATCCGGCATCACATAAAAATAAGAATTTTAAGTAACAAAAAAGGACATATAAACAGTAAGTTAGTTAATCGCAAATAATTTTTATTTGCGAATAGTCTACGTATAAACGTTGTATCTAATTGATTGTTAATTTTTTTTTATATATTCATGTAATGTTTTATGTTTCTAAAATAAATTCTGGTTCTAAAAATTCATTTTCTGTTTCTATTATGTTATTTATTACATTATTTTCTTTGATACATTTTATATTTTCTCTTTTTTTAATAATATTTTTCGATATTTTATTTTGCACATGTTGTGAAAATAATTTTAAGTTACTAAATTTTTGATTGCAACTTAAAAAGGCATATTCGTATTAATTATTTGGTGGTAAGTTATGAAAATATTTTAAATGGCAAGCAATCTTCTTAAACTCGGCAAATATTTTTTTAAAAATAAAGCAATTTAATTAATTTTTGAATTTTTTATAATAATAATGTTGCCCTGAAATTAGCGATGAGGTTGTAGGAGTTGAGGTTGCAGAATTGCTGCTGCTAGATACAGTTGTCAAAGAATTCAATGAACAGGTTAGAGCAAACAATAGGGGCAATACGACAGTAGAAAAATATAGTTTATTCCAAAACAAATTCGCCAATTTCAATACACGTTTTTAAGTTGTTAAAACTTATTTAATTAATATATATCAACAATAGTTGATCCAACTTTCTGAATAAGTTTTTATTTAAATTTTTAAAAAACTTTAGAACAACTTTGTTTTCTATAAATTTTTTTTTAATAATAAAGGCATTGGTTGCTTATTTTAAAATAGAAATGTTTTTGTATATATATAAATATCTTTTCTAGGAAAATTACAAATAATAAATAATAATAATAATACATTTTTTCTTATATATTAAATATTTTTTTCAGTATATTTTTAACTTAAAGTTAATATATTGTAAAAAGTGGTTTAAACATAAGAAAAATTTATATATCTTTTATCTAAACTTTTTAAAAAAAATATTTTTTATTGATTTTTTGTTAGAATATTGTCACCAGGAGAATACATCTTTACTTAAAATATGGCAATGATTTGTTATTTTGTTTTTATCTTAATTTGAACTAAATTGATGAAAAAAGTTCTTTTAGGTTAGTAACACAGGAACTAAATGTGGCTCTTTGGAAATTATTTCTAAAATTAAGTATAAATTATGCAACAAAAACGAAAACTGAATACTTAAATAAAGTATATTTTTTTTAACAATTTATAAGTTTTTAAAATTTTATAAACTCCTTTGCAGTAAATCATTTACTCAATTATATTTTTTGAACTTTAGTGAAAATTGTTCGTTTTCACGATGTAATTTCCTTTAGTTTAGTTCACGTAACCCATGTTTTAGGAAGTACTAATTTTCTTTCAGTAAGAATTTCTTAAAGTCAAATAATTTTTCTGTGTTAATTTATAACCTATTTTAAAGTTAATGAACTATTATATTTTTACACGTTTATAGGTAATTTTATTTCATTTTAATAAAATTTTCTACATTTTAATAAAATTTTACTTCAAGGAAATTTTTGAACTATTTTAAAGAAACTCGTTTTCCTTTCATTTAGTATGTGTCTTTTTTTTTGAGTGTAGTTTAAACCATATTTCTAGCTGATATATATTCTCTTGTAAGTAACGGGATGCTTCAAGACAGTTTTCGTGCTCGCTTAGAAAAGCTGTATCGTCCGCAAATATTGAAGTTGCTTGTTGGCATGCCCAAAGTATAAATCAAGTATAAAAGAGGGCCCAGGATGCTGCCTTGTGGAACTTCCGCGCCAATTGGCTGAGGGGAACTTAAGAAATTGGCATCATCCAAATGAAGATGCATTTTTCTATAAGTGTAGGATTTCCCTATTCAGACATTTTTTTTCTATTTTCTTTGCAAATTTTTTGTCAGTCCGTGTAAAACTTTTTAATTATTCATCTCACAAGTATTTATATTCTTAACAAATTTTAAGTCGATTAACCTATGTTAAGCCATGCTCACCTGTCTTTCCGTTTGTTGAAAACACGCTCACTTTCGAAAAACTCAACTGAAAAGAACAAACTTGGTCTCTAATTGCTTGTAGTTATCCTAAGCAGTTTGGGATTGTAATCCAGCAAAATCGGTTCAGAGCTATGAATCAAAATGTGAAACCACAACTAATATCAGATTTTGCAGTAATTTGTTTAAATTTCGTGAAGATCGGTCCATAATTTACCCTAGGCTCCGATACAAAAACCTCAACTCCGACTCCACAGCCCTGTTCCAAGCATAGCAACTTTAGATTTTTCTATGTGTCCCACTTATAGTGGTGGTAGCTGTATGTCTACTTATACAATTTTTGAACAACGAGTATACATAGTGTTCCCTTGGTTTCTTTCTTGTTTGTTCTTTTGGACCAAAATTCTCATTTTTAAATAACATATATGTATAAAGGGGTAATATTTCACTATTTTTGGATTATACATTTTAACCATTATTGGGACGGGGCAAACGTTTTATTCCCAGAGTGGATTTAAATAGTAAAGCCGAAATCGCGTCAAACCCCTTATTATGCAGGGACTAACGCTACAAACATTAAGGAAAGCAAGCTCCTCGATGGTCCAAAAAGGCTAGTAGTGCCAACAATGTCATTTCTATTTTCCACATTTCTTCATAAGTTTTAACGTTCTGATATACATATTTCTTACTTTGGTGTTTTTTTTTGTATTTCTTAAATACAGCAACAAAAAATGTATTTATCTTTGACTTGTTTGTTTTTCTTTTTCTTCGAACATTGAAATAAACTGAGAAAAAACTGTAAAATAAGTGCATGTACACTTGTAGGTGTGTTACCTTCGTATAACTGTTGAGAATCTTATATTGAGTGGCCATGGGACTCTGCAGCAGTTTATATAAAAAAAATGTTCGAATGCCATATCCGGCTTCACCGAATCTTAGTTGTCATTAAAAATAATATAGTAAAACCCTTTTTTTAAGGTTTAGATTTTTATTTTATTTGGACCAACAATTGTCGAAGAAAGAACGAAAATTTGTGTACAACTTTTCGCTTTTTGAGTTGGTTTGACTGTTTACATTTAACGAATCAGAAGTAAAAGCAATATTTTTTTTGGCCAATGACAAATGAAGAAGTGGAAGAAATTGCAGTTTTTCTACTTTGACTGCAGTTTTTTAACGCTGGTTTTATTCACAATTGCAGAAAAATGTTCATTAAATTTAAGAATTTCATAAAACGCAATAATTGTATGAGACCCTTCCTAAAAAGCGGTGAAAAAGGGAAAGTAAAGGAACCAGTGAAGGTCGGTCATACGTTTTAATTCCCTAGGGGCTACTCCTTGGCAGTTATTGGGCTTTTTCTTCAATACACTCCTAATCGGTATTAAAAATTTTGTATTGGAGCCATTTTAAGGATTAGAGATAGCGGGTAGGTATTTAAAAAACAAATGATGGGAATCAGAAATAAATTGGGTTCGGTCATACATTTGAACCATATTGGGCCATCCTAGGCGCTGCAGGGGCCAAATTTAAGAATTTCATTAAACCGCCAAATGTGTATACTTGACATTCTAAAATTTGACCCGTGCAGCGTGCAGGATACTCCTAGATTGGTCAAATATATGACAAACTTTTATACTATATACTTTTATATCTTAATGATCATTAAGAAAATTAAATGCGATATAATTTCTTCAATCAACATGAATAAGGTCTTTCTTAGATTCCTCAAATATATTATTATTAACATAATAATTTAATTTTTTTAATCAACATTTTTTATAATTTATTAAACAGATTAAGATACAATCAACAAAATTGTTCCTCAAAATTTTTAAAATAAAAGCAAAACTTAAAAGCACACTTACGGTATTCATTCGGTTAATCGGTTAACCGACTAATTACTACCCGATTAACTGATCGGTTTATTTAAAATTGGCAATTTTCGATTAACGATTAAACCGGTTAATTTTAGTCGATTACCCGATGTCACACAGTTATAAAGTTTTTTGTAGTATTATAGCATATTTTTAGTGTTTTAATTATTTTTTTCGTCTCATATAAAAAAGGAAAATATTTTTTCATACAATATATTTCCTTTGAGCAGTACATTCTTAAAATACTTCTTCTTCGGAAATACATTTTTTTGCAGAATGTTCGGCACTGAGCTTGAGCCAAGATGAGTCAGACGATGACCTGGAAATAGAAGAAACTCTCGATTGTTACACAAAAAATCTAAAACGAAATTATCCGAAATAATGGCATAATGGAAGATTTTATATCTTGAGAGAAATCCTGGTAATGCTACAAAGAATCCAAGATTACACATTCAACTTTTAAAAATGAAATGTTTCTGCGCATCTTCGTCACATGAGCGTATAAGTAAAGCTTAAATATAGAAACACAAGGAAATAAACATGTGTATAATATGCTAAAGTGACGTCATATTAAACAGTTGTATTTTGTAAACATGTGCAATGCGTTATCTTGTTTTTATTATTATTGAATCTGTATTATGGGTTGCTTCCGATTTCTCCAAAATCTTCGATAAGTGAAAGAATATTTTCCATGTCAAGTTTTATCCAAACTTAAGAAAAGAATCGCTTAAATCTTAAACTATTGAAATAATTAATAAAAAATCCCACAGTTTATTTTTTATAAATACATAAAAATATTATGTATAAATTATAAAATATATTTTTTATAGAAACTGGGAATTATTTCCTTCCGAAGGTTACTTTATATTATATTCATAATATAATATAAAGTCGTTTCTGAAAAATTGAAGGAAAAGGACTATTACAAAAAAGCTTTATAAAATACATAACTGAAATTTAGCTCATAGAATAAATTCGAATAATAAAAAATGTTGAATATATTTTTTATATTTATGACAACATTTCGTTTAAGTTTAAGAATTGTTTTGTTCGTTATGTTATTGTTTTTATTTTTACTAATAAATTCCAATAAAAGATAAACAAAAATAACAAAACTTTATTAATCGGTTAACCGATCAATAACAAAATTAACCGATTATCAACCGGTTAAACCAAAACCTTTGTTAATTAATCGAGCGGTTAACCGATTAACGCAAAAGCTCGATTAAATGAATACCCTAGTCACACTGATAAGTGTACGTAGGCGTGAGATCAAAAAAGAAAAAGTGTTGTGTATTGGTTTTGGTGGGGTCCGATATAGAGAATATTTTAATTTGGTAATGTTTTATTTCAATAATAATAATAAAGATTATTGTACATAATAAAAATATATAACAGTCTAGTCCCTCCCTTTCATATCTAGCGGACAGACGAACGTTGTTGAACCAACATCGCTCCTTAAAATGATCCAGCATATTTATAATTTGCGCGGTTTCAGATCAAATATTGTGGCACATACAAACGGAATGATAAACTCATATATGTTTATCCTTTGCACCTGTAGTGAAGGGTATGAAAACAAAACTACTAAAAAAGCAAATGTTTAGAAAGTTAAAGAAAAATTCGAACCAAAAATGTTTTTTTTATTTATTCTATCACTTGTTCCTTTCAAAATATTTGTGTGTATGTATAAAAATCTTAAATGCGTTTGTGTATGTTTAAGGTACATGTTCCCGACAATGGCATGTGTTTCTAGGCGCTACGATGGAGATTTCTATATTGTAAGTGTGTGAATGTGTGCGTTAAAAACATGCATGATTGTATTTAAACATACCCAGCGGTAAATATGGAAAGGATCGCAAGTGACACCTCTTTTTGAAGGCCTTTATATTTTCTAAAATAAATAAATAACCTGCATTCAAAAATGTGCCTTCTAGAAGGTATAAATTTATTTTAAAAATACCTTCGAAAACATTTATTACACATTCTTTACACTCCCATCTTATAAAAGGGATCAACGAAGTTGTTCAATTTTAATTTTGCTTGTTCTTGCTGAAAATCGTAACTTCCTTCTTTGGGAAGGAAAAGAAGTTCTATCCTAAAATTTGTTCGGTCTGTTACTCTTACTTAAACGAATATGTTGCGGATCATCTGATCCGATTTCCTTACCAAGTTAATCTCTAAATAGGTACTCTTACATAAACGTAATGTTGCGTTGCGGATGACCCTAATAATCAGCCGAACTATGAATAAAACTTGCCAGGAAGTTTTCTCCATTTTTCCTATGTAAATTCAATTGTAAAAATGGGAAAAAACTTCCGCGGACTTTACGTTCTCTATATTCTTTTTTAAAAGTCCTTCATCTAAAAGAGTTATAGAACTCCTGTAAGAAGAACAGAGTGCGGAAGGTAAGTATGGAATGAGGCGAGGAGTCGTTCTGAATGCTAAAAAGGCCTTCAATTAGGCCTCTTTATTAATTCATTTTACCTCTGGGCACACACAGGAATTTGTGTATTTATACTTACATACTAGAACATATATCTTACGGGATATCGGATGTATACACGTATCAACCGGAAATGCAAGTTTAGTACATGTTTTCTCTGTTTCTCTATATGTGCATAAGTTGTATAAGTTTTTCTTTCTATTCGTTTTGGTTAAAACTGAAGTGCGAGGGTTGCCAATTGCAAAACTTGCAACTATGAGTCTTATATGTAAGTACCCAGCCATCAAAATAGTATAAAACTGTCAGATGTCTGATCCAAAACTTTATGAAGTACTCGACGCGAATACTGGTAGACATGTCGCTACATAAATTCCCACCTATATGCCCACGCGGAACCGTTCAGAAATCGGCCAGATATGTATGTATATTTGAGGAGCTCCATAACAAAAAGATGAATTTAAGCCACTACGATGTGTGTGTGTGTGTGTGTGTGTGTGTATGTGAAATAGTTGCGTTTTGATCCGCTTCAAAGTAAATAAATTCGTTAAAACAATAAGTACTTACTATTTTATTCAGTAAAAAAATTAAACTTAAAAAGTGGAATTATTGCGTTTTAATATGGCCTCCTTCCTCATTTAAAGTCTAACAGAAATCTAAGCGAAGCCTCTAAGAACGAAGGCAGACATTTGCAAGAAACGCCGGTGCAGACAACCTCGGAGTCGTTTGCTGGCGGGGTATGTTCTATGCGTTTATGCTGATGTTTGCATCACATAAAAATATCGGTTTTAAATCCAATTTTATATTAAGGAGTTTATTCAAGCCCGAAACAAACTTAAAAAAGGAGTGTTATAAGGCGCTAATTTTTTTTGATTTTTATGGTCGGAATACTCTGGAAAATCAATTTGAATATATTCACGCTAGAACAACGCTACCATATTATTCAAATTTATCAGTCACCGTTTCGCGATACCTTGTGATTTTCATGTTATCATCTTAAGAGGTTTGTTAATAAGCAAATCTTGCTAATAATACGATGACGATAACTTTTAAAATAGCTACTATCATGTCGAAATTGTATGCTAGTAGGTGCAGAAAAGATCGTGGATCCTTCCTAAAATAACCAAGACGAAAATCAAACATATATGTATCTAGATAATATTTGGCACAACGATCTCTTATATGAATCTTAGCCACATAACATAAGTCTGTGGTTGTGTGAGTATAACTGAAAAATAATTGGTTACACCTAAAGCATAGTACCCTATTCAAAATTGTGAAAAAAGTTGAAAAACATTGATTACACAGGTCAACAAATAGGAAGTTTTCTTTTTCCTTGAATAACCACTATATTTTTTTGATCCAAGTGCAAGTGCAAGTTCGAAAAACTCAATACACTCACACTTTTTCACTATCACATTTTTCGTACTTGCAGCCCAACTTGCAAGAGAATTTGCTTGCAAGTCAATATTTGACACTTGCAGCAAGTAAAATAACAAATGAAGAAACAGTGTTACCGTAGATGAATTTTGTATTAATTTACTAGTACTTAAGCCCTTATGACACTACATTTTTTATTCATTAATTGATATAGAATTGATAGAAAGAAACAGTAAATGCTAGAAAGAACAAACTATAAAAAATGTAAACAAAGTTTTTTAGTTTTTTTTTTCTTGTTATGGTTTTGTTTCTGGGATGGCGTTGAGAATTTTTTAAATTGTACCAACCTTTAAAAATTTTACTTTTTTACCCTAATTGTACTAAAAGATTTTTTTAGTTGAAATTTATTTTATTTATGTTCATAAAAAAAAGTATCAACAAAAAAGTACAATTGAAACAACTTAGCCATCCCTGTTCTGTTAATTTTATTAAATGTTGCCAACTTTTTGTTTATGAGAAACCTAAAAACAATAAGCGGTAAATCGCTGAATTTGCCCATAAACCGCAGATTCAGCAACACTTTTAATATTTCAAGCTTGAAATGTCAATTTAAAGTTGAACCATTTTACATTTTTTTGGCATAACTTCATTTTTTATCGATAACTTTAGTAAAATGTTTGACAGTTTGCCATTTATCTTAATACAGTTGAACCCTTCGCACTTGGTACATTTTTCTATTACTTTATATTTGCACTGTTCACAAAAACTTGAACAATGCATTAAAAATGTAGTGTCATAAGGGCTTTAGTAATATAAAAGTAATGTTTATAGTGGATTTTATGTGTATTTTTAAAAATTAACAAATAAAAAAAAGCACATCTATGCAACAACGCATCTTAATGGCAATATTAATCATAAATTTTAAGCATTTTGCAAAAAAAATTTTTAATCAAAATATTTTCTCAGTAATATTATGACATCGCCACTACGGCAGTACTAGAGACACATATTTTATAAAATAAACATAATTATTTGATCAAGATGGACCAAAAATTAAATAAAGAAGAAATTATTAAATATATTTTGTTATAGCATGGTAATGTTTTTAACGTGGTAATTTTTTTAAACCGAAAAACAAAACTTTTTAATAAGATGTTTTCCACAGAATATACAGAACTGTGAAAAGTGACGTGTGAAAAAGGCCCAAATCAGTTGCGATGGCAGCTTTCGAAGAAAGAGAAAGAACATGTTTTTTGGTAGTAAAGTGGCAATGTGTAAAAACAGGCCGCTGCTATCAACACGAATTGCGTAATCAAAACAAAAAATGCAAAAAGGGCAGCTTTCGCAGAAAAAGACAGAAAAAAACACAATATTTTCTGTCTCGTGACACCTCTGTATGCTCTGTGATGTTTTCGCTTCGAGAACATTTGAAAAATGAACTTACAACTGACTGTGTAAACACTTAAGCTACTTGCAAGACTTTCGGCTTTTTCTTCGAAATTTTCGTTGATAATACGTATGCACTACTTGCATGTGTAAAGGCAGGGTAAAGCGTAGTACTCTATTCAAATTTGTGAAAAATGTTAAGCAACATTAATTACACTATGGAACAAATTGGAAGGCAAATCGGAAGTATATAATGTATATAAAACTGGGCCCAGTTCGCTTCCCTGCGGAATACCAGCTTTTTTTTCACAAATATTGGAAATTTCGTATTTTCCTTTTTCATAAAAGTAACGATTTTGTATGTAGGATTTTAGGACCCAGAATAATGGTGCAGAGATAAGCATTTTAGTTTATATAAAAGACCTACATGCCATACTCTGTCGAAGGCTTCTTTGACATCAAAAAAAAAAGCAGAGCAGTACTGTTTTGTTTCTAGAGCATTTCTAATTACATTTACGACTCGGTGGCATTGGTCTGGTGTACCATGCTTGTGACGGAATCCAAATTGATGCTCAGGGATAATATTCTTGGTGTTTAAAAATGAGTGCAACCTGCATAAAAATAACTTTTCAAAAATTCTATAAGACTTAATATAGGTAAATTCATTGAACCAATAAGTAACGACCCTCGTTAGATGCTTTTAGTTGTTAGTTTTTCATAAACAAAACTTTTGTTTAGTTCATATAGTGTGGAGATTCTTACACTATTTCTTTTTTCTGTCGGTGTATGCTAAATGAATGCTTTTTCAGTATTATGTATTTATGCGTACATATGCAGAAAACACTTACATATTTTAAATCAAATACATATGTACATGTGCAAGCTAGACATGCAAAAATAATAAAAGGTGGCAATTGGACATTGTTGCATCTTTCTTTTGTGAAAAACTCACAGACTTTTTTTTAACCAGGCTTTTGGTAATTTAAAACCTGTGTTTTTCTAACAGCAATTTTTTTAACAACTATTTAACTAAAAGTTTGTTGCTGCAGAAAAAAAAATATATTTTTAATTTCCTTCTTTGAAAAAGGTTTGTTTTGTGAATGTATATGTACGTAGTAAGTCTCTGCAAAGGTCTGTGTTGTTTTTTCAACATTTTTTATTTTATTTTTTTTCTGTTTTGAAACTAACGAAACTTTAGCAGCTTCTTACGGAAAAAGTTTTAATCAAGTACCTGATAAACTTGCAAATTATTAGTTTCAATGCATGACTAATAAATTGAATGTACTTTTTTATTTAATTTTAAAATTGTTTTCCATTTTCTTTTAATTTCGAAAATATTTAACTTTATGAATTTTTGCAATCTCTATTTACATCACAAACAAAGAAACTAAAGGGAGATAAATATTAAATAGTAAAGAAGAAAAGAGTTGTTTAGTTGGAATTTGTAGTAATTTTCTAAAATGTAGGTTGTTTATTTTAAAGTTTAAGAAAAATCTCACTATAAAGCTCTGTCTGGTCAACAAAATTATATAAAAATTGCTAGTTAACTGTAACAGCGTCAAAAACTAAAAATATTTTTTTAGGTATGTATTTCGAGAAATAAAATAATCTTATTTTTTTAAACAGCTCATATTTATTGTAATTGTGTTTGAAATGTGAAGAGTTAAACAAATTTAAAGATAAACAGCCTTATTCAAAAAAAGTTACTAAAGGTTTACCAAGACTTATTAAGTAAAAATCGTTAAAGTATTATTCAAAAACAATTATTAGTCTAAAATACGTTTAGTAACTCAATATTAAAAGAAAGAATTTTAAAGTACCTTCAACCCTACTTTAAACCAAAATTAATAATATTACAAACACAACAAACTTTGAGAAAACTAACAAAATAATAAAAATATAAATTTTACAATATTATATTGGTATTTAAAATGGAAACACTAAGTTTTATAGAACGAATGTTTAAAATTCTGGGGATGGAGAACGATGGAGAATAGTATTGTCCACAAATCCTAATCATTTTTTATCGCCCATGTGACTCCTTTTTCAGAAATCTGGACTCATCCCCTAGAGACTTCAAAAGAGTAAATTGGCCATAAGTCACTCCAACTCGCTCTGTTACAAATTCTGGGGATGGAGAACGATGGAGAATAGTATTGTCCACAAATCCTAATCATTTTTTATCGCCCACGTTGACTCCTTTTCCAGAAATCTGGACTCATCCCCTAGAGACTTCAAAAGAGTAAATTGGCCATAAGTCACTCCAACTCGCTCTGTTACAAATTCTGGGGATGGAGAACGATGGAGAATAGTATTGTCCACAAATCCTAATCATTTTTTATCGCCCACGTTGACTCCTTTTCCAGAAATCTGGACTCATCCCCTAGAGACTTCAAAAGAGTAAATTGGCCATAAGTCACTCCAACTCGCTCTGTTACAAATTCTGGGGATGGAGAACGATGGAGAATAGTATTGTCCACAAATCCTAATCATTTTTTATCGCCCACGTTGACTCCTTTTCCAGAAATCTGGACTCATCCCCTAGAGACTTCAAAAGAGTAAATTGGCCATAAGTCACTCCAACTCGCTCTGTTACAAATTCTGGGGATGGAGAACGATGGAGAATAATATTGTCCACAAATCCTAATCATTTTTTATCGCCCACGTTGACTCCTTTTCCAGAAATCTGGAATCATGCATCATAACAGCGTTAACATAAGTTCTGTTAAGTGGTTAACATTGCTCTGTAAACATAACAGAATGTGTCTAGGGTTATAAATTTTAAAATTTAACTTCACACACATAAGTGCATGAACCGGTGTTACCAGTCTTAAACTAAAAAAATTCTAAAAGTCATTATTAACTAATATACGTTTTTTGTATACAAATTTTTACAATAAGGTTATTAAGCGTAAAGTGCTTATTAACTAATATGTTCTTTAAACCAAAATTAACATTTTTTTTTGAATAAGGCTGAAAGTTATTTATCGCTTAAAAATTATATAAATAGTGGTTCCAATTTCTAATTTCTTGGACCTTTTCATTACCGGAAGAGCATGAAATTGTTCCTTTATTTTTGACTACTTCTTGTAAAAAATAAGCTCATATTATTTGCCGATTACACCAATTTATTTAAATATCAAATAACGTTTAAAATTTGTTTTTCATGTTAAATAAAAATAAAATTATCAAAATAATTTTCGTGGGAATACAAAATTTAATTTAAATGATTTTGTTATTCGTGCTTAATTCTTTGTTACAAATAGAACTGTTGCGGTAATTCTTATACGCTTAACAGTTTTATTTGGTTTAATATCTTTAGTTTTTCTAAAATCTTTATGGATGAAGTTTCCTGATGATCTGGCCTAAGCAACCAGTGAAATGCTCATAAGAATAGCTTATCCCATCAGCAATAAATTTCAGTGTTTTTATCAAATAATAAAATTGGGAATTAAGCACGAATAACAAAATCATTTAAAATAAAAATAAAATTATATAAAAAACTATATTTATATATGAATTGATATTTAAATAGAATTGGTGAAATTGGCCATTGTATTGATACCGTAACTATTGATAGTTATTTTCAAAAATGTTGCCACTTGTCAAACAAATATTCAAAAATAGCATTGTTGAAACCAAAGGTTCCATGATTTGCATGCGTATATTTGTAAAACGATTCTAAACTCTGTGTTAAAATTAACAAATAGATAAATTAACACAAAAGTATTTCGCTGGCTTAACATGTAAAGGCTCTAAGTCCACTTTTTTTAAGAAATTGAGATTTTAATGCAGTAATGTGCAATAAGTAAAAATACATTGTTTACAAAGAAAAAATGACAGTTATCTCATATTTTGTTGTTGTTTTGTAGTGATGAGCAAAAGCGCTAAGTCCAATTTATCACAAGAAAAGCCTCTAAGACCCAATTAAAAGTACAGTTCGACTATTTCTCTCAAATTGTTCCATCACATGTATTTTGATTGTTTTTTGTCTCTTGTAATATTTTCAAATATGGACTTAAAGCTTTTACATGTTAAGCCAGCGATTTTTGCTTTTCTTACTAAAGTATTAATCAAGCCATTTTTTTCTCCTCCTACAGAAGTAAAGAACTCTCTATGTTCTCTGTTATTACTAGCGCTGTACAATCTTTTATCTCGACTATAGTGTTTCCCGTTAACAATGTGAAAATTAGTATTAAGGTTTTTTATAGTTCCACTCAAAAAAGGGGCTGTAGTTTTTTTAACAAACAGAAACCGCAACAAATGTAGTATTTCAAAAACAGTCCCCAGAACGATAAACGTAGGAAACTCTGATTCAAAACATTTTTGTATAATTATACATTTTAAAGAGTAAAGTGTTTATTTTACAGGGTTTAAACAACTGCAGTCAATACCAAAAACTGTAGATTTGGATTTGCAGCGACAGTTTATTTTTAATGAATCAGAAGTTTTTTGGCTAATGACAAATGAAGAAGTGAAAGAAATGGCATTTTTTCTACTATGACTTTTTTACAGTTTTTAAACGCTGATTACACCATTTTACAAATGGGTTTTTTTCCTTGAATAACCACTATATTTTATTGATTCGCTATAGTCACCTAACTGCAAAAATCATTATTATTTCAAATTTTATGGTAAGGTTTTTTTAAATTGTTTTTCTAAAAAAAAACATCTTTTTTATAAAATTTTTAAATTCAAAAAATTCATAAAAAATTTAAATCAACAAATACTTGCCAGTTTGAGTACTAAAGTTCAAAGCTGCATGTATTGGAATTAAAACAAATTGTATTTCATGAATATCCATGAATGAATTCCTGGTTTATTTCCGATAAAGTAAAAGTACATTGACGTTTTTTATCGCAAACTTGTGTAGAGTTAAAAATCACAAAGTTTTACCTTTTTATTACACAATATTTTTTTAGGCCTTTTCTTTAATTATTGTTTCATAAAGCTGCATATAATAGAAATAAAATAAATTTTGTTTCATGAAAATCCATGGATAAATTCGTTTTTTATTCCCGATTAGTGGAAGTACCTAGTTTTGACAGTTTTTTATAGCAAATTTGTGTCAGGCAACATGTGGCAATAATACGTTAAGCAATTGTTGCAAAGTTAAAAAAAACATTTTGTTCTAGAAATTTTCTCCCACTCAATTACTCCAAAACTAAGTTATAAATGAATTAAAAAATTTTATTAGATTTATTCAGCATATAGCAAGTAGCAATATGAAACAAGAAAAAATTCCCTATATAACCACTATAGTTTTTTGATCCGCTATAGTCACCCGACTGCAAAAACCATCATGATTTAAAATTCTATTGTAAGTTTTCTTAGCTCATAGAATAAATTCGAAAAAAAAAAATGTTGAATGTAATTTTTTTTTAATATTTTGCTAAAATTTGATATTATTGAATACATCTTGTCTTAATTTTGGAACGACACTCTCGATTTTGTTGTGCAATACGTCAACAAAATTTAAATTTCACCAAAAAAAAAAGCGGATCAAAAAACTATAGTGGTTATATAGGGAATTTTTTCTTGTTGCATATTGCTACTTGCTATATGCTGAATAAATATTTAACGCTCGACACTAAACCACTTGTTTTATTTTTCCAAGGTTAAAAAAAACGTGTCAGAAGATTATTTTAGGAGTTGTTAATTTTAACACCAACGTCTAACAAATAGCCAAAGCTAGCTGGGATCTATCTATTCCAAGTTTTTGGTGTTTTTGTACTAAATCTAACATTAAAAAGCTGAAAAGTTTGTATGTTTGTAAGAACTGCCGGAACTGCCGCACTATACTTTGATGTAGAACAAAATTGTGCAAAAATAGAAGGAAAGGACCCAGACTAATAATATTATCCATGATAATAATAAACAAAAATTCAAGTTTGAAAAAATTCCGTCAAAGGATTCATGTACCTTCCATATATCCATTTTCTAAAAAAATTTAATTCGGCAACACTTTTTATGTTTTATATAAATAAAATATTTTAATTAATGTACTTAGTTTTTTATAAATTCTAGCAAGGATTTTTGTATTTAAAAATATACTTTTGTTAAAAAGATCACAAAAAAAATTAGTTCGCTGTATTCCATTTAAATTATATAATTATAAATATAACAGAGTTAAGTGCCAAAAAAACTGAAGGATGTGCATTTTTATACGTGTTCGTATGTCCTTTTAAGGAAAATATGCATGAAAGGAAAATATTTTATATTTATTTAATATTCAATAATAGCAAATAATTATTAAATTGTTTTCAAGTGTTTTTTTAGAGATCATCGGAAGTAGATCAAAGAAAGTCACGATTTTTTAGGATAGCACTAATTTTTTATATTTTGTATCAAACCTTAATAACAACTATAAAAAAAAATATATAGAATCACACAGCTTCTAAGATTTTTTGTTGAGAAATCGACCCATTTTTCTGGAACACTAGATCTCATTAGAAATTAACAGTTTAAAGTATGTTTATATTTTTAGGATTTGTATTGTTTGTATCATTGAAAATGTACGTATGTATATCATACGTACATTTTCAATGATACAAACAATTTAAATATTTCATAACTAAAATATTTCATAGAAAAATATAAAAAAAAAATACAATTTGGTGTTCCTGAAAAAGCACAAAAACTCAAATGAGGTAAATTTTTTTCTTTTCATCGATAGTACAGCAACGGAGCATATATTCTTAGAAAAAACTGAAAAAACAGTGCACTCAGTTTTTTTTAAATTTAAAGTAAATTTGGCGATTTTCATATGTTTTGCAAAAACAACCTGCATTTTTTACGGCCATTTAATTTTCTTGAAGTTAATTTCCTTAGAACGTTAACATTTTTTTTAACTTTTTTTTAGTTACGGCAAAACTTTTTTACAATTCATCCAGAGCACTACTAATACATACTTTAAATAAAGGGTGGGCTCATATCAAAGAAGAATGTCTTTTTTACCAAGTACTAACCTAAAAACTGTGGAACTTCTTTAAAATAAATTTTTAATCATTTTTTTTCTAGGACATGAATTAAGTTTAATTATTCTTGTAAAATTTTATTAAAAATAAGGATAAGTTTAGCGACCTCTATCAGCGGCGAAACGCAATTAACATACATGTAATTTATTTAAATACGAATACAGTACAGTAATTTTTTTAAACATTTGAACAACATTGTTTCAACATGTGTGCCGGTCCGATTTTAGAAATTTCTTTAACAAAATGTAGAATGGAACCTCCTAACGGACATAGTAGAGAAATCGATTATTCTACTTTTTTCCGGTTTTCGAATATTCCGAATAGCTGCTATTTTGAAAAAACCGGGTTTCGGTTAAGCATTTTTAAAATAACTCGTTAACCGGTTTTAATTCGAATACTCAAAAATACAAAAATCAAATTAGTTTTTGTAATAAAAAGTTTATTTGAATAAAAACAAAACAATTTACATAAAATACATATTTATGGCTTAATACCTATAAAATATTCGATGATAAATCCCAAAAAGAGATTTTTTTAAACTATTTATTTACTTAACTTAATTTCTTAAATGATAACTGTGCAATGTAATTTAGAAACTGTGAAATAATGTTTAGGTAAATGCTTAAAACTTCAATTGTTTTTGAACTTTAAACTTAACAAGCTGAAAAACATACCTACACTCGTATGTACACTCAAAAAATTTCAAGTTGTATTGTGCATCCACATATATAATCATGCATTTAATAGAACTAAGAATAACGAAAATTTTGATAAAAATTAAAAAATCGATTTTAAAAGCCCAATAATCGATTTCCGTATAAAATCGCATATGTAAATTCGATTGCGAAAAATCGATTTTGTTGTAAAAAAAATCGAAATCGGTTTACCATTCCCTAGCGGACAGGTTTTTAATAAAAGGTAAACATAAACATTGTATCGCGTTCGAAACTTATCTAAAAAATACAAATACATACGTATTTGGTACTTTTTTGGAATTCGAACTTTTAAGGGGTAAAATGCTGTTCGTACTTTATTTTACAAAGTAGTTTTCTCCATTTCTCGGCATATACGTATTAAATAAGCTCCCACTACAATATTGACATATGTTGATACTTCAATGGGAAGAAAAAAGGTACCAAAAAGGGGAAATACAAAACATTAAATATCTTTCTTAAGCTTTTTTTTAATAACTATATATATTGGATCTAGAAACATAAAATTCAACATCCAATATCCTGAGTGATAAATATGTATGCGATTTCCATGCAAATGCATGTTTTTATCGAAAATCTAAGAACGATGGCGACCAATTTCCATGTTAAAAGTTCTTACAAAAAATGTTTAGGTACACAAAAAATCAATAAATTAATTCTTTTGGAGCATTGATTTAGTTACAAGATTTTCGACAAAAGATCCTTCTATTTTAAACCGGTGCAGCACCTTACTAAAGCTTCCAATGGGTTTTAAATGAGTAGGTGAGTTGCAAAACTCGTTCGTTATAAAATTAAATATACGAGATTACAATTGATTCTTACAGCACTTTTAGCGTGATATGAGAAGAAAAATACTAATTGTAGCAATGCATGTCCTCTTTCATGTTTATTTTCCAAGGACATGCATTCATGCAATCGGAATATTTCTTCTCATAAAGCGCCAAAAGAACTGTGAGAATAATTTGTCATCTCGTATCTAACCATTTTGATGAAATGAGATAGATTAGCGTAATTAAACCCCACAAGGTTTATATGTTTTTCAAAGCTGGAAAATTTAGATTTTGATGAAATTCAAAATCGTTGTAGATCTAGCTACACTCAATAAATTACACAGGTTTTATATTTCTTTATAGTTAGTCAAAAATATATTTTGGGCGGGAAACGCTGCGAAAATAGCTAGTTGTATATAAAATCAAAAGTTGTGCATTAAATTCAAAGAAAAAGGGCTCAATTCTTTTGGATCAAAAACTGGGTCGTTAATCTTTTTTATTGTTATAATTTTTTTAAAACAAAAATGTTCAAAAATTTTTTAAAAAACACACGCAGAGAAAAAACTTGTTTAAATGTGGTCACCTCCAACAAAACTATTTTTAAAGAAAATTTTAAACATGTTATGCTTAATATAACCATATTTTTGTCACTGACAACCACATTATGGTAAAATTAGTCCTCCTTCAAGAAACCACAACCATATTATGGTTGCATGTTATATTAAAAATGACAATAATATGTTTTGAAATCCACAATAAGATTTTCCTCTTTTCTAAGACCAACATGCTATGGTTGAAAAACAGTCATGCTATTTTAAGTCTTAAATATATTTAAGTTATCATTAACCGTATAATCTTTTTTTCTTTTCCCGCACTTTTTCATTTCCCGAGAAAGCGGGATTTATTTTTAAATTTCCCGGAGGATTATCAAAATAATTTTCGTGGGATTACAAAATTTAATTTAAATGATTTTGTTATTCGTGTAATCCCCAATTTTTATTATTTGATAAAAACACTGAAATTTATTGTCGATGGGATAAGCTATTCCTATGCGCATTTCACTACTTAGTTGCTTAGGCCAGATCATCAAGAAACTTCATCCATAAAGATTTCAGAAAAACTAAAGATATTAAACCAAATAAAACTGTTAAGCGTATAAGAATTACATAAACAGTTCCATTTGTAACAATATCAAAGATTAAACAAAATCATCAACAACAAACAGTGAGATTATCTCTCCTTACATTCCCCACTATAATTGATTGGAATTCTTCCAGCATTAATTGTAGTTGTAAGTAGGTTAAGAAAAAACAAAATAAAAACAAAAACAACTCGCTTTTTTTGGGCCGTGCACCTGCCAGTTTATTATCAAAATAATTTTCGTGGGAATACAAAATTTAATTTAAATGATTTTGTTATTTGTGCTTAATTCCCAATTTTTATTATTTGATAAAAACACTGAAATTAATTGTTGATGCGATAAGCTATTCCTATGCGCATTTCACTGGTTCCCGGAGGATTTTTGAGGGAGTTATAGCAAAATGACTTTTTGGTTATTTTTTTTTCAATGATCTGTTTCATTAGTAGTATTAAGGAATAAAATCTTAAAAACCCTAAACCGCAGAGAACTGATAACTAATTAGATTCGGGGTAAATTTCCAAAGGCAGCCTTTCAAGTTTTCAATTGCTCTCCTATTAAACTAAACAAATAGAACTAAGCACTTATGAATTGACATCTCTTTGGCGTTTGGCAAAAATGTCTTAAGTCAGAAATTGTAGGTGTTCGTTATGTTAAATTTGAAAAATATTTATTTGGTATATTTAATAGACTTTTTTCCTAAGAGCAGATGATAACGATTAGAAACAGTTGTGCTGGACTAAAGTGATTTATATTATCAAAGTTATTTTCGGGAATACAAAATTTATTATTAATACGATTACCGTATGACGTGATAAATTCCCAGTTTTTCATATTTGATAAATACACTGAAATTTATTGTTGAGGGAAAGCTAGCTTCCATGCGCATTTCACTGGTTGCTTAGGCCAGCTCATCAGGAAACCTTTCCCAGAGATTTTAGAAAAGCCAAAAATATTATACAAATAAAACCCTAAAGCGAATAAGAATTATAAACACTCAAAGTCTTACTTGTATCAATATCAAAGCCAAAAAAAAACACCAACTATAAACAGTGAGTTTATCTTTTCCTACCGAACAAAAGAGAAACAAATTTAATTAAGCACCATGAAAACTCAAAATGCTTTTTTTTTACTTAAGACTTTTTTTGCCGGCTAAGATCTATTTCATGACACATGCTATTTACAATTATATCAGCAGTAAAGTTGTCATAATTAAATACAAAAAATGCCGGGAATTTCCGCATAAATTTCCCGGGATATTTTTCCCGTATGAAAAACACTACGTGCAACTCATCCGATGTCAGATGATTTATCAGTTCCAAATATAACAAGCTCTAATTCGAAAAATGTTACACTACTTATTCGAGTTGACGTTAACAGAAGCATAGTTTTTTGCTTTTGCACGACATGTTTGCACTTTGCGGACGGAAATTTGACAAGTACACTACTGAATACATGTCGTGTAAAAGCACCTTTAGTTTGCTTACATTAACATAATTTAAATACATTATAATGTAAGCAAACTAAAAAAATTATGGAAAACCTTTACCTTTTTTTTTGGTTCATATTTGACAACCTGTCCGCAAGATTTCTCCAGAAGCTTTCAACAGAAACAAGTTGAAACCCCTAGTGAACTTAAGTGATTATGTACGTTCTTGCAATATGCTTAGCAGGTAAACCATATTGAAAATAATTCTCATTTGAAATAAAGCTTATGTATATGTAAAAAAAAAAGTATTTTCATTCTGTAAAATCCTTTCAATTAAATTAAATATTAACGTTACCGGAAATACATTTATTTTGCAAAATATAATAAAATCTGCAAATAATCAAACATTACCGCACATTACGGGTAATAAGCAGTTTAACTTAACGGCAAGAAATGTGAGTTAAATGTCAGATTTTCAAATGGAATAACTTAACAAAATAGTAGTAACCTGATATAGAAAAGGGTGGAGAACTTATAGGTGTTATAGCGAATGTAAATAGTTCAGTGTTTAAACATCCATATGTTGAACACATGTACAAACACACACATGTCTGGACCAATCCAATCCATAGCAAAACGTCGATACTTAAATAATAAAACGGAAATCAACATACCCAAACAATCCCAAAGGAAACGGAAAGTAGACGGAAAAAATATTTTAAATAAAAAAGTAAACATGTTATACCAACAAACACAAATATATTTTTATGTTTCCAATTTCCTGGCCATGCTTGAACACTGGGTATTACTTGTTTTTGTTGCTGGCTGCCACTAAGGTACGAAAGGAACCAGTTACACAGGCAAATGTAAAGCATAATGTTGAAAAAATTAAAACACAACTAAAAAAAGGATTAAAAAATATTTTAGTGCACCATCATACTAAAAAAAAAGATTGTTAAATAGGAATAAATGAAAAGATTTTTTTTGTTAAAATAACAAATAATAATAATAATAATTATAAGATACACAATACATGAAAGAGGCACGAATGATAATGTGTTGTAATTAGAATATACATTTTCATTATGCTGCAGTAATGCTTGAAACAACAAGAAAAAATTTTAAAACAAAACCTCATCGTAATGAGAAATAACTACGTATGTATGTATGTATATTTGTATAATAGAAAATTCACCCCTTTTTTGCCAAGCGTTAAAAAAAACTCAATACAAAATAAGATATTTGAATTTATCAGATAAAAATTTAACGACCAATACTTGCTAACAGTATGAATACAAAACTCAACAACTTTGAGCTGTTTCCTATGCTACATACAAAAAAAAAACATTTATTCGTCTATGTAGAATTTTACGTGCACGCTATACCTTTCATAAAAGTGAATTAGATTTCCAAGCTCTTTTTAATAACACAAGAAAAACTAAAAAGCTGGCGACCGTTCGTTACTTAATGCCCAAATAATCGGGTTAATTAAACGTATGCAAATTTGTACGAAATTCAAAAATTGTTTATGTTTACACAAACATCTTGTTGTTATTATCAAACCGCAAATGTTGTTTTTTTGCTCTTAAATTTGAGGTTAATTATGGTGTTTTCTTTTCTACAACAAAAAATACCACATTTTAAAAGGTGCATGTATAAAATGTCTTGCCGAACATGTAATACTGCAATTTTTTATTTGACGAGAACAAAACACAAAAATGGATCGCCCTGTTTTTAACAGCTGAAAAAAGTTTGTTCTTTAGTCTGCTTTTACACGTTTCATCTTTTGATGCTCAACTCTTATGTTTTTAGGTGAGAGAAGAAAGAAGAAAGGGGGTTAGTACGGAGATGCCTGTACTCGGTCAGTACGCTTTGTGTTTTTATTCGTTGGCATATGCACAACGATGGCTGCATGTATTTTTTTTCTTTTCGTTTTCTTTTTGATTCGCTAATAATAAAATTGTTGTTGTTTTGTACCGAAAAAAGTTGAAACCGATAGCTGCGTGTGAATATATTAGCATCTTTAAAAGAGAATTGAAAAGATGAAACGTGTAAATTCAGACCTCATATATAAAATATGTACATAAACCCAAATTTGTTAATAATTGATATTAAATAAATGAACAAAATGAATGACGAATTTCCAATTTCATTAGTTTGTTTCTCATAAAAAATGTATGATATATTTTACCAAGTTTTTACGATTTCTTGATTTGACGTTTTTTTTTCATAATTAACACCGAATTCATTTAAATTTTATACCACTGACAACCTACCATAAACAATGTAATACTTTCTTTTGTTTTTACTATAAAATAATAGAAAAAATAACTATTAAAACTTAAAATTTTAACTGTCCTGATTAGAGGCGATTTTTCCCCACTTCGTCTGGTAACCCCATATATAAACAGAAGCCAACTTTTCACATAGCATTATCAAAACTCTCAATTTATACGGGGCGTAAAGTGCAATGCCTTATGACATTTAAGGGTGGTTTTTTTAAAATAAAACACGCTGCCCTTTTAGAGAGCAAAGTATTTTTAAGAATCGAACACCAAATTGCATTTTTTTAAATAAAATATGACATTTTTTGTAGAAAAGAAAACACCATTAGTTTGTGATTAATTTTAAGAATGCCTTTTTGTGAATTTGTTTGCAATTGTTCTCATTTTGACAGTATACTGTTGTCATTTTCACACCCTGTCGTTCTTATGGTGACAATCTATTCTTCTCGTTTTGTTTAAAAGGCTAATGTTTTATTTAATTTACATTGCAGCTATTGCCTCTAACTTTTTCAACTTAAATAGAAAATTTTGATAGTCCGCACAGAAATCCTACAGCTGCACTTCTTCTTTTATGTCGCTACTCTTGGCCCTTCAAAAATCAACCGGTAAATAATAAAGCGTTTAATATAAAATCAAAACTAAACTTAAGCGAAAAATAAATGTAAACATTAAAAATGGAGATTAAAATTAAACTTTTACTTCGTGGTTAAATGTGTTTTACAAGTGAACGATTTATTTCCTGTGAAAATAAAAATATTTGTGAGTAATAACAATGATTAAGAATACGAACTTAAAAAAATTAAGCGGGAAAGTGAAGAAATTGTAAGTTTGATGTATGATCGCGGCGCTACAATCCTCAAAGTAAAAGGAAGCAAATTGTTCCGTCTTTGCAAGAATTAGAGGACGGAAGGTACATTATTTCATCTTTTAACTATATTGCCGAATGTGTATCTCACAGTTTATTCGAATGAAAAATGAATTTAAATTAAAAAAATATTTGAGAATTACGTTTGAAAGCAGGTTGGAAATAAAGGCATTTTTCAACTTGAATCATTATTAACAGTTTGTCGTTTAAGAAAACGTTTGATTTCAAATCAATTTTAATTTGAAATCAAACCTTCGTTTTTGTTGGGATATTGTGATTTATGGTTGTATTGTGATGGGTAAAACAACTTTTTGTTTTTCGTTCACTGTTGTTAATCATTGTTGTTAACACTTATTATAATTCAAAGAAAATTCAATGTTAAAAATCGCTACAACTGTGTTAAATATCGCTCATTAGTACAAAGTTTGCATTCAATATTTAACACGCTAAATGCACATTAGTTTTGAGTGTAAAATAAATCACCATTACATTGACATCAAGGCATTTTCGATTTAAGTATCCCCCGTTTTTGTTTAAGCGCCGTACAAAAAAAAACCAAACCTTTTTTTTCGAAGGCTCAGTTAAGGTATGTTCAGACCTACCAAATATTTGACGAAAAAAATACAAAAAAGCGTGACTTGTAAATTGATAAAACTTAAGCTCTATTTTTAAAAATTTTTTATTAAAGAAGATAATTGTATAATGTAAACGTTTTGAACGTGAAATATTTAATATGTGTGAGCATATTTTTAAGCTTAAAGTATTCGCCAAACTCTTATATGGTGTTCAGAAATACATTTTTTATTGAGTTAATATTTTGTTTATTGGCAAAATTATATTTCTGTTCACACATACACAATTTAGCTAATTCAATTAGCAATTTTTAATATTTTAAGAAAAAAGTTAATTAATAAATTCACGGAATATAAATCTGAGGGTTCTTAAAAATCGCAAATAAGTTAATTTGTTACACATATGGGAAGGAAAATTTCTCATAAATAGTTTGAATTTAAGCCAGATATAGATATTTCATAAAATTCTTAAAAGAACATGAACAAAATTATGAACATTAGAAGAAATATGATCGATCCACACGATTATAGATTATGGGTCTAGTCGCCGCATTCGGTACTATCGAATCGAATAAACTATCGATTTTTTGCATACGATAGACACTGACGCATCGAATGAAAACTGGTGAAATGTAATATCGAGTTACTTCATATCGAATGCTATTATTTCAAATTCAATAAATTTCATTCGATATCGAGAGTCATGATAACAAAATAAATAATTTCAATCAATTTTGCTCGATATCGTATGCGGTGATTAGACCCCTGAAGAATGTAAATAGGTTTTAGATCATCAGCACCTTTAATAACCTAAGACTTCGGAATAGGCACAATACGGGTAGTTTTTAAAAATTCAGAAATAACTACACTCACAATATTATTACAGTAACGGATTGTAGATTATTTAAGAAGTATTCCGTTCAGTCATTTATAAATAAATAATCATTTAAAATTCCAAGCAAATTTATTTTTAACTGATTCTAACAGTTATTTAAAAAACTAAGATCATAATAATTTGATTAATTATTGTGAGTTCATATTTAATATATGAAGATTCAATAAATAAATAATGAAAAAAAAAATATTAATACGGATTTTCAGTTGCAGTTAATATTGCCCGTTGATTAAGTTAAATTTTTCTTTATGTAAACTTAAGTGAAAATGTAATTTAAAGTAACGAAAAGTTCATTTAATTTTTACTGTTAAAAATTCAACCGCGAACTCCGTAAAAACAAATGTACTTTCAGTTATTTTATATAAATTAACTGTCAAAAAATTAACTACAAATTCCGTAAAAATAAAGGAATATTCACTTATTTTATGTAATTTAGCTACCAAAAATTAGTTTTTACTTATCTTTAAAAAACGATGTGCTTGTTTTGTGTAAAAAATTCCCATTTTATATTTGTTAAAATGATTTAAGTCTCAGTTTGCCGGGAGTAACAGTAACAGTAAGCTTACCGTAAAAACGTAAGACCAATTTATTTCTAACAGATTGAGACGTAACATTTTACTGCTAACTATAATCGTTCTAATTGCTTTAAACACAACAAAATTAATCAGCTGATTTGAAACGTTACTGTTACTTCCGGATAACTGATCCTTTAGTTAAATATGTACATCAAACTTTTAAAGTAAAATAATTGCGAAACCATATCGGTCATGCTGCTGGTATCTTATGATTGTGAACTCTTCTGTAAACAAACGAGGTCAGTACAACAAAAGTAAAACAAGCGTGTGTAACAGGGTAAGTAAACAATAATGTTCTCTCTCACATTAGAAAAACAAGTGGACTGGTCTGGTGTTTTTTTTTTTAGAAATTCGGCTTTTTTGTGGAGTAAATGAAAATTGAATTTTTGACAGTAAAAATTAAAAGAACTTTTCGTTAAAAGTGAGTGTACATACGATATACATTTTTTCAAAATCACTTAGGAATAGTTTTTTTTTTACAACATTTTTAAACGATATGAATTCTTATTTACGTTTAGTAGCATCCCAAAATCTTTTGCTTGAATTTCATTATGTAACAAGCAGTAGAATAAAATAAGTTGACCCAAAATGTTTGTACTGGCTAAAAAAAGGTTAAACAGATTTTGTAAAAATTTCAAAATATGTGAACATTGAAATGAAACAACAGAAACTTTTGCAATGCTGTACGAATTGCAATAAACTTTATTCAATTATAAAAATGGGCAAATGTTGTAGAACAATGGCAGACACTTTGCTTTTGGTAGTTTTCTTTTTTATTTTCGAATAAAATCCGTTTATAGTATAAATTTTGATTATACATAAACACTGTTTTTTTTTAGCAGAAATAAATGTTGTTAAAAAAAACACTACAAATTTAAGATTCTACGACATTAATGGCTGAAACTTACACTTAAATTGTATAATAAGGTCTGAGACATCATCATGCACATGTCGTTATTTTGACAGTTAAACAATGACACAATAAATTTGTATATTTGATACAACACAAATACCGTCAATATTTGAAGTCTTTCACATCTCCCAGTGTTAATATGATCAGAGGCTTAATTAACCTATTTGAGAACTAGTGGGCTAATTCTGGCAGTCGTGAACGAATACTTTTTCTTATTTCGATACTGAACGAATCGATATTATTTTTTCATTGTTGTGAAAACTCAAATAAATGCTTTAAAGCTTCATTCACAATAGCAGCAACAATTTCGGCAAAACAAAACGTTTGACTTAATTTGTTTGTTGGGTATGAGTAATAATATTAAAAACTGGGTACAAAGCTGAAACCCGGTATAACTCAGGAACGTTAAGAGCAAATACAAAAATATTCGTTTCTCTAGATTATTTAGAATAAAGTTTTCTTTCAAACTGCGTTTTTAGTTTGTTCCATTTTCATAAAACTTTAAAAAGTTATAAAGCGTTATTTACAAAATGTATGGATAAAAGCCGAAAAATTACAATGTAGGGTGCATAAATGCGCAAATCCATTGCAACAATTTGTTATGAATGCACACAAAAATAAAGCTTGGACACTTTTCTCTTAAATTATTTCCTTAAAAGTGAGGAAAATCGTCCATATCCTCAATTTCTGGCCACAAGAAGTCCGATACCGAAGACAATTCACGTTAACTGCTTGGCCGACCTCATTTTCGAAGATGTACGGACCAATGACACTCCAAACAATCATTCTATGTGGATGAATATGATTTTCAACAATTACACGTGGATTCTAATTTCCCCAAATGTGGCAATTCTGTGCACGCAATATATTTTGATTTGAACGCCCATATTCGTAAAAGGCTTCAACGATCTTAACGGGCTGCTCAAAGACTGGAACAAAGAAATGTCAAATTTAGTAGGGCAAAAAACTTGATGTTGTGGTAGGACCACCCTTTATTAAGGACAGCCTTTACTGGGATGCATAGATGAACAGACGGTCCTCTCTGTCGATTGGTCTATTACAGGAAAAACACCTACTTCCTTTTCCCGTTTGGTTGTGCAAGTTATTAAGATTTATTATATATTACAAAATCTTAAAAAGCAAAATGGCATTAGAAAAAAAGACTTTGGAATTGAAAATAATCTATTATTTTAATTCGGCTCAAGTTCATCAAATTTAATTTTCATTAAATTATTTTTATGAAGAAAGGAATTTTACAACATGAAAATTTATTAAAATTGTTATTGATAATATTTCATTCTTGACCGTGGCCGGGGCTCAAACCCTGGCCGGCACATGTCAAATCAATTAAAATGGATAATCATTCGAAAAAGAAAATTTCGATCTCCCAAAGGTTAAAATACAATTTGGTTTAAGGATTGATGTTTGACTGTTGACGTCAGCAGTCGTCGATGGCTGCGAGTGTGAGATGGCAAATCCATCTGAGAAGATCAAGTGGTTGCGATCGAAACATGTCATGGTAACCTGCCGGCCACGGTTCGATCCCCGGCCACCGTCAAGAATAAAAGAATGAATGAAACAATTTTAATTAATTTTCATGTTGTAAAATTCCTTTCTTCATAAAAATAATTTAATGAAAATTAAATTTGATGAACTTGAGCCGAGTTAAAATATTAAAAATTTGGATTAAAAACCATAAATAGTTCAACAAAATAACCACAATACTAATTATAATCTATTAAATACATTTACGTACAAAGATACGATATCACAAATACTTTCAAAAAACCAAACTTTACTTTATTTATCATGAAAATAAAAATGCACTACATCAATTCCTCCGATTGTTTAGTCAAAGAAAATAAAAAATAAAATAAAAAACTGAAATCCTTTTTTTTAAACAACTAACTCATGGTTAAATGTTTGAGAGAGGTGTTGTAACAAAGCACAAACACAATCAAAGATACTATGAACATGTAAATACGTATGCTGTGTAGTTAAAGTTTTAGTGTTAACAAAAACACACTGGAAAAAAAGGTAGGAAATTGAATGTTCAAAAGTATGTGCGAGATTAAGCCGACAGATAAAATGGACAAGTTACGAGCTGTTACTATAGTTAGTATTTTTTGTTACAATTGTTGTTTTGTTGCTATTATTATCGAAGGTTTGTTGTAAGTACTTCTCTTTGAACAGTAGCAGGTCACCAGACAAAGAATCGCACATTGAATTTTATAAGAAAAAATTGAACAGGATTATTGCAAAAAATCTAAGAACCAAATAATGAAAATTTAGAATTTGAAGCCACGCAAATAAATTTAAAGTTCGCTAAATCTTTTCTACCTAAGATGATCTAATACTTCTTAATAATTTGACCGCATACTGTATGCCAAATAACAAACACATCCATACATACAATCCTATAAAGGGTGTTTTTTTTTGGAGTGATACAACTTTGCGTTGGCATCACTTCTTTATTTTACCACCCATTTAACACCTGATAGTTGCCTTTTGTTTAGCTTGCTTTGACATTTCATAATGAATCGACTTACAACAGACCAACGCGTACAAATTGTTAAAATTTTTATTCGAAATAATTCGGCGAATGGGCTGAAGCACAATTTGTTATTGATTTTGAATTTCCAATAAAAAAATTATTTTCCGATGGAGCCCATTTCTTGAAAAACGATAATGGTCAGAATGCGAAAAGTTGTTGAAAATGTGTGTTTCTAATTGCGCATTTTACGCGCCAGCCGTGGCGGCCACATGGCAGAAGTCATATTTAAACATTAATGTCATAAAATTGTCTATCCAATAAAGACCGTCTCATTGATATCAAAAATATATTACTATGTTTTATTATGATTTAAACTTGTATTACTCTGCAAAAAACACCCTTTACTTAAAGTGCTGAATATAAAAAAAGTCCGATGAGTTGTGTTTTAAGCCATTTGGTATCCACAACAAAAGGTTTCGGCAAATTTATAAATGTGTTTGATGTGAAAACAAACACGAAAAATTTGAAAATAGAAAAAGTGTATTCGCACTCACAAAAAAACAAAAAGAAAAGGGATGTTTGTTGCTTTTCAGCCTTTTGAGGTTCATATTCATACAATATCGATGGATGCCAAATAAATGAAAACTAGTTAAAATCCCCTCAAAAATAATGAAAACAAAATAAAAAAGAGCTTAAAGTATTAGAATGGAGAACCATGTCAAAAAACAATTGCTCGGTTTTAGAGTTTGTCATGTGCTATTTTTTCTTTTTTTAAATTTTGTTGAACTGTGAAGTTCTATTTTTTTGTTTTTATTTTTCCATTGACCAAAAAACAGTTAAATTATTTTGCATATTTTTTTTATAATAGAATTTGTTAGAAATTGAAATTTAGCATATCTAAAGAAATTTTTAAAGTATTTTTTTTAATTAAAAACGAATTTCAAGAGTAAAAAGCAACAGGACATAATTCTGATAAAAAAAAACATGACTTGAAATGAGGATTGTAATTGAATTCAATCATTTAAATACATATTGTGCACTTTATAATGCAATGGGGACGTCCAGCGGTTTTAACATGATTTTTAATATCGGGAATTATTATTTTATACTACTGTGTATTTGTTCTTCTATTGTGTTTGTGTTTGTCTTAACTTTCTTATATAAAATTTAGTAAAATTAAAATTGTATTGCAGGTCAAGCCCGACAGATTGAAGAATACATAAGGAAACATTTTTTTGTTTTATTGATATGAATCATGGCCCAAATAGGTGCCAGCTTCGCTTACTAAAGCTGCTCTTCACAGCCAGCCTTCGGCCGGCCGCAAGAATATGCTTCTCTACGTTGTAACAAATACCAGTTTCGCTGTCCGTAAAAGCCTTGGTTCGATTAGCGCGGCAGCCAAGAATTAAAAGTATCATTAAATTTTAATTCATTTCATGCTGTAAAAATTCCATTCATCATAGAAATAATTTAATGGAAACTAAATTCAATGAACTTAAGCCTGATTAAAATATCAAAATTTGGAAAAAAAAACTATAAACCGTTTAATAAAATAACCACAATACTTATTAATCCGTATATTTTTTTATTTAAAAGCGATTATTGCTGCAGACCCCAGCGTAATTTAAGAGAGAATTTTTTAACAAATATTCGCTATGTTTATAACTTAGACGTTAATTTAAATTATTAACTGAAAGTTTAGGAACATTTCAAGAAATTGCTAGAAATTTTAAATTTTGTTTGTAATTCAAGTGTATGTAAAGGTTGTGAAAGTGTTCCATTGTGTCTTAATTTTTTGTTTTCAAAGGAAAAAACTCGCGGTTATTCAAAGGTTACAACTTGTGTTTTCAGCCGAATAATTTTAAACTTTTATTCGAATATTTGATCGAATAAGGAATAAAAGATATCATTGGAAAAACTTTGAAAAAAACTAAATGAAAACGACATATTCGGGTGTGTTCTAGAAACCGAATTCTCTCGAAAGTGAATTACTTCAGCATTTTTAGTGCTCTGCATTTCACATCTGCATCTTTTTATTCGCTTTCAATTAGAGTAGTAATGGCCCAGCAATAACTTTACTTACCTGGTAAGTTAGCCAGTAATATTGAAGAAAAATAAACACTACTTATTTTTCGGTCGAATAACTACTTATTTTTGTTCGTGGTGTGCACAGAATTCAGCACTTACTAAAAGTTAAAAAATGTATTCAAAAGTTATAATATAACTACTAGTAAGTTGAATTGTAAGTACTTAGAATATACTCACCAGAAGCCAAAATATCACTAGTTAATTGACCTAATAAGTAGTTATTGAGTACGTTACCAGTAAGTAAATATTCAGTACTGAAAACAACACAGCAAATAAGTAGTTATTGAGTTGAGTACTAGTAAGCAAATATTCAGTAGGGGAAAAAATAGAAGTAATATGTAGTCTGAGGTCATTACAAGTAAGTACTTTTTGAAGTTTTTAAAATAATAACAACTGTAATCACGACTACTTACCAGCTTACGTAAGTAGTAACTACCATCTATTACTAAAAATCAAAAGGTTTTTCCTGGGGGGTCGGTGAAGGTATAACGATTCAACTTTAATTCTAATATCTGATAACATTTTTAACAAAAAAAATTGTTGTTTTTAGTTTAAAAAGTTCTTTATCCAATTTAATCAAAAATATATCGTTATATAAAACGCAAAATGCCCTAACTAACCACATATTTAAAATCGACTTTTTCATTGATTTTGATGTAATTATAGCAAATTTTTTAACGCTTTTAATGTTATTTTCCGAAAATTGATTTTTTTAATCGAATTAGCGATCTCAAATTTGTTTTTGGGTTTGTTTAGAATTTTGCAATTTTTGGCGTATTTTAGCCATGTACGCAGTAGAAGCGATTTGTTCCTGTAAGTTTTCTTTATTCGAATGATATCTTTTATTCCTTATTCGATCAAATATTCGAATAAAAGTTAAAAATTATTCGGCTGAAAACACAAGTTGTTACCTTTGAATAACCGCGAGTTCTCTCCTTTGAACTTTCACAACCTTTACATACACTTCTTTAAACTTCAACTTTACTGTCATGCCACTGTTAACAAATTTTCGCTAATTTAGCAATATTTACGAAATTTTTGGCATTCCTTACAGTTTTAGGGACTTTAAATCAATTTTATGGCTTTTTGAAATAATAATAATTTTCGCGAATTTTCACTATTTTTGCAAATTAAATTTTTTGTTATTTTCCAAGATTTAAATTTTAGTGTTTGTTTTAGAGATTTTTCGTGAATTGTAGCAATGTTCGCGAAAGAAGAGATTTTCCTGTGATTCCTTACAGCTTTCGATTTTTAATAAATATTAGACCTTGCTATCATGCTGCGGTTAGTAAATTACCGGTCTTTATATCAACTAAAGTTTTTCGAACAGAAACTTCGAATACAAAAAAACATGTGGATTTGAGAACACCAATTTATGAATTATTCGGATTAAAAAAATTTTTCGCTTTCAATTCGAGTTGAAACCTAGAATATACCTGATTAATATAACTTTCTGCCTATTTAAAGAATTTGTTTTTATTTTACATGTAATTTGTACGAACAAAAGCGTTCGACTGACATCGTGAAATATGCAGTTTTTATCTTTTATTTATACCGAAGAAAAATTAATAATTTTCACACAAACGTAAGAATGTTATAAAAACGAGATCATATTCGTTAAAAGTATACATATGTAGATACATTTTAAAACATTTAATTTATTACTTTTAATAAAGTAGCAAATAGAAAAATTCTGTTCACAAGTTGTTGATGATATTAAAAGCTATTAAGTTTTATTTGATTTTCCAAATATTTTAAATCATTACCGATCAGTTAACAATATATTACACTATTCCACAAAAAAAATTAACCTCAAAAATGAGATATGAGGCTGCTGAACTCAAATATGGCACATATTTATTTTTCTTAAGAAACGTTTTCGAGATATTCGGGAAAATCGTGTTTTTCCGCAGTTGTTTTGGGTATTTCAAAAAATCTCGAGAACTGCTCAACTGAATTGAAATAATATTTTGTTCCAAACGTAGTAAGCGTAAAATTGTTATCGTCCGACAAAAATTTAAGAAAGCACGACATATTAAGTGAAAACATCCGAATTTAAATTTTTATAACCAATTTTTTTTACCTTATCGCGGTGTTAGGTACTGGATGACTTTATAAATGCAATTTTGCAAATCATCGCTGAAACAATACACAAATTTTGCAACTATTGTGCAGTGAAGACGGTTACCATTCAATAATGAGCTTAAGGCATTGCTTTTAGAAAAGGTGTCTATGAATTCTATGCCTCACAGTGTTGCATTGCATAACCGAGCTTATGAAGTCAGCCACTGTCCCGCTTTTGTTTTGTTGTTTTAAAAACTTTTGGCATTTTTTAATTACATAAATATTATATTAATTAAAAATGTATGTAAATATTCACTTAATGTTTATGTTTTTAATAAAAGCGACCGAAGAAAGTTTGCCAATAACTTTTTGGAATCATATGCATTTTATTTGCGGTACTTTGACAGATTTTTCAATAAGCCATGGACTCTTTGGTAAATAAACTTAATTTGTATTTTATTCTACGTGTTTTGTTAAATTAACTAAATTTGGTAAGGGCATGGAGGAGTTATTGTCATTTGGTGAGCCAGTTGAATTAAGGGATCCAATCGATCATATGTCTGATTGCTAGTCCTGCATGACCAAAATGCACAGGGGAAAATTGGCATTGTTATTTATCCGGATATAACTCAATTGATCTCCTTTCCTAAACCCAAAACCTCTATTATTACATATAAAATCAGATAATGACGAAGATTTAAATCTGAGTTTTTATTCTATGTGTGAAACGAATATTAAACTATGAGTCAATCGCCCTTAATGATTTAACTCATGGCTTAAACTTATCAAAAGACAATTCGAAATTATTTGCTTCATGTTTGAAAGAAACAGGATTGTCGGGAACAGAGACACGCGTTTTTAACTATCGCAATCGCTCCAAGATATGTATATCGAATACTTATCAGAAAGTAGTTAGGGGAGTTTTAGGAAACAACAGACCCCATAACGATAGTCACCTAAGTCCAAATTTGATGGAAGTCTTTTATGCCATAGGTGTATATCAAATAAATAAAAAATCAGTATTTTATGAAGTTTAAAGGAATTTCCTCTAATTAAAAGAGCACACATGCCATTGAAAATACTTTTTCTTTAACACTTTTTAGACTTGTTTCATTGTGACGAACAAGGCTAAAGATTTCACCGAGGTTTTGCAATAATGGAAATGCATTATCAGCGCAATTGACATCAGACCATGATGCGTAAATACTGCTGGATGTAAATCCGTGAAACGTCATCGCAACATAAGAGCATAAATCAAAGAGGAAAATATAGCAATTTTGACCAAAAATATAATTATGTAAACTAATTAAATTGTCTTTTATCACTTTATTCTTATCCAATCAACACAATCAAGAAACCAAAATGTTTTTACTGCAAATTTAAATTTGGATGTTTTTGCTAATTTTATTCCGAGTATCTTATTTTTTTTGTACGATGATAACCATTTTGTTACAAATAGATTTGACACAAAATTGTCTGTAAGATATGGATTTAAAACTTAAAAACTATTTTTTTTGCCTTAACGGAACGACTGAAAATGTTGAATCAATTTTTTTTTCAATCTTAAGGAATGTAACTGAATTTTTGTCCGATAAACACAGTTTAGATATCGCCTGAAAGAGGAAAAAGATGTATTTGTATCAGTGTAAAATTTTCGTAAT
The DNA here is from genome assembly GCA_949318255.1 of Pollenia labialis. Taxonomy (NCBI): domain Eukaryota; kingdom Metazoa; phylum Arthropoda; class Insecta; order Diptera; family Polleniidae; genus Pollenia; species Pollenia labialis. The sequence continues at coordinate 105,002,712 of OX439140.1, forward strand.
TAAAAAACCCGTTCTCAAGATTTTTGAAAACAACCTTATGAACTGCAAAAAACAAGGGTTTCGCGTATGTCTCGACAACGCTGCTTAAAAAAATAAATTAATGCCATATTCGTGTCCAGCAGTCCCCCCGATTTATTTTAGAATACATCTCTTTTTTGAGGTTATGGCAAAAAGTTAAACATTTATGAACCAGTGAGAGTTACCATTTAATTCCGAAACTTTTTCTGATTCTTGAAAATAATTGGAGCCATATAAGAGCATTTGTCTAAAACTGTTCGATATATTTTTTATTCTTAATTGAACCATTTTAATCGTTTGAACACAAATCAAAAAAAAAGTTGTTTGAATATTCGATTAGTTCTTATTCGAAAGACATAAAGTTAAAATTTATTAAATTTTTTAAATGTTATGATCAAGGCCCGGATTTTTATGCAAATGCATATTTGTTCTCGTCAGTTGGAGATTACCATATGCAAAATATCTTTGCGAATGAAGAAATTTGCAGTAAAATGGCATCGATTTGTTAGTGCATATTTTGCTTTGAATGCATATTTTTGCCTATATTGCTGATATTGCATATTTTTGTTGCATATTTTCAAAATAAACTTGTTTTAATTGCTTTATTTTGCCATGCACCCTTCCACAGAAGAGGTAAAAGACAACTTCGATGATATTTATTTATTGATTTCTTATGGGAAAAATATTTTGTTAAGCACTTTTGCGTGTTGCCACATATAAAAAGAATTATCCAGATTAATGTCTGCCTCTACAGCCTGTAACAACCAGATGGGGGACGTGGTTGAAAGTAATTATGTATTATGCTAAAAACTGTTGCCAATCCAAAGGTGTGTGAAAGAATTTAACAATGGTGAATTTCAGTTGATTGATATTTCCATAAATAAGATGTATTTTGTGGACGGTAACTTATGTTAACAAATTCGTAGCAAGCTTGATAAAGATTAAACAAAAATTAAGGATTTAAATTAATTGTTTTAAATCCTTAACTGCTTGCATATTTAATTTAAATTGTTTTTTGAAAACAGCGTAATGAAAATGAATATACCACAGAGAAACTATCAGCATTTAATCATGCACCTGTTTTATTTTGTTTTGAAAAACAGGCAGTAAACTTATATCTTCAAAAAATGTATGGTAAAATATATCTCTAAAGGCATTTTAAAAAAACAAAAACCAATTAACATTTGATTCGTATGTGATAGCAATCAGTTTCGCAATATGCTTAAGCAAATGATTTCTTTAGTTCAATATGGTTTGACACTTATATTTAACATGTATTCGCACAGTTGCTCAAGCCAGCTTAGGCCTTTACAAGTAACTTAATTTTCATGATTGTCTTAATGTTTCTTTATAAATTTGTTTTTTACTTTATTTTAACTTCTACTTTTGTGGTTATTGTGCCTTACTTACGTTTATGAGACTGAGTTTCAAGGTTCTTCGTGCTATTTTTGTTTTTTCTTTTTATTTTTATGTGTTTTTTTAATACTAAATAATTTAAGATTATTTTAACTGCATATTTTTTAAATTTTTAGCGCATATATTTCTATTTTTATTGCATTTTTTATGCGCATAAAACGCGATTTAACTGCATAAAAGTCCGGGCCCTGGTTATGATCAATGGATAATTTTAATTTTGAAACATTTTTTTTATACATCATCCACAATTTTAACCCATAATAATGAATCCTTATCGGTCGATTATGGATGGCAACTGAACTGAAGTTGCGTTGCCAGCAGTGAAATAAGGCAACGCTGCTCATGTTAAAATATGCAAAAAAAAATTTTATTTTATACTTTAACATCAGCAACGTTGGCTTATTTCGCTTCTATAATCGACCCATTAGTTAAATATTTAAAGTCAAATTTTACATAAAAAACTTCATTTAACTAATTCTAATATAACATTATTTTTAAAATTTTTTTCTAATAAAAACTTATCCAATAACTAAAATTAAACTAACAAAATTTCCTTTCATTCTGTCATTTAAGCAACCAAAATTATATAATTAAAAACAAAAACTACAACACTGTTGCACTGAAGAAGGAATAATGAAAAAGCAAAAATTAGAAAAACTTTCACATAAACAAAACGATATAATAATGATTTTGCCGAATGACCCTTAACTCTCGTGTAATAAATATTATTGCATTCTATTACAGTTTTTCTTTGCTTTTTACTGAAAAACATTCATCATAAAATTGTTCATGTTCATGTTATATTTCATTGTATTATTTTTGGCAGGATACTTGAAATTCACTCGCACAACAAGTTTGTATTGCTTTATTTGGTTTATTTCATAATTTTTTTCCTTTTGCTTTATAGTTTCTGTTTTTTTTTTTTGTTATTTAATTTTGCCAGACATCATATTTAGAGGCAAAACAAAAAACACAACGTAAATAAGAAAAACAAATAAAAAGGACAAAGTTTTTGGAATTACATATCACCAGAAAAAAATTAACACTTTTCGAAAATGAAAAGAAAACAAAACAGGAAAACAACGGAGGGTGTATGAACACAACGGTTGAAAGCATATTTTTAATGCATTTCTTTTTTTTTTTAGTGGATGTTCAATGTACATATGTATGCTAGTATGTGTGGATGCTAGATTTGTTAGTACCATGTAGTTATGGGTTTTAATGATGGTCTAGTCAAAAAACGTACAGTTTAAACTGTATTTTATCACTTGCAGATCGGCTACCGCACAATTTTAAGCTGACATAATTGAAACAAATAATTTGATCAACAGTAGGTAGTATAAAAATATCAATGATAGAAAAGGCGTCATAACGCCGATGCATTTTGACATCAGTACTATGACAAGCAGTGTTGCCAAAACTAATTGGGGAAAAATGCTAGATTTTGTTAAAAAAAAATTTAAAAAATGTATATGAAAAATCTTCATTATATATAATATGCTGCAGTTTTTACTTCAGATTTTGCGACGAGGTGTCAAATTGCCTTTTACAAAGGTTTGTCAGATAATCGACAGGTGCAAGTAAACTGTGCACAGCACATAAACATAATACCGCCTCTGCTAAACGTTGTTACAACTTCTTTTAAAAGGTATTGAGTGGTTTTTAGTTATGCCCGTAGCGTTCTGCATGTTGCTTCAGGCCACTAAATTTAGAAACAATATTGCATTTGCAGTAGTTTCATCTGTTTCATTCACCTATTCTTTTAACTTTAGGTGATTTAGCCAATCCTTGAGAAACTTTTTGAATAAGTTTTACTAATTTTTGAAAATTTTTTCCTTCTTTGCTTTTTATTTCAGTTTATGTAGTTATATCAACGTTAATGAGCATTTAAATTGTTTCATTTTTTTAGATCTAATTCAATGCAAGAATATTTCGTTTTTTTCTTTAATATTTGTATTATGGAAAATATAAAAAATACCACAAAAACTAAAAAATGCTAGAATTTTTTAAATAATGCTAGATGCCAAATCAGTTTTTTAATGCCAAATGATTTAATAAAATTCTAGATCTAGCATGATAAATGCCAAATTGGCAACACTGATGACTAGTAACTTCGTTTTTGACCCCATGACTCTTTTCATCACTTGGCCAAAATATTATCAGGATAAATTATGGGTATGGGAAAACTTGAAAAAAATTGAATTTTTCAGTGGTGTTTACATACTTTTTCTTTCAATTTTTAATACAAGTAACCGCAAACAAACAATCAAATTTGGCAATAAACAAAATTAAAAATTAACTGTCAAAACCGATTAGGAAAATGCCGTGCGAACATGGTAATTCAAATAAGTAATAAAAACAGAGAGCGACGCAATTCAAAGCACCGTGCGAACATGGCATAAGCAACTTTTCTGTATAAAGTAATCAAAGCCTTATAATATTATTATAATTATTTTAAACAAATCCTAATTAAAACGGCCCTCACAGTATTAAAAATTTTTGACCGATCTTCTTGTGTGTTTTCTAGTCCTAAAAAATAATCAGCCTTATTGTGGTTGTCGTTTTCGTAAACAAACGTGTCGTTTTTTGTAGTAGATTAAAGAACACATGTTGTGTATTACTTTAATCTATTACACAGTCGTATACGACAACGACAACCACAATAAGGCCGAATGACTTTATATGGAGCCTATGGCAAATTACGGACAGATTATAGCAAAATTTTACTCTACGCTATTTTCTGTTTTAAATATTTTTTTTCAAATTCGATTTCCATCACATACCTGATTACCTGTATTCGCTTCGGTTTTAGGCGTACTAAATAAAGTGTTTTCCGATTGTGGGCTTTATATGAGTCTATGTTAATTTATGGACCGATTTTGCGAAATAATTTGTGGTCTTATAACACTATGAAAGCCTAAATTCGGTATACGAAAGTGTTTTTTGAGAATGGACTTTACATGTGTCATATGGTAAATTATGGTCGGATCCTTACAAAGTTTCGTAGTAGGATTTCTAGGCATATAAATTCAATTTGTGAAAATTGAATGACATTCTTTGCATTCTGTCCTCTATAAATGTTTTTTTTTTAACAGAAATATCAATTTTTAGGGCGATTGTTCCCCATTTCGGTCTGTAACTCTTTTCCCACTTAATATTGAGTCTTGTGGAAGTGAACATGCTTCAACAGATGAACATGCAGTAAGGCAGACAATATGACAGACATACGGACATGCCTTTAATATACTCCTTGACACAGAAAAAATATAAACAAATTCGGGAATATTTTAAACATTTGGCACGTTTTTATTGTTATATGACGTTATATTTTAGTAATGTGTAATTTATATACATTTTCCTTACTTCTTTTTATAAATGTACCCGTAATTTAAGTATTTTTCTAATTAAATATGAGGCAAACTGAAACTTTTTATTTAGAATGTCAAAAGAAAATGTAACAAAACCAAAAAAATTTTATGAGCAATGCAAATAAAAATCGCTTATATCGCGGTTTTCAAGAACAACTTTGTTTCCTAAAACAAAATAAAACAAAAAATTCAGATGAAGATGATTCAAATTTTAATTGTATTACAAAGAGAAAAGTTCGGAAATTGTGAATGAAAAATTATATCTGGCGAATGTCCACCACGAGCACGCTTACAGATGTCGATAGTTTCATTAAAGTTTTTAATCACTTTTTAGCATAATGGCGGGTCTATTTTGTTAATCATACACTTATAAAATTATTACAGTAACTGATTGTGGGTTATTAAAATCGTTTTCCGTACTGTTAAAATTTAATAAAAAAGTAGTTATTTTACGAATAATTTTATTTTTCAACATTTGTTATTCAAAAAACAAACTACCAAAAAATAATGTTTTTCCGTATTTATTTTGTTATGCAGTTTGATTTTTTTCGGTTAAAATATATTTTTTAAAAGTAAAAACTATTCAATTTTACGGAATATGCTGTTTAATAAATAAAAAAATTAAAAATGAATGTAAAAATCATTTTTTTTAAATGAAATGTAAATGATCCGTTTTTTAAATGAATTTTTAGTTGTTTCAAATGAATTTTCGTTTGAATTTAACTACATAATTTTTTGAGTGTATCACATATTTTGAATTTTAGCGCTGCAATCGATTCTATTGGCTTCGTATAGCCAAACAAAAATAATCCAGTGATGTTAAATCACACGATCCGCCTGGCCACTTAACAGGCAGTTAATTTGGTTTTCAATAAATTGATCGTTTCATTGGCTGTGCAAATGTTATTTTAACAGAACCACCATTTTCATGGTAACTTTTAATTATTTTAATGCGATTTTCGAGCTACGAATACGTCAAATAACTAAATGTCAAAACTATCATGTTGTTGTTGTTGCCACAATTAAAAAACAAAATGCTTGTTGAAAAACCAAAAACAATTCAAAATACTACGACAAAAAACAATTTCTGCTTAAAAAGTAATAAGCAATTTGACAGTATTCTAAATATTATATATATGTTTATAAAGATGTCATCACCGGTGATATTTCGAACTGATTTAAAAGACCTATGCGGGAAATCGTCAAAAGAAATCAAACAATGTCATGGAAGGTTTTAAACAAAATAATTTGAAATATATAATCCTGGCTAAGAGGTAACTTTTCAAAATATGGTTTACGTCTACTGATTCATATAGACATGCTTTACCACCAACAAATTCAAATTCATTTAAAAAAAATTTGGGAGAATATCTCAAATAATAAATTTATCAAATTCCTATAATTTTTTAAAACCAAAGTTTTTCCAAATATTCTAAAGCTTTGTTCACACCTATTAAATATTTGACGTTCTACACGTAACCAGAAAACATTATTTAACAGATTCTAAATTACATTACACAATTATCATCTTAGAAATAAAGCTTAGAAATTGTTAACAAAAAATCAATTTACTGATCACGCTAAGTTTTGGATTCTATCGTCAAATATTTATTACGTCTGAACATACCATAAGTCATAAATATTTTGTTGGTTCCTGGCCTTCGTGAATTGTTTTAATTTTATTCAAATTAACTTTTTTTACAAAAACTTATTTCATTTTTGTATTTTTATGTATTCTAATTAAACCCGGTTAGCCGGTTATTTTTAAAATGCTTTAACGAAATTTTTTAAAATAGCAACAATTTTTAATATTCGAAAACCGGTTTTTGAAAAAAGCCGAATAATCGATATGCATATTATGCACCGATTCTCATCCTATGGAAATTAAAACGCATGTACCAAATTTCTTAAAATGTTCTCAAAATTGTGACTTGCACTTTGCACACAAGGTTTGCATGGACAGAAAACCAGACAGCAAGTTGGACGGACATCGTTAGTTCGATATAAAAAAGTGATTCTGATATTTCTTTATGATAATATCCACTCAACCAAAGCTTGTGTGGCTGCAAACATTTACCAGTGTAAATACACTTTTCTTTTATTTCGATTTTTAATCTTTTTTCCACTTAATTTTCCATTCCTTAAAAATCGGCGCTATACACATTAAAGGTTTTTGTTGATGTGCAGATTCTTTAAGCACTAATTGATAACCACTATTCTATTTTTCATCATTTAGTGTTCTTTGTACATTTTGAAATGTCCATTAACATAATTAAAAGTGTGAACTTTATTTTGCCGTGACTCAAACTAAAACCAAGTAAACATTTAGAATCCTGCACAATTAGACAAATAAACGTGTAAACATGTATCTGTAGATTTGATTTATAGAAACGTTTATGTGTGTATATGACATACCATGAAATAAAAACAAATTTACAAAAGAAATAAAACGTGTAAACCCCATTGCAACTTTTGTATGAAGTGCTGTGGACTTGAACCGTGTCACATGGTTGTGTCACTGTTTTGAGTTCAAACCAAAACAACAACAACAACGAATATAGCAACTGCAACACCATTAGTTAGTTAGTAGCTACCGTTATTTGTTTAATACTGAATACGCTACTAATATGTACTAAATAAAAGTTTAGCTATTTCCGCTATTTGCTTGAAATTTTTTTGTTGTTTCTTTTTAATACTTTAACATGACATCTGAAATCCTTTGAGTTCGTTTTTTTTTACAGTTTAACTACAGTTGTATACAAATTTATTTTAAAAAAATTTCCCCCAGAGATCACAGAAAGGAGTAGAGAAAATGTTCACAAAATGAAAAACAAAATAGCAAACAGAGGCTAAGAGAAATTTCTCACCTAAATTGAAAAAAAGTAAATGAAAAAATAAATAAAATGTTTCATAAAAAAGTTTCACACTTTTTTAATGTTTGTTGTTGTTAGCTGGTGTTGGTTTTTAACATTTTTCTGCTGCTCTCTGTTCTACTACTGTCTACTAATATTATTGGCCTCAAAATAAGTTTCACTTAAATTTCAAGCTGAGGTTTACTTATGCTTTTCACAAACAACATTTGTACATTATAATTTATTATTTAGTTTAAAAGTTTTGCACACAGTCAAAATTGTAACTTTGAATCCTTAGTCCTTAGTGCATGTTTTATAAACGTGTGCATGTTGGTGTTACCAAAATCTGTTAGCAAGTCCATTATTTATGTGTTTACCAACTAGTCTGTCGGCTGCTTGACTACTGGTTGTAAGTTTACTTTACTTTATGCTACCATTAACCTACCTACAATTCAACCTACCAACTCTTAACAATATCTAAAGGCTATTATGCAACCCTAAAATATATTACTGTTTTTTTTTTATATATAAAAATATATAAACCAGCAAAAAAAAATGTGTGTTTAAAAAATTCGTTCATGTTCTTTTAAAAATCAGAGCAAAAATATAGACTACTGTTGTAGACTACAAATTTCAAAACAGGTCTTTAACAGTGCGTTTACCTAAGCCGCTTTTTTTTGTAGGTCAATCTGTGGTTCCATGCAACCAATATTAAATCTAATGCAATTGAAATTTTTCCATAACTACAAGAGGTTAGAAAGGATAGAAAGAAATGGCATTAAGTAATCATCAAATACACTTTGACCCAATAGTCCCTTGTGATACCAAGGAATTCCACCAAACAGAACATCCAATGTAGAATAAGCCCAAACATCTAGCAAAGTTCAAAATACGCTCCAGTTCAATGCAAGGGATATCGTACAGTCCATCGAAATTGGTTAATTTGACAGAAGAGGTGTTTCGCGTTTTCCTCCTCTATTTTGGATTATACCCATATCATTAGTATTTTAAAATTTGGCATAGTCAATAAAATGTATTCATACATAAATGGCAGAAAAATTTAATAATTATTTTTAGGTTTTTGTTTTGTTTATAAAAATCAATCATTTTAATTAACTTAAAACTCATGTCACTCATAAGTGACTTTGGAGTATGTAAAAAATATGTGATACACAGTTTTTGTTATAAAAATGGTTTGCAAAACTCATGTCACATATTATTTAAATTTATCTTTAAAAGGATAAGGGTTATGGAGCGATCACTGGAATATAAGCATATCACCTTGGCTGCCGTCCTGGATATTCAGGGCAATTTTAACAACATCACGATCACTGCAATCGAACAAGCTCTAACTGATCTGGATGTTAAGGAGTACATCAATAGATGGTTAGTGAGCATGTTGAGGACAAGGACTGTTATATTATGTCTTGGTGACAGCGTGAGGTCAAAAAATGTTAGAAGGGGTACACCCCAAGGTGGGGTGACCTCTCCTCTACTCTGGCTCATTGTTTTTAACTCGATTCTTACTGGCCTGGATAACAGGAGCATCAGGACGGTAGCCTACGTGGATGACGTGGTGTCATTAGTATATGGTTGGTTTCTGGATGTGATGAATGCCATTATGTGCAGCGCTTCGGGCCGCTGAGTGCGGACTGAGAGTGGACCCGTACAAAACAGAACTGGTTCTGTTCACCAGAAGGACGAAAATTCCGGCTTTCATGCTACAACGGCTGGGGGGTACGAACTTTGTCTGTAGGATCACGCGAAATATCTGGGAATTATCCTGGACACAAAATTATCATGGAAGTTTAATACTCAACAAAGGGTCAGGAAATCTACGGTGGCTTACTATGACTGCCGTAGAATGTTTGGCGACAGGTGCGGCCTTAATCCTAGACTGGTCAAATGGCTATACCAACAATAGTAGGACTCATTCTTACATATGGCTCTATGGTATAGTGGACCGCGACGGGCAGGAAATACGTCGTGGACCAGCTTGGCAGAGTACAAAGATCAGCCTGTATTAGAATAACAGGCGCCTTACGCACAAGTCCTTCAGAGGCTCTATATACTATACTGCACCTTGTTCCAATTCAACAACACCTTATGGCCATATCTGTAAACGTCGCGATTAGGCTGTTGGAAGGCGAGGACGGTCATGCAGGGATATAACAGAAGCAACCCACATCTCTGATACGTCCAACGGACTATATGATACCCCGCACGAACTTTGATAAGAAATTCAAGGTCAGGGAACAAAGCAGTTGAATCCTGGCCGAGTAATATTGCTCGAGGGCTTACACAGATGGGTCAAAGATGACATGCGGTGTCGGCTCTGGGGTCTTCTCAAAGGAACTGCACTTGAATCGCTCTTTTCACCTGCCGGACTGCGCCAGTGTATTTCAGGCTGAAATACTGGCGATACAGCGAATATACAGCGAATATCAGCGTCAAAATTGGCATTTTCATCGATAGCCAGGCGGCTCTAATATCACTGAAGTCACAAAAAACAGCGTTCATTCTCGTCAACCAGGGTAAGGAAGAACTATCCAGACTGGGCAGCCTATCTGACATTTCCTTTATTTGGGTCCCTGCACATAAGGACCAGTACGGTAATGAACCGGCGGATGGGCTGGCCAAAACTGGAGCCGCTCTGAGACTCGGTCTCCCTTTTAATGAATGCTGCCGCAGCTGCAGGGAACCTGGAACTGAGGAGACAGTATTTCATCTGCCCAGCGATTAATTGAACAGGACATGGATTATTTGGCAATTACCTTCTAAAATGACTCTCCGAGATATCGCGGGTGGAACTCAGCAGCTTGCTGAAATATCTCAACGCAATGGGCTGGCTCTAGCAGCCTCGGTATTGCCCCTGGGTCAAGTTTGATTGGGGGTTCCAATTCTAGACGAGTTGTGTGTTGTCAAAACGGAGTAACTGTCGACTCTACTTGGAGCACGCCTAGATCTGTGCGAGCTACCACGTGAACCAAATAACCAAACCAATAAAATAATATCACAATTATATTGTATTGCTTTCACCCTTTTTACGTATCGTTTGGGCGTTTCATCTAAAAATGTATCTTCGAAATTATTGGCATCTACATTTTCCAGTTCAATGGGCGAATTTGTTTTTTTTCTTTAAACCCTCGACAGCTGTTTAAAGACTGCAAAGCTTTGCAGCTGCATCATATTTAGATGAAATGTGCCGTCTGTAATTCTGAACACCACTAGTTGCCGATGCTTTTGTCTCTATTCTCGAATGAAAATTCCTCTTGAAACAAAGTGGAAGTTAAATTTTACTTTTCATTTCCCTCTAACGATTTATGGAACACAAACTGAGTGGCTTTTCACTTTCATTTCATATGATGAATGTAGAACACAGAACACGATTATCTTACATTTTGAAATATTTAAGATACAATAGGTACCAGATGTAAGAAATTAAAAAATCTACGATGGCAAAATATTTCTTGTATCAGTGTTTTTCTTTTTTTAAGTTTTTTTATGCAGAATACTTTTTAAATTGCCACATATTGAAAAATACGCTGTGCTTTTGTAAAAGTTTCTTAATTTCGTAATGTACTGTATTATAACTTTTAAGTTAATATAAATTGAAACAGATTTGATAGGTTTATTATTATTCGAACTACCACAAATCACTTTTACCATCTTGAATTAAAAAAAAAAATGTAGTATCTATTAAATAAAATTGACCACTGCTTCCTTATATTTTTTAATATTTTAATAAATTAGATGTCATGGAACTACTACTATGTCACTTACAACATATACCATGATATATGGGCTATTAAATAATCAATGAGGGAAACTAAATTGAATTAGCAATTTGTTATGGGTATCATCAATTTTTTATATCTGAAGCAGACAGCAACTGAAGTTTAAAAACACATCATAAACAGTTGCAGTAATGTCAATCTGTGTAATACAAATATTTAATTTAACAGTTTTTATATCAATAATATTTGATGTTAGTATTATATTACATAATGTATTAATTAGGGGGTCCATAACAAATAAAATTTCTTAATTGAATGGGAGTTTAAAACTTTAGTAAATTGTATGAAAACAATTAGCAGCAGAAACGAACATTTAAATTTGATAACATTAAAGTTATTGCTAATTTGCTTGTATGGACACAAGAGTGGTCCCCTTAATTTCAATTTGCTTGATAATATATACTACGTTTATACGTAGACTATTGGCAAATAATAATTATTTGCGATTAACTAACTTACTGTTTATATGTCCTTTTTTGTTACTGAAAATTCTTTTTTTATGTGATGCCGGATGGAAAATTTATGCATTTGGTAGCACTGTATGTATAAAAACTTTTTATTTTTTAATGAATAATGAAAAAATTAAAAATTTTTGTGTATTTGTGACTTGTATTTCCACAATTTTGAATTAATTTTACTAAAAACGGTTAAAAGTGTGGCAATGCTTTAAATCTTATTTGCAAATAGTGTCGTTAATCAGGAATTGTTTTCGTGAGTTAGCTATTCGCAAATAAAAATTTAATTCACTGTTTATGCGGCAATTTTCTTTACATGCAATATTTTTATTAGCGAATAAGTGGTGCGTATAAACGTAGTAATAGAGGTTCACATAAATGTTAATATCTTGGCCAAATTTTAAGATTGCACGATTATAGCAACAGAGTATTGCGAGATAATTTGTCTCAGCAGAATTCATTAAAATTTTCAGTTTTGGAGATTGTTTGGTTTAAGAGCTATGACAAAAAGTTGAATTGCCACGTTTGAATCGATAATAATTTTAGGCCGTTATTAAAAGACTATTACATCCTTAATAATCACTGTTAAAAGTTTTTTATTGGCCGGGAAAGTCATTGCTTCATATGTCTTAACAGACTTTAAAATATTTTCCAATTTGCCCAGCGCAAAACGAAAACCTTAAAATATTTCCAATTCCAATCCAAAGGTAACTTTAGAGGCAAAAATGCCGATCTTTTTCAGCATGAAGGAGAAATTCAATTTACCTTATTAAATATCATTTTTTTAGATGTTTTATACCCTTAATCAATATACTCAAAAGAAAAACCAATTCATCCGTACTCAAATCAATTCGAAGCGGTATAAATAGTACGGCGAGTACGGGTTTTCTTGAATCAAGTACAGAAAGATTGATTCAAGTACAGATTTTCAATCGTAAAATACTTGAATTATCCATATACAATCCCGAATTCGTATTTGAAATAATCCAAAAATGATATTGATTTTAGTAAAACTAAGATTGAATCAATCTCAAAATGCGCTTGATTCAAGTATTATAAAGTTGAATTTTTCCCGAATTCGTGTTTGAATAAAACCAAAAAAGAATTTAGAAAGAAAATATTATTATGATTGATTTACTTACCCGTTTAACATCTTACATAATGATAAAACACCAACATTATGCATGATATGGTTTTTACTTTAAAAATCTTATGTACATATTAAACTAAAAAAATATAAACTTAATGAGTAGCAAGAATTCAAATTTACGTTTTAACCCTTCGTGGTACACATGAGTCTGACCAGACATTTTTTCAATGTGTATAGAAAATCAAAACATGCGTTAGCCGGAGGGTTAAACATGAAAATAATATATGTTTTTGTTCTTGTTCTGTTGTTTTTTTGTTTTTACAACTACAACAAACTTTGAAAAACACACGTATTCACGCATAAAGAATGCAATGCTGAGAGTAAAGGCAGAATTAATCTTTACTTTCTGTTTTGTTACGAATCAGCTGATTTGTTTTTGTTATTAAAATTCCTGTGAAATGGATTGGTTTTTTGTTCTGTTACTGTCCAATCTGTAATATTAAACACTTGTAAAGTAATTGTAAGTGACAGCAACAGAAGCAGAAAGTAAAGACTAACTGAGCCTTTATAAGTTTTATGAGGTTAAAACCTTGTAATTTTACTCTTAGAGTGGCACTACCAACGAAAAGTTTAATATTTTTTTGTTGATTTAATAATTGTATAATTATTTTAAGAAATTCAGGGATTAATTTTCGAAAGTTATTCCATTTAGGATTGTTTTGAGTACGTTTTATTGTTATTCGTAGAGAGAAAGAAAAACAATCGGGATAAATCAAGTTTTTTATTATTACTTTAAGTACGAGTCGTACTCAAAACTTCAAGTACGAATAACACTAAAACGTACTTAAAACAATTCTAAATGGGATTACTTTCGAAAATCAAGCCCGGAATTTCTTAAAATAAGTATACAACTCTTAAATCGAGTAAAAAAAAAGATTCAGGGCCTGTTCGTCGATAACGAATGAAGACTTCGGTCGATTAAATAACATTTAAAACAAAAACAAATTATAAAATATTGTTTTTGTTTTACATGTAAATTAAGCGAATGAAGCCTTCATTCGTTATCGACAAACCGGCCATTAGCTTTTCGTTGTGTTCAACCCTCCGGCTTACGCATGTTTTAATTTTCTATACACATTGAAAAAAGGTCTGCCCAGACTCATGTGTACCACGAAGGGCTAAAAAGTAAATTTGAACTCCTGCTTCTCATTTAGTTTATATTTTTGGTTCAATATGTACATAATATTTCTAAAGTAAAAACCATATCGGACATGATGTTGGTGTTTTATCATTCTATAAGGTGTAATACGGGTTAGCACTGTTTCTTTTTGGTTTTTTTCAAGCACGAATTTATATATATTTGTTCCTTTTACTCCTGCAAGGAGCATAGGGCCGCACGAATTTAGGATAAAATAAATTTTATAATACTCGAATCAAGCGCAATTTGAAATTGGTTCAATCTTAGGTTTACTTAAATCAATCTCATTTTCGGAGTATTTCAAGTACGAATTTGTATTAACAAAATTTTATAATTCTTGAATCAAGTGCATTTTGTGATTGATTCAATCTCAGTTTTAATTAAATCAAGGCTCAGTTAGTCTTTACTTTCTGTTCTGTTACGAATCAGCTGATTTGTTTTTGTTATTAAAAAACCTGTGAAATTGATTAGTATTTCTGTTCTGTCACGGTCCAATCTGTAATATTAAAAACTTGTTAAGTAATTTTAAGTGACAGCAAAATAAATAATAAAAAATACATATTTATATTGAAATAAGCTATTTTTGGATTTTAAGAATTCATTAAATTAAATTTCTTAAAATTTATGTGCATTAAACATATTTAAATAAAACAATGGTCGGTGCAAAACTAATAAATTTGTCATAAATAGCTGATAAGTTGCTACAGAAAAAGTAACTATTACAATTTCGAAACAGAACGACACGGAACAGAACAGAACAGAAACAGGAAGTAAAGACTAATTCTGCCTTCATTCTCATTTTCGGATTATTTAAAGTACGAAATCGGGATTGAGTATGGATAATTTAAGTATTTTGCGATTGAAAATCCGTAATTTAATCAATCTTTCTGTACTTGATTCAAAAAAATCCGTAGTCACCGTAGTATTAATAGCGCTTCGAATTTATTTGAGTACGGATGGATTGATTTTTCGTTTGAGTGTAGAAATTCCATGCTAGTGCACATAGAACTCTTATACGAATATTAACATCATAACATTATTTTGTTAGGTTGGGTCAATGATTGGTCATGTGCCCCAGATAGGGTATACTCTTGCAGGATATTGCATGGTCGGGCTTGTCAAAATACTTATTTCAACTTATACTAATAAAATTATATTAAAATTTTCTTATTTAGAGAATTATGTAAGGGCTTTTGTATATTTTTTTTATTAATAGTTTTTAAACTAAAAATTCAAACTCATTCCTTCCGTAAGCAAAACACAACTCCCTTACAAACGTTCGAAGCTCCATTTTCTATTGTGTTTAAATGTAACATATATTTTTTTTTTGGATACTCTTACAAACACTAACATGTGAATGTATATAATTTTATTTGTTTAGGTTTATCTCCATAAGACGTATGTTTGTATATGCTGTATTGGCATAGTAATAATATGAACTAGTCTTCTTATAGATATTTACATATACTGTCACATAGTTGTTAAAACATAATTATTATATTTTCAAGATAATTAAGTGACAATTGTCATGTCAGATTAACATTAACACGATATAAATCATGGCTGCAAAACATACAATTTCATCGTTTGTCAAAATGTCAATTAATTTTGTGCATGTGCTTCTTGTCAAGATTCTTGAAGTTGTTGGGAGGTTTTTAATTTTTTTTTTCTTTGTTAATTATGTTACATGTTTCTTGCTTTTGTTTTGTTTTTTTTGATATACTTATAAGAAACAAAGAAATCTGTTACAATATTGTTGCGTGTATAATTATAAATTTTACTTTGTAAGACGAAAAAAACCAATTTAAAATAAAAAATGAAGCATTTGATGTGAAGGATGCGTTGAAAAAAACCCCAAAAATATTGTATTATTTTGTTCCTAGCGTAATTTATGATTTTTTTTAAATTTTAATTTATTATACGTTCATACATAAGTATAATGTATGTGTGTTTGCGTGTTTGTACCCTCACTGCAAATAATGCGACTAGTCTATACAGTGTATAGTATACACGCATGTAAAATGTAGCCCATAAGGCACTAGGACTAGTCCAAAAGTAACCCGAATTTATTGAAAAAACATGGTCTATTTTACATTACGATGTCCTACGATTGGACTATATAACCCATTACAACGGAGTAGGGTTTCTAATTTCCCGGTCTTTTTCTATTCCCGGGAAACGAAACAAAAAAAAATCTTATTCCCGGGAATCCCGGGATTTTTTGAATAAAACAATGATTTCATTAAATGAGTTAAAGACAAAAGTTTTCACTTTTTTAAAAGAATATACACATATACAACAGTCTAAAAAAATTAGCTTAAATAATTCCACAGAAAACCAAAACAAAGCTAAATAAATTGTTACATACATATGCACATGCATATTATATATGTATGTTTATATATATGTGTATATATTTTTTTTTTGAGATTACGAATGTTTAAAACTTATTAATATTTAGTAGTTATTTTTAATAGCAACTTGGTAAAATTAATTTCCTTTTAAGAAAATTTTTTTAATTTTAAGATTTCAAAAAATTTAATTTGAAATTCCCGAAAATTCCCGGAAACAATTTCCCGGGAATAATTTAAAAATAATGTCCCGGGATTCCCGGGAATTTTTTCCCGCGTAGAAACTCTACAACGGAGTAGTCTTAAAACTACCCTATGTTCATACAAACTCCCATTTGACAAGTTTTAAAACTACTCCATGGTATACTCCAGAGGATTCTTTTTGAAATTGTTTAAAAACGAAGACAGTTCGTTTAATAACGAAAATATGTCGTTAAACTACAAACTCTTCTTTGACAATGACATGGTCGATGCTTGCATTATATTGCAACATGTTGTAAGTGGTCCATATTATTTAAAATCTATCAAGTTGTCCAATATTATTTGCAGGGTACATGACAATTGAAAATTACCCTGCAAACATTTTTTTATCGAAAATTAGTCTAAATTGTTACCCCATTTATTTTTGATGTAGCGCTTATGCTACCAATTGTTATCGATGTAGAAACATTGTTCGGGAAAATGCGTAAAACTTTAGTAATTTTTATAAATTTAATCTATAAAGTGGCTACATTTTTTGGTAGCTACATATAATTTTAATTTAGTAATATAGCTTTTAGCACTAAAAAAATAGCATTTTTTAGTTCATATTTTTCCAATTATGCATATTAAAAAAAATTTTGTGGTATTATAATTTATAATTTATAATTATATTGTGAAATTATAATAAAATGAAGACAAATTTATCAAATTTTTTTTTAATTTGTTGCTTGATAATTTTTTTCAACATTTTTTTAAAAAGACCCATATATTTTACTAAAAAAATTATTTAAAAAAAAACAAAGTTTAGACAAAAATTTTTGAAAGTTATTAAGTAAGCAAACAGTGACACGGAAAGACCGGGCGATTTACACTACATTTGCTAAATATTGGTGATCATAATAAATTTCAGTTTACAATTGCATTACCTAAACTTTTAACATTTTAATTCACTATATTCTGCACTACAATATTTTCATATCAAAGTTGTGCAATAGGTTTTTAATACCTATAAATTGTATGCCAATGAATGCACTACTTTTGTATTATTATTAAAACTTATCATGAATAGTGCATTAATATTGCAGTATCAGTAGAGTAGTGTACAGATAATAATGATTTATTTTCGAATTATCATTAAAACGTATTATGAATAGCAAACTTAAACAGAACTTGTATATTTTTAATTATATAAGACAAATAAGCAAAGACCGTTCTACAATTGTTGGCAGACAGTTAAATGGCGTTTAAAAAATAATGCACGGCTTTGATTAGAAAATAATGAAGTGCAAAAATAGTACATTGAAATGAATAAAGTTAATGTTAATGAAATAAAATTGCACTACCATTGAGTTGGTTTAATGTAAAACAATTGTCAATGCATTAGCATTGTAAATGCATTTGTCCCACGTCTGCTTAAACCACATATTTCCCAAAAATAAAAATTGAAATATGTAAAAACAATTTTAGATCTATTTTTTTCAAGTTTAAAAAAATTGTTCCTTTTAAATCAACATAATTAAATGCCTTTTCATGCACTAATAACCGTTGTAAAGAAGTCAATTTTTTAGGGAAAATATTTAGTTGTGCAATTTTTGTTATTACACAACTCTTACAATTATTTGAAAAGCTCTTAAAAGTGATTAAAAAGCCCCATAATTTATTTTTCTGTTATGAATTTTCGACTGATCTTCTTTATAGCTACCAGATGTGTCGAAGTAGAAAAACTTAAAGAATAAAGATGTGTGTGGGTATAGATTAGCCTGGGTATGAATTTTTGAGAATGCAGGCGTTGATAATTATTACAACATGAAAGAAATATGTATACATCTCGTATTAGCAATTTACTTGTGTTAGTCAGAATTTTCTTACTCTGCAAGTCATTTTAACGTGCATACATATTTGATAATTGCAATCAAAAAGCTTGACAAACATTTACAATTTTTAATTACCTCATTAACATTGAAGACATACAAAAATAATAAACATATTAATAAATAATAAAGTGTTAATTGTTGTGTTCTTGTTGCTTTTTGTAAAATTATGCCCAAATGATACCGTTCAGTACATTATTAAAAGACACATTCCGTTCCGTTTTTTTAAACCCAATGGCAGTCATACCCATGCCCACCATAATAAAATGATTTTGTAAGGTTAAGATTTATATTAAAGTTATTTGTACTCTCTTTAAAGTGAATTTAGTGATGGAGCAACCAATTTCTTCATGACATAGCAGTTATGATAAAAGTGATTAATAAAAATATTTATAAGGTTCTACCTTTTTGTTCTTCATAAGTCAGTTAAGGGATTTGCTCTTCTTTTACTGGACATGAGTCTTTCCTTTTTGTACTTGTTCTATTTTTACAAATCCCAGGACCACTCTGTTGAACCAAGTGACACAAATTTCCCGCATAGACAACTCCGTCTGCCTCGGCCTCTAATATCGAAAAAATTCAAAGGCGCCAAAATAAACTTCTTCGAATAATCACAGCCGCTCCCTGATATGTTAAAAACTGAAATATTCACAAGGATCTTAATGTTCCATTAGTTAAAACTATGATTACAAAATATGCAGTAAAATACTTAAAAAGGCTCGAATTGCATCCGAAACATCTAGCTCGAAATATTTTAAATGACACTGGCCACACTCGCTTAAGAAGAAGAGATACTGCAGCACTTATCCATTTAGATGAACATAAACGAACATAAGCGATATGTACATATGTAAACAGAACCCGTGATGAAGAAAATTTTTGTCTAGCACTGGTAGGACATAAAATCAAGTATAAGGATATGATTTGATTAATTATTGTTAGTTCATATCTGTGGAGTTTTGACAAAAGAACCTAACTCGAGATCGGACAATTTTCCACTTTTTTAACCATATGTATAAGTTTTAAAATCGCATCTTTCTGTGTATTCAGCGTGTTTCTAGATAGTGTAGATCGGAAGATATAAAACCGCCCAAATCAACCTATCTCGCAATTTTTACAATTTGCTTTTGACAAAAGAACCCATATCGAAATATGCTGCAGGGCACAAAGAAAAATATCATAACGTAATTTTGACAAAAGAACCTATTCGAATATGGGTTTCCAATAATTTACTGAAATTGTTTTGACAAAACAACCTATTTGCAATCATGTTCTTTTATCAAATGCATAAACGAAAATAACACGTTCCCTTCTAAAGTGAAGTTCTTTTAATAGCCATTTGATCATTAGCATTCATTGTGACAAAACAACCTATGTTAACATGAGTGCTTTAGTGTAATGAGAATTAACGAAATAAGAGGAACCTATATCAAATCAAGTGCTTTTGTCGTGTCCATGTGTAACAAATTAAGACGTTTTTTATGAAATATGTTGTTTCCTAATATGGAAAAACATAAATAATGCACAGAGGAAGACAAAAAACAAAGGTTCCAAAGTTTTAGAGGAGCATTGACTCTCTCGCAAGTGAATACATTGACTACAAGAATTATAGATATACAAGATTACGACAATTATAAGCTGTTTTGAAGGTACCTACGTCACGGCTCCAAAGAGCTGCTCAATTTGTATGGAATTTTCAATGATTTTATAATTTTCGACTTTTCTAGAGGGTGCCGTGTTTATCGAAGGAATTGCACCTTGCACTGCCGATACTTAACGAATCCAAGTAAGCCATTTGTGAAAAGTCACACTATCAATAACAGATATGTCAGTTACGACGAAATGAATAGTACTCTCTTTCTGTTTTTTTATTCCAGTTGTGTTTAAATTAAATTTAATAAAATGTACCGCACAAGTGCTCAAGATATTGATGAAGAGATTGATATTGATGAAGATTCTTTCCATGAATCTGATGTTGATGACTCCGATTTTGTCCCGGAGACGGATTCCGATCTAAACGCCACTACGCAGGAAATGGCTCCAGATATTGAGTCCAATGTAAGTAATTGGGATTTCACCGAAATTGATGAAACCCAACTTTTCGAACTTCCAACCACATCAGCTGTTAAAAATTAGAACAGGCGTAACAAAAACTTAGGAAAAGAATATGTGACCAATAAAAAGAAAATCGTCCCTGCTAAAAAAATTGAAGCTCTTTCAAAATGCAGAAAATTGTGTAATACTCACCTAAATTTTGAGGAGCAAAAGATGATTTTTAAGCTGTACTGGAACTTGGGTGATTACAACAAACGACGGCAATATCTGTCAGGCTTAATTGATGTTGAATTTAAGAAAACGCATACAATTAATAACGTGGGAAATCGACAATATAACTATTTGTATAATTGTGAAATTAACGGTCGAAGGAGAAGAGTATGTAAACAATGTTTTATGAAAATATATGCCGAAACTGCTCAAAGTATTAAAACTGTTACTAAGTGCAAAGTTAAAGAAAGCTCCGTTGAAATTGTTCAGTACGATAAAAGAGGAAAACATTTTCCGCAACACAAACTGTCGACGGAAAAGTACCAGGAAGTTTTAGATCACATTAATAGTTTTCCGAAATATGTGAGCCATTACAGCCGTCGTCATACAAAACAACTATATCTTCAGTGTAATTTAAGCATGGCAGAATTATACAGATTATACACACACAAATTTTCTCAACCTGTTTCGTTGCCAACGTATCGAGAAATATTTCAGAAACTGGACATTAAGTTTAAAAAGCCGTATATTGATGTATGCAACAAGTGTGAGACTTTAAGAATAGATATTAAAAATGCATTAACTGAGGATGAAATAGCAATACTTAAATTAAAACAACAAAATCATCACGAAGAGGCAGACATGGCATATGAATCTCAGAAACATGATAAAGAACTGTCTTCGAAGGATAAATCTATCAAAATGTATACTTTTGATCTGCAGCAATGTTTGCCAACACCACACTTAAATGCGGCAATGTTCTTCTACAAACGACCACTGTGGACATTTAATTTTACGATGCATGACGGAGCAACAAACAGAGCAAATTGTTATATATGGAATGAGACCATTGCAAAGCGTGGAGCAAACGAGATTAGTTCCTGTATCTACAAATGTATGATGGAATTACCGATACATGTGAAGCATGTTATTTTGTACAGCGACTCGTGTCCAGGGCAAAACCGTAATTCTTATATTTCCGCCATGTTTGAAAAGGTTTTAGAAGATCATCAAAATATAGAATTAATTGATCACAAGTTTCTGGTTGTTGGACACACGCATATGGAATGTGACACGGTTCATTCCCAAATAGAAAAAAAGAAGAAAAAATGTGTGAATTCCATACATCACCCACATGACTGGGCTACTTTAATAGCAACTACAAATCACAAATACAATGCAATCGAGATGGTTCAAGATCAATACTTCGACTTCGGTAGCCTATTAAAAAACAAATACACTTGGAGAAATACTAATACATTAGGTGCGTGTAACACTACTTATGCTTGTCTATTTTTTTATAATTTTTATTTGTTGTTTTGTAAAGGTGACAAATTTGAATGGAAGCTTATACGTTGGATACGGTATGAGAAATCTAAGTCTGGATTTTTACAGTACAAGCTATCTTTACAGCCGAACGAGGACTTCAAGGAGCTAGACATAACACAGCGGCGAAGGAAAATAACAAATTTCGAATTCAATAAATGTTATTCTGCTCCTTTGCCAATATCATCTAATAAAAAACGTGATTTACAGTCCGTTCTGCCATTTATAAATGCAGAGTTTCATAATTTTTACAATAACTTGCACGTTGAAGGTGAAGTACAATTAAAAGATGATTGGGATATTGACGAATATGATTAGCTCTAGAGTGAATTATTCTTTATTTTTTCAGAATTATAAAAATTAAAGCTATTTAATATACAAAAATGTGAAATAAAATATATTATAATATATGAACTATTTCTTATTTGTATTTTTAATTCAATTTATTCCAATTTTTCTTTTTCATACCTAAAAATACATGTAATTGGTGTAATAGAAAGCATAACTTTTTATAATATTCGTTTAAAATAAACTGAATTCTATTTAAGAAAATAACATATGTCACTGAATTTTTCTTATTTCATTTTAATAAAAGCACTAGTCCCGACCAAGGTTGCGAAATATTTGTTACTTTTCAGTATGAAAAAAGACTTAATCTAGAGAAGGGTTGATTTTTCGATCAAAAATTATTTTGACAAAACAACACATCTTGGTTTTTGGACATTTTCTCGGCAACAGTTAAATCTGGAAGAAAGATGCAAATTGGAAAATAAAGGTATTTAAATTCTCCACAATAAAAATAGATTACATTTGCTTAGATATGTTCTGGGACGATTTTGTGACCCTATAAAAGTGTTTTTTGGTCCTCCTGTAAAATTCAGTTTTTCGACATTGGTTGTTTTGTCAAAATTCCACAGATATTTAATATATGAATATTCAATAAATAAATAATGAAAAAAAAATATTTTCGACTTGAATTTTGCGCAACAAGTGTTAATTGACAACAACCGGACGGACGAATATGGACGAAGATTGAATGGCTAGAACTAATATTTTTCTGTGTAACACACATCAGCACAAACACTGAATACCCTTCCCACCTATGGGTATAAATTGTATGAATTGTTCATGTTTTTTTTTGCATATTATTTTTTTACTTGTATATATTTTATATTTTTTGTGTGTAAATATATATGGGGTATTTCATGTCAAGTGACCCAATTTTGAAATCGATGACTTCCGATTTGGATGAAATTTGCACCAAGGTTAGTCCTATTGAAAAGTAGCTTCTACGCAAATTTTCAACAATATCGGTCTAAAAGTTTCTGAATTAGTGGGGGTCAAAGTTTGAAATTTTGGCCATACAGGTGTTATTTCTTATTCATGTAACTTATTACCTATTGGTGTAAGCAAAATTTGTCCCAAGTAGCTTCGATAGCTATTTGATCCATCTTTTGAAAATTTTTTTTAAAAATTTAAACAATTTTTTTTTTTAAATTTTAAACTCTTTTTAAAATTTTTTTTAGCGGAAATTTTTTTTTTTTTTTTTGCTCAAAAGAAACCTTATGTTTTTTCCTTTAAAGTAGTTTTGGTCCCTTTTTTGGGATGCGAGCAGCTTATGTATAAAAAATAATTTCTAACTCTAGACGAGGGTTTTTCAATTCTTAGCATACGGACTATTTTGAATTTTTTTTCCTATTTGTGTTTAAGTGTTTCTAAAGCCTTAAAAATAAAACGTATGCAAAGAAACTAGACAAATTAACCTTTCCGACGGTATGTTACAAACACAACTATTATTTTATATCTTCGATACTGTAATGCCCACAGTATGTTGATCCCAGGAATAAAATCACTTTTTTTTGTAGAAATGTTGACAAATTAAATTCTTTTTATTAATTTGTAATAATAATTAAATTAATATATAATTATAATAATAATAAAGAGACAAATAATTTAATAAAATTTAGATCCTTTTATATCCTAATCTTTTTTACATTTAATTTGTTGTAGCTGATGAAGTGTTTCAGTTTGCAAATTTTCAAATACCCAGTCTTTTATCCTCCCTATGTATCGCCTTTATTTTCTGCTTTTTTGCCAATCCTTTTTTGCGTTACTTCGTTAAGCTGTTGATTTCGCTGCTGGTTTTGGAAAGAAATCGCATTGAGTAGATGCAGAAAATTTTTTCCACTTGAGTCTTCCATCGCCAAGCGGTATAAAGCATGGTATTGAGCGGTGCCATCGATTGTTCCAGCAGCATTGGATCTGCTCTTCAGTGTTTTCAATGTTTTCGCATGATCCTCTTTATACTTAAAACTATTTCAGTTTCTTTACAATAATTCTTTGCCCAATGGAATAAAGCAGTCGCATCTAAGATGCGATCTTGATGAGAGCACTGGAGATTATACTTCGCTGCATTTATTTTGAGGGTTGCGCCAACACCATCACATGCTTCTTTACCATGAGCAGTAGGATGCAAATGCCACTCAGCTGGCATTCCAAAATCTTTTTCATGAGCTATAGGATTTGCGAAGCTACTTTTGTTTTTAAAAGGTTGACGAGCTCCGTCCGAAATGTAGTATACATTCTCTACTGTGAAATTACATTTAAGATAATTCAGTATTATCTTCTGGTATTCATAAACTGAAATGGTATCATGTTTTAAATCATCGGATATGATTGCCACACTTTTGTGTTCCAGTTTTTCATATTTCATGTAGTAAATAACTACTGTGAATTTAGTTGATTGGTCGTTATTAAAGTGCAATGGCTGTATGGCATCCTGAAGAACATATTTATAGTTCTCTGCGAAATCAAACGTAATAACGAATTCACCAGACTTCAAATGTATCTTCAAATCCTTGAAGAATGACCACTGCTCTTTGACTAAAAAGTCATGGGTTCTCAAATTTAGCAATCCTCTACACATTTCTTTCACAAAATCATCCACATTTGAAATGATTGTTTTCAATGTGCATCTTTCAGTCTGAAGCCAAGATTCAAATTTTACCTCCTCAATACATTCTCGCTCAAAAGAATTAATTAAATTTTCTTTGATGAATGTTGTTATCGGGCAATTTGAAAATTCGCTTAAGGGGCAAGAAGTTGTTGCATTGGGACACATAGTTTATTTACGGCAACCGCGGTAATCATGCAAATCTTCTGGTGAATCATCTGATAAATTTATTATTTTATTTCCTTTTACATCCGTTTAACATTTTCATGTAAATGCAAACGCATACTGTGTGAGTTCCGCTGCTTCCTGCCAAATCGCAGTGTTTTGGCCTCAGTTGGGTATATTTTGTGAATCCAATTTTGACATCATCGTGTTCTGTTTGAAATGGTGCAAATAATTATTCAGGTTGCAGAGAACCATTCTCTTCGGCATTTGAACTTTTTTGCCATCGATTCGTACGGCCACCCAGTCTTTCATCCCTGGCATCAAGCGAGTCATATCATCTCGCTAAGAAAACGCACTCTAAAGTTGTTCCCTTCTTTTTGTTTGGGAGTATGAGAATACCATGCTCAGCAACCATTTTTTTTTGCAATTCTTGCTTTTCGTTGAGACGTTCCAAACTCAGTCATTATTTTTGCACAACTCCATGTCGATGGAGCAAGCGTAAGAAGTTGAACTCTTTCAGCTCTACTCTGTTTTGTTTTGACACTCATTCTTTGAACGTATACCTTCTATTGAAAAGTTAGAAAAACCATCATCATCAACAGTTTTGTCATCATTCTCAGAATAACTTTTGTCTTCATCTGGGATAATTTCAACGCAAGGCTCATTACTATTCAAATCCGGGTTTTCGTTCAACTTTCCCAGCTCATTCCTGCATGACCGACAAATTTTCTACCGTTTTGACAGCGTAGGGAATTTTTTTAATAAGCTGTCTGAAATATTTCGCATATCCGATGATCTGTGAACTTTGTTGTTAAAGGGATTAAAACAAAAAGAAGCAAATATATCACTTTGAAGCTTGGCCTTTTTCGGAGCTGTAGACATTATAAAAATTAATTATGTAAATAACACACGTCTAAGAACTAAAAACTGAATACCGAAAGTCTTCAGAAAGATAATAAATAGTTTTTTTAAGATCATATAGGTAGTGCATTTTAATGAAGGTGTCTAATTTTTCATAAGGGTGAAGAAGGGCTTAGTGTGGGTTAACCGCAATTTACATAATAAAAATAATAAAGTACCTTTTTTATCCAATTATTACTAATAATAACAAAAATAAGCCACCTGTAAATTTTCACCTTCTTAACATAATATTAAAAAACTACCTGTTAACTTCTATCTTTCCACCCACATTTTAAAGGCAACTGTCGTAAGATAATAAATTAACTGGTATTTCGGAGAATGACCATAAGATATTTCCACCTGATTTAAAAACTTGTCTCTGGGGCACCGTCGGAAAGGCTAATTTATCTAGTTTCTTTGCATACGTTTTATTTTTAAGGCTTTATAAACACTTAAACACAAATAGGAAAAAATTCAAAATAGTGCATATCCTAAAAATTGACAAACCCTCGTCTAGAGTTAGAAATTAATTTTTATACATAAGCCGCTCGCATCCCAAAAAGGGACCAAAACTACCTTAAAGGAAAAAACATAAGACTTATTTTGAGCAAAAAAAAAAAAAAAACATTCCCGCTAAAAAAAAAATTAAAAAAAAGTTTTAGATTTAAAAAAAAAAATTTTTAAATTTTTTTTAAAAAAAACAACAAAAAAATACTTAGGACAAATTTTGCTAACACACTCACAATATTCTGTACGTAAAATTAACTGAAATTGTAATATAAAATAAATGAAAGTTCAATTAAAAACCGGTCTACCTATTTTTCATTTATTTTTAACAACAAGTTCATTTAATTTTTACTGTCAAAAATTCAACACCATATTCCGTAAAATCAAATAAATATTCAGTTATATTGTAAAATTTAACTGTCAAAAATTCAACACCATATTCAGTAAAAACGATTAAATATTCAGTTATTTATTAAAATTTTACTGTAAATTTTTAACTGTCAAATTGACCCCATATTCAGTAAAAACAATTAAATATTCAGTTATTTCATTAAATTTTCGTTTACTCCACAAAAGAGCCGAATTTCTAAAAATACCAGACAGACACCTGTCCGCTTGTTTTTCTTATAAGCGAAAGAGGGAGAATATTTTTATTTACTTACACAGTTACACACGTTTGTTTTACTTTTGTTGTACTGACCACGTTGTTTACAGAAGAACTCTCAATTATAAGACACCAGCACCATGACCGATATGGCTTCGTAATTATTTTACTTTTAAAATTTGATGTAGGTATTTAACTAAATTATTTTAACAAATAGAAAATGGGTATTGCTTACACAAAACAAGCAATTCATTTTTTATAGATAAGTAAAAATTAATTTTTGGTAGTAAAATTATATAAAATAAATGAATATTTAATTGTTTTTACTGAATATGGTGTCGAATTTTTGACAGTAAAATTTTATAAAATAACTGCATATTTATTTGTTTTTACGGAATATGTAGTTAATTTTTTGACAATTAATTTATAAAAGATAACTGAATATTGATTTGTTTTTACGGAATTCGCGGTTGAATTTTTAAATTACATTTTTATTTACTTTAACATAAAGAAGAATTTAACTCAATCAACAGACAATATTAACTGCAACTGAAAATCCGTATTAATATGCAATTAGTTTTTTGAATAACTGTTAGAATCAGTTAAAAATAAATTTGCTTGGAAGTTTAAATGTTTATTTATTTAAAAATGACTGAACGGAATATTTCTTAAATAAACTACAGTCCGTTACTGTAATAATATTGTGAGTGCACCAATAGGTAATAAGTTATATGGATAAGAAAGAACCAGGGACCGGAAATAAGAGTTATTTTTCAATTTTTGAAGAAAAAAATCATACATAAATGAACATCGTAGAAAACTTTTAATTAGACCAACATGATTTTTAGGCGAAATGCATCCAACATATTGCATGATTTTTAAATTTTTGATTTTAATTTTAACAATCAAAAATAAGAGTTATTTTTGATTATTATTTTTTTAAATGAAAAATAAAAGTTATTATTGATTTTTATATTTTTAAATGAAAAACAAGAGTTATATTTGATTTTTATTTTTTTAAATCAAGAAATAAAAGTTATTTTTGATTTTTATATTTTTATATCAATAATAAAAATCAATTCAAAACTCTTATTTATTTGTTGATGCCGTATGTATTATAATATGCTGCTTCATTCAATTTTCTATATGAATATAATATATTATGTGACTCATCAATTACCAGCTATAAAAACATGAATGCATAGAAATAGCTTATAAGTTTTGGCTGCCACGCAAGTCAGTGTAGAAAGGTCATTTTCAGCACTCAGATTAATATTGGGAGATTTGAGATATAATTTATCTGAGCAACATTTAAAATCAATTATGATGGTATAATTGAACACCTGAAAACGACCTCTTAACACTGACTTGAATGGCAGCCAAAACTTATAAGCTATTTCTATGCATTCATGTTTTTATAGCAGGTAATGGATAAGTCACATAATATATATTATATTCATATAGAAAATTAAATGAAGCAGCTTATTATAATACATACGGCATCAACAAATAAATAAGAGTTTTGAATTGATTTTTATTATTGATATAAAAATATAAAAATCAAAAATAACTTTTATTTCTTGATTTAAAAAAATAAAAATCAAATATAACTCTTGTTTTTCATTTAAAAATATAAAAATCAATAATAACTTTTATTTTTCATTTAAAAAAATAATAATCAAAAATAACTCTTATTTTCTATCTAAAAATATAAAAATCAAAAATAACTCTTATTTCTTGTTTTTTTTTGATAAAAGTCATAACAGTTACGGTCCCTGGAAAGAACACCTGTATGGCCAAAACATCGATTTAAAAATTGGGCCACTTGACATGACCTTTGCTTAGGGGTTTTGTTTGCAACTTTTCACAAATATGATTGAAGTCTACTGATTCATATAGACATGCTTAACCACCAACAAAATAAATTTTTAATAAATTTATTAAATTCCTAAAATTATTAAAATCCAAAGTTTTTCAAAAATTTTAAAGCTTTGTTCACACCTATTAAATATTTGACGTCCTTCGCGTAACTAGTAGTTTTCTAAAAGAATTGTTTGCTTTTGCAAAACGTTTGGCTGGAGCAAACATTATTTAACAGTTTCTAAATTACGTTATGCAATCATCATTTTAGAAATAAATTAAGGTAAACCAATAGAAATTGTTAAAAATAAAGCTTAAGTTTGATCAATTTACTGGTCAGGCTTTTTTTTGGATTTCATCGCCAAATATTTGTTTGGTCTGAACAGACCTTAACTGAGCTACCTTAATAAGAGCGACAAGCGTCTTTTTTTGTGTCAAAACTTTTAATTTTCACACAGTTTATACGAAACAAACCTCTAGAACGCGAATTCAACACCACTCGACTAGAAAATCTTATTTGATAGATCGCTTGGTCGTTTTATTTTATTAAAAATGTATTGGCAATAGAATTTTCATTTTTAAAAAAACGCTTTCCGTTGTTGTTCAGGTAGTCATATCTATGTATTTTTGTTACCATCGTGAATTGTTTTGTTTTTATTCCAATTAACTTTTTATTACAAAAACTAATTTGATTTTTGTATTCGATTTAAAACCGGTTAACCGGGTTTTGAAAAAAGTCGAATAATCGATCTCCCTAGTATTACCTGAACTAGGACAATTGAAAAGAAATGTAATGGAAAAGAAATTACTGGTAAAAAAGCAAACAAATCTTATATAAATACTACAATTTTTTTGTAGTTGATATTTAAGTATCTTATCGTCCACCGATTTGAAAGAAACATATATCGTTTTATAGGTATTTTTGTGTAGATATGCACAATTAAAATTCAGGATTCCAGGATTAAAGTTTTTAAAAAGCGTTTTAAATTTTCTTGCAAACACACGCTTGAGTTTTTTGTTATTCTCCCAAAATGTGTTTTTTTCTTGCATTACAGATATGTACAAACAACGGTTGTGCTCTATGTTGTTCTCCTAAAATGTTTTTGTTTTCAATTTTGCATTTGCAAACTCACATGTTTAAACTTGCAAACTCACCAGGGTTGATAAAGTTGTTGCAATTGTACTATTTTGGGTACAATTCAAAACTAAAAAGTACGCTGGCACCCCCGTGACACATTTGGTACTATTTCCAAATTTTATAAACCTACATATTTATAATTGATATAAAATGGCAACTCGTAATTACTGTCCAATAAGCGGAGTTTAGTGTTTGGTGCAAATAATCTAGCGAACACGCAAAATGTCGTAGCTTTTTTATGAAATCCAAGGGAGACTCTACTTTTTGTTGTGGGATTTAACAAAACAGCTACGTTATTTTGCATTTGCTCTTTTGCAAGACCATTTGCACGAAACACTGAACGCCGCTATTATGTATAGATTTTTGCACTTTTCTTATGCCACATTTTAAAGTATCAGCGGCAGCATATAAGCGTGCATTTTCTGATGATATTGACAAGTTCTTAAAATATATAGGAAACCACATATGCAAAAGTTCTACATTGGAGAAGAGACGAATCCCTCTCAATTCTAGATTATTTTAACACGAACTCATAATATTTTCAAATATTTGTCAACAAGATGATTGCAATGGCAAGAGGAAGATCAACAGAATTTTGGAAATAATTTTAAAGGAGATTTTGCAAACGCTAAGTTAAATTTTATTTTCTGCTCCTTTCCTGTTTCTGCAGAACATATTGAAAATTGTAAACACAATAAATTTGGAAATGCAATCCGAAGATGTTCGTATGCACATATTCTAAGAATGCTCAAACATTTTATTTCAGTTTAAAATTCGAAATTGCATTTTGAGAAATATTCGTCAATTTTCCACAAAAAAAGATAAATTCTAAAAAAAGTATGAAATCGCTCTCTGGCTGCAATCAAAAATAAAAATTAATGGATTTCTCGACCCTAAAAACCGCATGATACAGGTCTGGCTAGATCAAATATAATTTGTTTGCCTCTAATCTTGAATATTTTGGAAAACTATAGTTTTAACTATTTTGAAATATCCGGGGCTTGAGATTAATTTTTGACCTATAGTTTCTTTGGCAAAATTTGTTGGTATAGAACAAGAATCACCATGTGCTTTTGACGCGAAAAAAATTTAACCCACCCTATATGTATAATTACCTTTTTTAGTTGTATTAAATTTTTGGTTTTAAAAATAAAATAAAAAAAAAAACTGACTTAGTACAATTGGGGCCGAAAAAGTACGATTTTAAAAGTTCGTTGGTACGATATTGGTTTTCTCATTTATCATCCCTGAAACTCACATATCGTCGGTCACAGGTTGACAACGCTTAACATGTTTTTTTTACTTTTCAGGAGACACGTTATTACTCCGTTGCTGATCCGTGTTGGAAGTAAATAAAAAAAACCAAAATTAGTAGGAGATATTTATTGTAAGATGGTGTATAGAAAGCAAAGGTACTAACATGCAGAAGGTCAAACACAGTCTTTTGGCATCAAAAACCCGATTCGATTTTTTTGCGAGTTAAGAGTTCTCAACCTGTGACCGACGATATATAAACGTATTACGACAGGGTTACCGTAAGACATTTAAGACAATAAAGTCGCGGAAAACGTCGTTTAAGAAAATAAAAGTCGGACACTTTTTTAATGACTTTTAACGAAGATATGTGATTCTATTTCTAAACATTGATAACATTTAATTAAAAATCTTATAAATTAAATACGGGAATATGCACAGTAAATTTTATTTTCTACATTTTGGAATTAAAGTGTTTGAAAAGCTTTTAAATTTATCCTGCAGACATACGTACAAAAATAGGTGAATAGTGCATTTTGCTGTTCTCTTAAAATGCGTACGTTTTCATTGTACAACGCACAGGTTCACTCGAAAGTAAATGTCAAGTGGTCGAATAACGGCCTCCGGGAGATCCTAGTATTATATAAATACTCTGTAAAAAAAGTACATTCAATTAAATAACCAGAAAAAATTCTTAATTTTTATTTGCTGGGATACTTAAATATAAGTTATTATTAGGGATGCGATTTTCATGCAAATGCATGTTTACTGTCGATAGTCTTATAACCATGTCGACCAATTATCTTTCCGAATCATTAAATTTGCGTTAAAATGGCATCGATTTGTTTTTGCATATTGTTGCATATTTTGCTGAAAATGCATACTTTTGCATATTTAGGTTGTAAATGCATATTTTTGCATATTTTGACATTTTTGAGTGATTTTTTTTAATTTCCATATTTAAAAAAAAAAAATTCAGATACACAAAAAAACCTTACAAAAAAATTTTTTGGGGCTTTGATTTAAATACAAGATTTTTAATATTTCGACAAAAAACTCTTCTTTTTTAAACCGATGAAACACCCAACATGGTTAAGGAGGCTTCCAATGGGTTTTAAATATTATATCCAAAACTGTTACAAGTTAATTGCTTGTCATAAAGCTTATACCGCGTTACAGAGGAAATCAGGAAACAGTTCGATAATATTGCAATTTTTAATGAAATGTATCCCTTGGTTCTGCTTCCACCGCAGTTAAAAGAAACAAGATGGGGGACCTGGCAAAATTTTGCTTCAAAATTCTATTCAAAAAACTTTCAGCCATTTAAGAAGAGCTGGCTGATACCGAAGATTATGCGATTAAAAAAGTAAAAGAAATATTAAATTCAAATAAGATCAGAAGTCAATTAGCATTTGTATTTTCCAATTACGGATATTTTGGTGAAACAATAACTAATTAGGAGGGATTTAGTTCAGTAAATACTCAAATCAAATTAATTGCATTGCAGACAGTAAAATTAACAATGTGGAAGGAAGAATAGCCCGACAAATTAAAAAAATAATAGATTTCAAAAAGTAAAATAAATTTCAAATATTTGTGATCTGATCTCGAATCAAAGTGGGATCTGAAAATAAATTTTTTCAAAATGCATTAGCATTCTTCAACTACAAGACAAAGTTTTACTTTTAATAAAACAAACAAAAAATTAAATTAGTTATATAAGTTTTTCAAAGATAAGTATTTGAATAACAATAACCTGAATTTTATATATTTCTGTGTCTAATAAAATTAAAAAACCAATTTTTATGGACAATTTTCAAGTTTTTATTGCATATTTTTTATTTTTTTAGTGCATATTTTAAATTTTTAGTGCATATTTTTGATTTTTTAGTGCATGAAAATCTCATCCCTAGTTATTATTAATGTATTAAAACCTATTACCATTTTATAAATCTTCGTTATTCTGTAAAATCTTTTTCAATAGATCCAATTTTTGCTTATGGCGCTTTTCCCATGCTTTCTCCTTTACATGGTATTGGAATGGATCCTGGTTTTGGGTAAAAAATTTTCGTTTTTATTAGCTGTTATGCAATCACTTGTACTTTTTTTATATTTGGTTCAGTGAAATCATCCCTCAAACCTTTTTTTGTAAGCTCATCCGCGATTTCGTTCACCTTTCTCTTTTGCCGGAAGCTTTATTATTGTCTACCACTAACTTTTTTTCGTCTTAAAGCTCGTTTGCATCTTTCTTCGCACTGCTTTTTTCTGAATTCTCGGATGATATACTGGCCCACATAACGTTTTTTGTCCTAAATTTTTTTAGCGGACCTATTTCTGATATATAATTTGAATATGAAACTAACACCTTCCTGGTCTCTCCATCTGTTCACACTTAAAAACATGTAAATATTTTTTTTACACAAAACTAAATTACTTGCTTTGAATTCTTTTATATGGTGTGGAGAATTCAAGCAATTCACGATCTAAATATTCTTCGCCAGCGCACTCCATTTCGAATTTAATCGTTTTTTTTTCTATTTTGGCTGACATTTCTATGTATTTATTATCGTCTTAAAACTTTCCAAGCAATTTGTGATGTCAATGTTTAGTTTCCAAACCGTATCAGTGTTCAGAAAGCCCTCAAATAGTTTTAAAAATCGCTTATCAACTACATTAACAATGAAAGGTTAATAGTTGCAAAGAAAAGCAGCTAATGTTGTTCGATTAAGTTTTACAACTTGTGACAGTTCGATAATTAAATGTAACATTAAAAAGTGTTGCATGTTTATACTGTGACACATTTTTCTCAGAAAACAAATCGCCATTAAATTGAGTGGAAATGAAAAGAAAACAATTTTGCATAATATTGTCGACTGACTAATGAAATTTCAGTCTAAATTGTTTTTTATTCACTTCTGTCTTTAAAACTGCATGTTACATGGTTTCACTTAAACGCTAAAAGGTTGATAATTCATTGATGAAGTTTTTACAGTTGGTTCATTTCTATGTGTATAGTGTATGTCAACAAGGATAAATTTACACGCATTAATTATTACATCCTTGCAATATTGAAGTACATATTCCTAGTGGAAATTAACTTTACCACAATAAAAATAAAAAGCTCAAAAAGCATCTTACATGGCAAATAAAAGTGCAACGCAATGTTACGATGCCAAAAAGGAAATTTATCAAAATATCCGCCACATTGGCGAAACAAGGCAACTTAACAGACTGCACTGATTCCAATGTACCATTATATTTAACAAATAAAATAACTTGACTCTTTCTATGGATTTCGTGTGTTGGAATAATGACTTTTATGATTATTTAATTATAAAAGTGCTCTGCGATGCCCATGTGTTTCATTAACATTTGTTATGTATTGAACACAATTGTTGAAAATTTCCTTAAGCATATGCGTTTACAGAACTCTTTAGTTGCACCGTCACTAACCATTGTAGGGTAAAATCAGATGACTATAGTTTCATGCAGACATTAATGTAGACAGGCAGACATTGGCTGTTTCTAGAAACTCCTGGCATAAACACAAAACATATGTGCCACTGTGTAACATTGCAATAGAGGTAGTCTCATATGTGTTACATTACTGAAGAAAGTTTTTTTTCTAAGCTAGAAAAAAAAACAAAACTGAATGCCTAAACAATCCATGACTGCTTCGAATGAGGAAACAACAATATTGCAGTGACTGTGAAAGAAGTTTTCAAACATACTCGTGCTACTACATTATCAGAACATTGGAACAGTACTTACTTGAACTGGAACAACAAACAACAAGTCGTAAATTTTCCTACCAATTTTTAATGCACATCCTCCATTGCCAAGTCATACGAATAGTAGCCAGTCAGCCACCCAATTTTAACAAAGAGTTTTAAGTAAAAACTGCAATGCATCAACTGTTATTGCATAAATGTTCGCAATTCGCTTCTTATTTTAATGCATATTTTTTTTTTTAATATTTTGTAGAATATGCCGCAGAACACCTAATACTTTTCCAGCAAAATATGTTGTGCCAAATCGACAGCTCAATACGAAAACATGCTAAGTTGATTTAAAATTATTTGTTTGTTAGGGCGTTTTGCGTTTAAGGTAACAACTATGTATCGCGACATAATATACAAAATAACGTAACAACACTTTTTATAAGTTAACAGTTTTTTTCTCAGTTTTTGACGATTTTTGACTAAAGTATTGTACAAGCTTTTTTTGTGTGCAAAATTTAATTAAACAAAAAAAATAAATTATTACGAAAACTGAACAAAATTGACGTTTGGGAATTCTGACATCCGGTTTGGCGATGCAGCTCAAAAAAATCTGACAACCCTGAATAATACAGTCCTTAACAAGCAAGGTTTTTCCATGAATCAAAGAAACAAGATTGCGCATTGCTCAGGTCCGTTATTTTTATGTGTGACGAAGAAATAGAATTTGTGTGTGTCTTACATTTTTTACAACAAACACTCAGTTTTATTCTATGATGACGTAGATGCGCGGTAGAAATTTTTTTGTACGGGTGAGTGCGCAGTCTTGTGTTTTACATCATGAGGTTTTTCACTGCCTTAGTTAAACCAGTAGCTCGTTTCTGTATTTCACGCATCGTAAGTTTTTTCACATGAAGTGTGAAACAAAAATTCCATCGTTTCTTGATTTGCGAGAAAAAAGTGTTTCTGTATTTAAGTGCGAAAACAGACAAAACAGATTCAGTTTCAACTGGAATATTTCCAGTAATTAAGTGTCAAATGAAAGCGAAACGTCAACAAAAGAAATAAATATTATAAAAACAGGGCTGCCAGATTTGACGATTTATCTTAAGTTTGTGACGAAAGCAAAAACAAAATCAACAATATTTTATAACTTTATTGTAGCTTTCTATAAAAATTCATATTGAATTTCATATTTTGGGGCGTTGAAAATTTAAAAAAACAATATGAATTTCTGAAGAAAGTAACAACAAATTTATATATTTGATCTTCTAAGCTTATGTGGACACTTTTGTGCCAAACCAATATTTCAGCAAGAAAAAAAAGTTGATTGACTATTACCCGTTTTTTATGAACCGATATTTTCAATTTTAATTACCTAAGTATATTTCAGGTAGAAAAGAAAAAGTAAAGTTAATAGTTATAAGAATATGTTAATTATTGATTTATGGGTAAAAATTAGAGGCAAACGTGTTTTACACTCATATCTCAGCCATTTGTGAACCGATATTTTTAAATTTCAATAATATCCTATTTGGACTACATACGATACAAATTTAAAACAACGTCGTCAATTCTAGGTTTTTCGCAAAAATAAAAACCCTTAATATTTATTATACTTATAATTTCTTGGTATTTGTATATACATTGATATTTTAAATAAGTTTGTATGTTTATTTTATTAATCTTGACTTCTTTTTGTTTTTATAAAAATATTTATTTTATTTTTTGTTAATATGTTATTTTGTCACTCCTTTGTGTGACTTCTTCAGAGAAAAAAACAATTTTAAATTGTTATCGGATCAAAAAAAATAAATAATTTTATAAAAAATAGACCTCAAGCTTAATAAAATAAATATAAATTAAAACAAGTTAAGTTCGAACAATAGACAATTTATATGTACACATGTATGTAAAAAATACCCATGAACTTTGACTATGTTTTTGTTTGATTCAAAAATCTAACAAAATTTGTTTATAATTAATTTTAAATTGTCCGATTTTTTAAAACAAAAAGACGATCTTTTTATTTTTCTCAAGAAATTGACGATTTTTACGCAAATTTATCTGGCAGCCCTGAATAAAACCAAAACAAGGAAAGGCTAAAAATATAACAATGGCGTTTTCTTTATTTTCATCATTTAAATTATGCATTCATAATTAAAATTCTTTTTATTTTTTATTTATATTAAAAAAATAGTAGTATATACATACTTTCAATTTAAAATATCTATATTTTGAATTTCTCGCACCAATTTCAAATGTGACTTATTTTGACAGTTCTTGTAAGAAACTTTTCGCAAAATATTGTTACAGAAACACTTTTTCTCACATCCTTCCAATAATTGCTGGAAAATTATTTAAATGACAGATAATTCTCGCAACGGAAGTATACAGAAACACTTGTGTGAGAAAAACCATTTTTTGTTTCATTTTGCACTGTTTCTGTCCCGATTCACTAGTTTCATGCGGAAAATTTTACGATGCGAGAAATACAGAAACGGGCTACAGTACGAATCCGATATGGACATCAGGAGCACTCTTTGTTTTTTGTGTGTTCTGCTGTCAATCTTCTTTTAACCGGCCCTGCTAAATCACTTGTACTATGATTCTGAGGATGGATTGCAGATCAAATATATCAAATTGATTTTAGAAAGAACAGAGAGAACAGTCGTTATATGTCGAGAAATCAGTTAAAACTTTACAGAATCTGATTTTCTTTCTAAAATATTTGTTTGTCTTTCTACATAAATTGCAGGAAGGGGGTTCTTTGTCTGCTTTTTTGAAATTCCACTAGACGGGCATAATTCTTTTCACAAGCCTACTATTGTTATACCAAATTCATATTAAGAATATTTTTTTAAGATTCTTCGATAGCAGCTTTTTTCTATATTTTATTCTTTATCATTTACTGCTATATAAAAGCTGTCTTATTGATTATGCGCTTTTTCTCTAAAGTGCTTCAAAAAACCCAAATTTTTTTTACTGGGTATGGATTATTATTTTTTAAATATCGATATTTTGATATTTATTGCCTATCCCTAAAGTGTGTTGTGTTTGTAATAAACTTGTCAATGTGTAATTTATTTGTCCAAGTGTATAGAATTTTGTGTTATTTATTTTTCTTTTTTCCGTTTTAATTAAAAACATTTTGTGTTCTGAAATATTGTGATTTGTTATAATAAACTTTAAAAGAATTATCAAAAAGTAATTTCAATTTTTGGGAATACAAAATTTTTAATTTCAAAAGTTTTTGTTATTCGTGCTCAATTCCCAGTTTTTATTCTTGATAAAAACACTTGAAATTTATTGTTGATGGGATAAGCTATTCCTATGCGCATTTCACTGGTTGCTTAGGCCAGATCATCAGGAAACTTCATCCATAAAGATTTTAGAAAAACTAAAGATATTAAACCAAATAAAAATGTTAAACGTATAAGACTTATAGCAACAGTTCTACTTGTAATAATATCAAAGCTTAAACAAAACAACATCAACAATAAACAGTGGCTTTATCTCATCTTACATTCCCCGCTACAATTAGTTGAAATTCTCTCAACATTAATTGTAGTTGTAAGTAGGTTAAGAAAAACAAAATAAAAACAACAACAACTTACAAAAGATGTTGTCAATTAAGTGTTTTTTAGGCCGTGCACCCGCCTGTTTATTATCAAAAAGTAATTTCAATTTTTGGGAATACAAAATTTTTAATTTCAAAAGTTTTTGTTATTCGTGCTCAATTCCCAGTTTTTATTCTTGATAAAAACACTTGAAATTTATTGTTGATGGGATAAGCTATTCCTATGCGCATTTCACTGGTTGCTTAGGCCAGATCATCAGGAAACTTCATCCATAAAGATTTTAGAAAAACTAAAGATATTAAACCAAATAAAAATGTTAAACGTATAAGACTTATAGCAACAGTTCTACTTGTAATAATATCAAAGCTTAAACAAAACAACATCAACAATAAACAGTGGCTTTATCTCATCTTACATTCCCCGCTACAATTAGTTGAAATTCTCTCAACATTAATTGTAGTTGTAAGTAGGTTAAGAAAAACAAAATAAAAACAACAACAACTTACAAAAGATGTTGTCAATTAAGTGTTTTTTAGGCCGTGCACCCGCCTGTTTATTATCAAAAAGTAATTTCAATTTTTGGGAATACAAAATTTTTAATTTCAAAAGTTTTTGTTATTCGTGCTCAATTCCCAGTTTTTATTCTTGATAAAAACACTTGAAATTTATTGTTGATGGGATAAGCTATTCCTATGCGCATTTCACTGGTTGCTTAGGCCAGATCATCAGGAAACTTCATCCATAAAGATTTTAGAAAAACTAAAGATATTAAACCAAATAAAAATGTTAAACGTATAAGACTTATAGCAACAGTTCTACTTGTAATAATATCAAAGCTTAAACAAAACTTACAACTACAATTAATGTTGAGAGAATTTCAACTAATTGTAGCGGGGAATGTAAGATGAGATAAAGCCACTGTTTATTGTTGATGTTGTTTTGTTTAAGCTTTGATATTATTACAAGTAGAACTGTTGCTATAAGTCTTATACGTTTAACATTTTTATTTGGTTTAATATCTTTAGTTTTTCTAAAATCTTTATGGATGAAGTTTCCTGATGATCTGGCCTAAGCAACCAGTGAAATGCGCATAGGAATAGCTTATCCCATCAACAATAAATTTCAAGTGTTTTTATCAAGAATAAAAACTGGGAATTGAGCACGAATAACAAAAACTTTTGACTTTAAAAGAATTTTTAAATATAAAAAAATGAATATTTTTGTTTACAATAAATGTTGGTTTTTTATTCGATTCGATCATACACATCAAACAAAAACAAACTGCCTGTAAATGTTGTATTATTTTGTTTGTTGTATTGCCGAGGCCACCGTTTAGCAATTTCACCATGGTTAGGGCGTTTTGCATTTAAGGTAACTATATATGCAATTAAAAAGAGGAGGTATTTCCTTATTTCTTACTATAACCTTTAGCGAAAGTAAAAGGGTATATATGCATAAGTTTCTCAGTCCGTTTGTAATTTCTACAATTTTGATCTTAGACCCTATAATATATATGTATGAGTAGGTAAGTAACGAGTTTTGCAACGTTACAACTAAAAAATTCGAGATGACAAATGATTCTCAAAGTTCTTTTGGCGCTTTATGAGAGGAAATGTACTGATTGTATCAATACTTGTCCTTGGAAAGACATGGAAGAAGACATGCAGTGATAGAATACGTATATATCTTCTCACAAAACGCCAAAAGAACTGTTAGAGTCAATTGTCATCTTTTATTTATAATTTTAAGACGAGCGAATTTTGCAACTCCCCTTCTCATATATTCTGGGTCCTTATGATTAACTATATCCGTCTGACCATTAGTCTATTGAAAATGGGTTTCCCAAGACCCCAGTTATGATGGGGACATGGTTGTTATATGTATATTCTATCGTATCTGCTCGGCCAATAAATGGCTGTTATATGAGCAGAAAACCGAGACTTGAAGTTTTTCATAGAATCCCTTTTTGTTGTTTTGCATACCAATTACCGAAAGTAACACTTTTTGATGTTAATAATTCTTTTGCTTTTTTACACATAAAACATCCATAAATATTGACTTAACGATGTCCCTCTATTTATTTGTATATCTCGAGAACTGCAAGGGACAAAGTTTCCTTATTTAGTACAAGCATCTTGGTTATCATTACAAAAAATACGACAAAATGTGGGCGGTATTGGAGAAGTGAGCGTGGCAGAAAATATACGGTATTTCTGTAGCTTTCTGTTCGTATTACACCCAGGTATATAACATATGACTCCTTCTTGTGTTTTTCTTAAAAATGTCGCATGTACCTCCCAGAAAAGTAAAAATGCCGTTTGTACATACACACATAGCCATACAAATAATATATGGCCCAATTAGTAGGCGTGCGTGCAACTACGACAATCCAACAATAGAAAAAACAACACGCATTTTTTTTGAGTAAAAAATGATAAAGATGTCAAGAACAAAAGCATTTGTTTGTGTAAAAAATGGTAGAAATTTTAAAAATAATTCGAACAAAAACAATTGCACGAGAAAAACACAACTTTGCAAAAAATCAGCAGGCGTTTAGCACAGACCTAGTAATTGGACCATGGTATAATTGATTTAATATTTTCAAATTTAATAGTTTTTTTTATTGTTGCGACTTACATATATTTCGCCCGAAATAAATGTCATTATGATTTGAGAAATATTTGCATAGAATTACCAGCAAATGTTTTAGAATAAAATTCGCTTTAAGAGTACCTTACAATACTTTTCTATAATTGCAACAGTTTCATATAAATACATTTAGAAATAAGTACCGGTAAAATATGTTGTAAAATATTTGTCCTTATAACTTATTTGTATGACTGTTTTCAAATAAATAAGCATTCATTTTAAATAAAAAATAATTCTAACGTTGCTAATTTCTGAATATTTCAAAAACTGTTGAAAAAAGCAAAAAAAAAAAATTGTTAAAGTGACTTAAACCGAATCTTTTTTTAAAATCGGGCAGATCATTCTTAAGTTATAGTGAAATCTATTAGCATAACCGCTTTATATCCGGCTAAATATAAGAAAAGCTTATAATAATGAATACTGAATAAAACTAACATTTGTATACCGGTTTAAATGGTAGATGGCTTATTTTGTTCGACTCTCTGATAAATGATAAAAATGTGAAATTTTTTTCCTTATACTTTGTTAAATAATCTTTGGAAACAAGTACTAATTTGGCATTGTTATGAATACCTCCGAGACAGTTAAAATATAAAAAGCGGAAATTTATTCCAAATACTTTGTAAATGTCGGTTAATGTCCTTAAGTTATGATTAAATGCAGAACCACCTTATTTCCGGCCAGTGCTATTAAGAACTATTGATAAATATGAAGGAAAAACATCTGTTGTAAAGTTGGCATAAAAAAAACTCAGCTGTCGAAACCGTAAATATAAAAATTAAAAAAAAATAGAATATTTACCGCGTAAAGTTAGGGACAAATATTAAAATTGCGCTCAAAAGTATAAACGTGCCAACTAAGAATATTTAAAGATCCATGAATTTTCCAACTTGTACTCGTGTAGATTTGTATGTATTTATATACATGGATGCGTTTTTAAACATAAAAGATTGTTTAATTTTTATGGCAAAATGTAAAGGCTTATACATACTTATGTACACATATAAAATATTCTTTTTTTTATTTATACTTAAATACTTCTATAGAAAATATCTGAATAAAATGTCCTTGTACGAACATCTCTTGGTTGTTCCACTTCCAAATGTTGTTTACTACCACTATTTTGAAATTTTAGTTTCTCTTTTTAAATACTCACATACAGGATGTTTCGTATAATATACACTCATTCATAACTTTGAAGTTTTTAAAAAGTCTTTTGTTTAAGTATCTTAACATTAACTTTTCTAGGATTTTTAGAATATTTCTATTGGTATCACCTTGAAGGAACCGCTTAAAAATTCTTTCAATTCATATTAAAAATAATGTTTATTAAAGATAATTGTGATACTTCATTACTGCAGAAATATGTACCTTTATTCAAAAGTTGTTTACTATCTGAAGGGTTTAAATCTAAA
The DNA here is from genome assembly GCA_949318255.1 of Pollenia labialis. Lineage (NCBI taxonomy): Eukaryota > Metazoa > Arthropoda > Insecta > Diptera > Polleniidae > Pollenia > Pollenia labialis. The sequence goes on from OX439140.1 coordinate 105,045,665, forward strand.
GTGAGTTATGTATATTTCTGTGGTTTTTTACGAATAATCGCGTAAGTTATAAAACCAAACTTTTCAGGAGAGCAAAAACAATTATTTTTTTCAATTGCGGCTTCTGTAGATGCTTTTTTAAACTTTTTTCTTTACTATCCTCTTAACAGTGACTTTCTACGTATTATACATAGTTTTCATGAAAAAATCCTCACAGGATCACAATCTGTAAAAGGATTAATAATGCATATGTTTGATTGACTCATTAAGTGTGTGCAATATAACATCATATCTCCACATAAGTTCTTTTTTGTGATTTTTAGTACACAAGTTGGCGACATATTCAGAGTTTTTGATACTTATAGCACAACGTATGCAGTAAACGGGACTTAAAATTACAAACAACCGCTCATCTGCTGTTGTTGCAACTAAAGAAGTCAACAATAAACGCACATGTACATATAAGTTGTTATTAATAGAAACATTTTCAAAAAATACTTTCATATTTTTTGCACGAATAACAACATGACATCACGTATGGGCATTTCCAGCGAAAAGTCTACTTTTTGTCACGTAACGCCAGAAGTATTTTAAATTGTTTCTCAAAAAATTTTATATGTATCGTTTACTTTTTTATATTTTGGTGTAAAGCGCAACAAGCTCTACATTAAGTAACAAAAGGGATAACGATTGAACAACATGGTCCGAAAATACAACCATATTTGCAATCTGGCGTTACATTAAAAAAAGTAGACTTTTAGCTGAAAATTCCCATATTTACCTTAAAACGAGCAAATATTTTTGAATTTGATAGCTTGAAAAATAAATCTATATAAGTTCTAAGTTTACTAAAAAAGGTTTTGTACAAAACTTCTTGCTCAATTCGCAGTCTGATTCAATTTTGTAATGCAAGTCAAAACCCACTTCCGTTTTTTTAACGTCACGCCAGGGCAGATTTTTGCTTATATCTGCAAATCCTTAGCGTCGATTACTGTAATTTTTTTTCTGAATGTAGAGCTACTCCATTACTTTGTATATATAAAAACCCTTTTTACAAATTTGACTTCGTCATTTAATTTTTTTACATTTTGTGCTACAAATATCACGACACGTCAAAATGGAAATGCCCATATGCTTTTTATTTGGAAACATATTCAGCAATTTTACAATTTTTGGCGTTGTATGTCGACATAAATCGTTATAATAGCAAAATATTTTATTAAACAGTTAACTTAAGTTGTTTTTAGCAGAAAAAAATTAATAATACTACATAATATTCTAAAAAGCTTAATACTTATAAAAACCTAATGCAAAATGTAGCACTTTGACATCATTATCTCAATTTCGGTAAAAACCGACTTAAGCGATTATTCGTGAAAACCACAGATTTGTTTTTGGAAAAAAGAGATAATAATTAATCGCTACTATCCACGGGTGGATATCATGGTACAATTGTAGTTTTTTTTTTTTTGGTACATTTTGTCCCTTGTTAGTTCCGTGGTATTTCTGCGTCTTACTTGGTACAATTTGAAAATCTCAACGTTTTGCTAGATGTCAACTTTAATTTAGCTTTGTTGTCTTTTTTGATCCTTTTTTTGTTTTTAATTGCCTGCTTTTGTTCTAACGGTGCTTTAATAGGTATTTTTGTTAACTAAATGCGCTGTAATATTTATTAACACTTGCTGCCAACTTTGCTTTTGTTATGATTTTATGTGGCCTAAATATTAAGGCCAGTTTTCAAAACATACCGCTAGTGAAAGTTGGAATTTTATTGGCTATTTTAAAAGTGTTTAATAATTATAATTTGACTTTAACCAGGTTAAAGAAAAGTTGTAATAATTGAAAACTTTTTTATATGGCCGCTTAAATCCAAACTTTTGGTCTCGGTAAGTTGTAAAAACAGACCTAAAATTAATATTGAAAACACAAAGTAGCTTCTTTAAACTAGAATGCAAATTATCTTTAATGCAGGTCAAGTAAGCAATTGAAGTATGTGTTAATAGTAACCTTTAGATATGTAATATTCATTATTTTTATGTTATATTTTTTTTTTTTGACTTCTTAATTTTTATAGCCATTTTTATTAAGCATGTTTTTTTTAATAGATATTAAAAAATGGTACAAAATTATAAAGGCCATTTTCCATCCCTGCTACTCACTGGTGATCAAAAAACAGTTTTGATTTCACTGGTTGCTTAGGCTAGATAATCAGGAAACCTTTTTCCAAAGATTTTAGAAAACTAACATTTACTATGAATAAAAAATTTCACAATTTTTGAAAAAAAAACTTCATTTTCTTAAATTACTTTTTTTTCTACAAAAGTGCCAAAAATTTAAAAGATAATACCAAAATGAATTAAGAATTCATTTTAATCAAGCGCAAAGCTTCGCGGGGTTTAGTTTAGGGAATTTAAAAAAAAAATAATATACATAAATAAAAAAAAAAATTATAATTGTTGGATGCGAAAATTTGTTTTTTATTTAAGAAAAAAAACCTCCTGTCAAGTTGTTAGAGTAAAGGCCTCTTTTTACATAAAAGAAATAAGCTGTACAAAAAATATTGAACGAATTGTAACTATTAAAGTACTATAGCATGCATCATTTTCTTTTTTATTTATAATGTTACTCTTGAACATCAAATGATACCAGAGCTGTAAATGAATCATTATTTTTATACCCTCCACCACAATTAGCTATGAAGAGGGTATACTAAGGTTGTCATTCCGTGTGAAACTTTTTTATTATAAAGTATATATTTATATTCTGGCTCCTTTAGTAATTCTAAGTCGATTTAGCCATGTCCATCTGTCTTTCTGTCCGTCTGTCCGTCAGTTGAAAACACGCTCACTTTCGAAATCCTCAAAAGAAATGAAGAAACTTGGTGTCAAATTGCTAAGTTATTCTAAGTTTGGGATCCGTAAAAATCGCTTCAGTTGGACCAGAGCTATGAATCAAAATGTGGAACCACCACCTTGAAAAATTGAAAAATTTGTTACAAAAATAACATAAATGGTGGAACAAGGCACGGAATGAGATAAGATTTTGCAAAAATTCGTTTTATTCGACTGGAAATCACGCTGTAAAATTTCGTGAAGATCCGTCCATAATTTACCCCAGGCCCCATATAAACACTACTCCCGGAAAACAGTTTAGTACGCTCAAAACCGTAAAAAATAATGCCATCATAACAAAATTTGGTACGCATTGATTGATTGACAATTAAAAATAAATAAATTTACTTTGTTTCTTGGTGGAGGGTATCAAAGATTCGGCAGAGCCGAATATAGTACTCTAACTTGTTTTATTTTAATTCATTACGAATTAACAAACTTTGAATTAATTCTTTTCACACAAAAAAAATAAATTGAATGAAATTTGAGACAATTCAAATGAATTAGCAGAAATTAATTTCAATTCGTTTTCCAATTCAAATGAATTTGTAAAATGAATTGCAATTCATTTCCAATTCAAATGAATTTGTTAAAGTGAATTGCAATTCATTTTACATTTGAATTGAATTGATTTTGAATTTATTCAAGTAAATTAGAAAAAATAATTGCAATTCAAATGAATTAAATCAAAAATGAGTTGCAATCAATCAAATTCAAGACCAGATCTAGGGAGAATTACTAAAATTTACTATTTTTTATTGCAGTTTGAAGTTTTTAATACAAAAATTAAACAAATTTCCTTATTGTAATAAAAGTAGTAAGAATTTCGAGTAAACGAACCCAGCTTTGACAGCAAAAGATGTTGTTGAGATTCGAAGTTGCTACAATCTTTAAAATTCGATTGAAAAATTTAAAAAAAAAGAAATTTTCCACAATACACAAATATGTTATTTTTTAAACACACTGTTAATAATATTTTCACACTATTTGACAAAAATTTTAGCAAATAAAAAAAGAGTAAATTTTTTATACCCGAAAATATCTTTGATAATATAAAAAAATTTTAGTTTCTTTTAGTAAATAAACAAAATGTTTCCATTTTGATAGAATTTTCGCATATACATTATAATTTAATTCCTTTTCTGCCGCTACCTGGCAATTCGATTTCAATACAAAATCAATAAAAATTTCAATCAATTCAATTCAAATGAGTTGGAAATAAATTGCTAATTCTTTTTTCCTATTCATTTTTAATTAATCCAAAATCAATTCAAATCAAATGAATCTGTAAAATGAATTGCAATTCACTTTATCAAATTCATTTGAATTAAAAACGAATTGCAATTCATGTTACAAATTCATTTGAATTGGAAAACGAATTAAAATTCATTCCTGCCTAATTCATTTGAATTGACTAAAATTTCATTCCACTCATTTTTTTGTGTGAAAATAATTAATTCAAAATTTGCTAATTTAGTGCTTGAATGATTCGCGAATTAATTCAAAAATTAATGATTCATTTACAGCTCTGAATGATACTTAATCTCTTTATCATCATTCGTATCAGCAAATATTAATCTTGTCGGCTTTTAAAACAGCTACTTAAACATGCAAGAAAAATTAGTAGTCGGCAAGTACGAAAGTCTTGCATACTCAATACATTCGTTAGAGCAACTAACCAACAATATTTTTATCCCGTTTAATTTTGGAATGTAGGGTTTAATAACTGGTAAGTGCCAAAAGTTCTCATTAGTATATCTACAAATGTACATTTTATTACTGCAAATTGTCTTTTTACTTTAGAATCACATTTTTCGAATCCTTTTTTTCAGGATTTGTAAATGCCGAATGTACCAGGATCTTAATATTGAAAATCCTGTGAGTCTGGATTTGGTTAATGGAATTTCAACAAATAGAAACTGGGAATTATTTTCTTCCGAAGGTTACTTTATATTATATTCAACATTTTTTTTATTTTTCGAATTTATTCTATGAGCTAATTTTCAGTTATGTACTTTATTTATAAAGCTTTTTTGTAATAGTCCAATTCCTTAAATTTTTCAGAAATGACTTTATTCCGTTGGAAAGCAATGAGGTATATTGTATGTACAGAAAAATTTACAATTATTATTGAAGGAATAGGACTATTACAAAAAAGCTTTATAAATTAGAAAAAAAAATGTTGAATATAATATAAAGTTACATTTGAAAGGAAATAATTTCCAGTTTATATTTCTTTAAAATCTTGAGTTAAATACATTCAATTTATAAAGTATCACTATCCAGTGTGACACAAAGAATGCTGACGAAGGCCGTAGCGGGCCACAAAATGCATTACATTCTGCTGGTGTCTAATAATTGTAAATTTTTCTGTTCATACAATATACCTCAAAGGAAAGCTAAGGTAAAATGTAACAAGAAAATACAATATAATAGTCTGGTAGTGTATAAAGTCATTTCTGAAAAATTTAAGAAATAGGACTATTACAAAAAAGCTGTATAAATAAAGTACATAACTGAAAATTAGCTCATAGAATAAATTCGAAAAATAAAAAAATGGTGAATTTAATGGAATTTCCCATTTTTCCCAAACTTTAGTAGGTATACCTTTTTACTTTGAACGAAGACAACGTTTGACGGCTTTTCTAGCAGTGTTAGAAGTGAGAAATACAACTAAAATATATATGCTCTGATATGAAAACTAATCAGTCAAAGATTTAGGGGATTATATATATAACTGACATTTGGAAGGAACCAAGGAAATTAATAAATGCTTGATTGTTCTAGAATAAAAGTGATCTAGCTAAATTTTTTGGGTGGTTTTGTAAAGAATTGAATAATTTATCAAATTTTCTTACAAGCCAGCTAATAAATTCATCAGTAGAAAATTTGATTTTTTTAAGGAAATTTCCGTTAAATTAATAGTAGATACTTCGTTTTTTTTAAATATTTTAAACATTTCTGAATTTTGTAAATGCCGAAAATCCCAATTTTTTAATACTGAAAATCCTGTGAATCTGGATTTGGTTTATGGAATTACACATTTTCAGTTTGTTCATGACTGCATAAGTTTTTTGTTTTGTTGAACTCTTGACAAATGTGGGGAAGTGGTTTTCTTCTTTCAAAATTGTTGGTTTCAATTACCTGCATCAATATGTTGTCTACTCCATTTTAGCCTTCTTAATAGAAGTCGTTAACATAATGTTTTAAACAAATAGTTTTGATAAACTTTGAACTTTTTCCTTTGGCATTTTATTGTGATTAAACTTATTTCAAAATGTATATGACCTACAAAAATGTAGTGTATAATGAAAGAAAATTTTGTTGAATAGCAACAACTCTTTCAGCAAAAGTCAACAAGAACTTTATTACATATGTTGCAGTGTTAAAAATTACAATATATCGCACTAAAAATATGAATGCGTTTTCAATCTTTTCAAAAATTAAAGTCCATATCTGCATGCACATACTGCACAAATACATTATGACACTTACCTGTTTTTTTAAACTTTGTATGCATGGACGTATGCATATTAACAGTATTCAGCAATATACACTGTGTATGTGATCTGTATGTAGCCGTAAATGATGGATGTTGCTTGTTTGCTCAGAAATGTGCATTGTATATGAAAATTGCCACAACTTATAGAATTTGAATGTATTTGAAAATGCAAACATGATAGAAATAAGAGATAAAAACATATAAATAATTGAAGCACATACTGTTAAGCGGATTGAAATATATTGTTAGATGCTTTATAAATAGTTATGATCTATACTTTAGTAAATATTTCGTGTTTCATGTTCACTGGAGTACAAAGAATTTTATTTTAAGTTCTAAAAGCAATGCATCAAGGTGGACAAGATAATTATTTTCTTAAAAAAGTTGTAGATTTTTCAAATCCCAAGACTTTTGTTTCATTAAAAGGAAAATATGCATATGTGATTATTTGTGGTTATTTTATGTAGCTCCTTTAACAGTATGATTCTAATTTAAGTTTAAGACGAAATTTTTTACTCAATCTCGGATTTAAGCTGAACCGATTTAGAAAGCTTATGTAAATTGGTTTTAAAAACACTGTTAGAAATGCTTACATATGTATGTACGAATATATAACTATCAAATCATTGCAAATAAAAAATAATTCCCATAAAGCAGAAAATGCTTAAAATCGATCAATATTTTGAAATCAATTTTTTTTTTTAATTTAAAACACTTTTTTTTAATTTTTTTTTAAGCGGGAATGTTTTTTTGCTCAAACAAAAGCTAATGTCTTTTCCTTTAAGGTAGTTTTGGTCGCTTTTTGGGATGCGAGTGGCATTTGTATAAAAAAAATTATTTCTAACTCTGGACGAGGGTTTTTCAATTCTTGTCGAAAATTTGTGTCTAAACTACTATATTTTTTTATGTAAGAATTTTTTTTTTGTCTGTGAGTTATGCTGATACGGTTTTAATTATTAAAATTATAAATTATCAAATAAATGAATCAATATTGTTTTCCATTATAACTTATTCTTGTTATAATTATGTGTAACTAGCGTCACCCGTGACTTCGTTTACGTTAAAATTAGTGCCACATTTAAAGAGAAGGGTTTATCCCATACAAGATTTACAAACATTTTATGTACTTTTCTAAATCCATACTTATTTTATGCTAAAATATGGCAATAAACAAGACAATAAACAGCACTCAATACCCTTGAGCAACCGGCATTCAACTGTACATATGAAAAGCAAGGGGTCTAAAAATATGTAAATTTTGAGCACCGGATCGTATGTAATCTGTACACCAAGTTTATCATAAAGAGAACAAGTACCTAAAGTACCATTTTTCCATTTTAGCATCGCAGAAAGTACTCTATATTTTAATCTGGACCATAAGCTAAATCCTTACCAAATTTTTCGAAAAGAGAAAAAGGTAAAAGAGTACCTTTTACCAAAGGTTTTCCTCATTTTAGGCCCCAGAAAGTGAGTTAATGTAGACTTTAATCTTTTTGTATTTAAAATTAATCGAGAAAAGAAAAAGTTCCAATTTTATCCCCTTTTTACCACTTAAAAATATACTAATTTTATCCCATAAAAAGTACCCTATCTTTTAATCCTGACCATATGCAATTTGCATACCAAATTAAGCGATAAGAGAAAAAGTACCAAAGTGGGTTTGGCGAACATACCAACTTTCACATTTATAATATAAAACGGTGGTCCTACCATAACGTACGATGTTAATTGTGAGTCACCCGTAGCCTAGTGATGGACATTGGTAAAAAACATCAATTTTTTTCAGTGCAATGCATCGTATGCATGCATCGATGTAATGTCGATATTTCATAAAATACATCGATGTTTTCGATACATCGATTGTGTTTTGTGTCTCAGAGGGAATAAATTGATCTTTCAAACTGCATTGTTGGTTTGTTTCATTTTCATAAAAATTGCAAAAGTTATAAAGTGGCATTAACAAAATTTATGGGTAAATTGCGAAAAATTGTAATGTAGGGTGCATAAATGAGCAAATGCATTGCAAAAACTTGTAGTCTTTGTACACAAAAATTTGTTCCTTAAAAGTGAAGAATATCGGGGTTTTTGGCAAAGTTATGAAGAAAATAAAAAAAGGCCACCATAACCGATTTTTTGCATAAATCGAATTGAGCGCCAAAAACTCTCAAAATCTCAAAAATACTTTACCTTAGAAGCTTTTAAATTATGCTTGAGCACCAATTTTTTTTTTTTTTTTTTGACACACTAATGTATATACGAATGTGGTTTAGAAAAAAACGGAAATTTAATAACAAAAAGCTTTATTACGTATAAAAAATAATTTATTTTATTGACCTTTTCTTAGATTTATACAGGTAATTTTAATCTGGCTTAAAGACAAAGTATTAAAACTTAAAAACGATTTTTAGTCTTTTAATATGTTTCAACATTTATTTTTTTTTTTTGCATTCCAATATTTCGGTTATAATAAAAGAAAACATTATAAAAAACCAATACTTCTTATAAATGAGTAGGTGAGATGCAAAACTCGTTCGTTACAAAAATTAAAAAAAACGAGATGACAATTGATTCTTAAAGTTCTTTTGAAGCCTAATGAGAAGGAATATACTCATCGACTTAATACATTTATATTTCGATGTTTTAATATACTGATATAACTTTAAAAATATACCAAAGTTCAATAATTAATTTTCCTGGTGGGCTAAAGTGCGTTGCAAAACTAGTTCGATCCCATATGGATCGTAGCAAAACTAGTTTCTTTCGAAAATTTGTAGCAAAACTCGTTCGTTACAAATTTAAATCTATTATTTTTCTTATTTCAGTTGTTTTCAATTTTTCAACTGTTGAGTTATTAATCAAGAATGGCATAACACTTCAAAATCCAAAAAATCAACTAATTTGGTCCAGTTAATCCGGCGCTATATGTTTTTTGCATCTTCCCAAAATTCGAAAAAGGTGTAACGAACGAGTTTTGCATCTCACCTACTCAAATAGTTTGTAAAATTGAAATTTTTCCTAATATTTTTCCAATCAGTCGGGTTCTTTGTTGTGCCTCTTGCGAAAAAAAGTCTTTCTGACGGAAACGATATTCAGATGTTTTAAGACGATTTTATTATTTTATTTATAATTTAAAAATTTTAAATTAATAATAAATAGGCCATAATGTGCTATGTGTGTGTGTTTTTAAAAACGTTTTCTTTGAGTAAAAATCATCTTCTATAGATGCAAAGACTGCAAAGTCCACTTTTTTTACAAACGTAACTAATAATACCTCTTAGTTGTATTTATTGAATGCTTCCAATAAGTGAATATAACATTACCAGAAACACTTTTATCCATAAAAAAAATATTAAGATTTGATGCAAAAACGGCAATGTCCATTGGAGATTGTCGTTTTTGCAATGATCACAGTTTATTAAGCTCTTTTTCTCTCAACTATTTGCGAAAATGCACGCTATTTTTTTATTCTGTTTCTTTTTTGCAAAACAAAACTAAAAGAATTGAAAAAAATAACAATTTATTTTTTATATGAAACAGTTACTTTGTAATTTGCTAGTCTAAACCTTTGTTAAGTTTTATTTAAGAATTTTATAACCTTTGATGTTTTTAAGAACATTGCCCATGCTATAATATTAAATATTGGATCAAACAATACAAAATCCATATTCGATTCATTCAAAAGCAGCAATGTCCATTTGATTAAAGCAAACAGAACAATCTCCAATTTTATTATTATAATTGCTAGCAAACCGCTATATCGATTTGATTGAAACTAGCGTCATATCTTCATCATATTCTTATTTACTAAATGGCATAACATACAATACATAAATATAAATATACTTTGAGCTAGAGGTTTTTACTATTTATTACGAAAACTATAAATGTGGACATTGCAGTCTTTGCATCTATACCCCTCACATATTCTGGCAACATTGATCTTTAGTTAGTTCAAATAAGCTTAGGACAAAAAGCAGAGAAAGATCAATACTTCTTTGATTCGATTAAGAAATTTTGTATTTCAGTTGATGCTAATGACATTCAAAAATTCTTGTATTAACATTGTTTCTTCGATGCATCGAATAAAAAAACATCGATGTTCATTAGATGTTGATGTGTTAAAAATCTTCGGATTGTTTCGATGTATCGATACCTTACATCGAGTGTTTTCCAAACAGCGATGTGTATCGTCCACCACTCCCTTAACCTCAACTTAATTTGACATATCTTTGTTTCAGTGTTTTACAAATTCAACCATGGGGAGGTACACAATTGAGCAGCGCATTAAGATGGTTGAAGCCTTTTACGAAAAGGGGCGTTTAAGTCATCGTCAGCGACGAGACACACTTTTACTTCAGAGGATTCATTAACAAGCAGAATTGCATTTGGTCAAATGAGAACCAACGAGTGATTGTGAAAAAGCCGATGCATCAACAAAAAGTGATTGTTTGGTGCGGCTTATGGGCTGAGGGCGTCATCGCGCCATACATCTTCGAAAATTAGGTTGGCCAAGCAGTTACCGCTAATGGTGTTCGCTTTCGCGGATGATGACGGGAAAGTCAGGATATGGCCCTGGACGATATGTGGTTTCAACAGGAAGGATTTTCTGCGTGAGAATTTCAATGGCGGTCACGATCATGTGATTTTACACCATTGGACTTCTTTCTTTGGGTATTCTTAAAAGAAAAAGTGTACGTCAATGAGCCAACAACAATTTAAGAGCATAAGTATGAGATAAGTCGGCACATTAACGACATTGAACATCAATTATGTCTCAGAGTCATTAAAAATATAGACCATCTGATAGAGGTATGCCACCGAAACCGTATCAAGCATTTTGCTAATTTTTTCACACATATTTCTATCAAAATGAAAGAATATTAGGGTAATTTTCTGAAGACTTTTTGTTTTATCTACAATTAATATCGTGCGTTTTGATAAGACCAACCCTTTAGTAGGATTTTAATTGATATCTTACGTAAAATTATGGCACTCAGTAAAACTTTTGCACATAAAAGCACAGATAATAAAATTTTAACTTTTAAAAAATAAATTTTGTTCACCTTGAAATGTTATATGCTACAAATAATTAAGATTTCAATTCTGTTGCTCATTTTTTTTTAACAGCGATATCTTCCTGTAATTAAAATAAATATTATGGCAATTCTTAGCAGAGGGTATCAAAGATTTGACAAAGCTAATATAGCATTTAAACTTCCTTAATTATTTCTCTTGTTTTTAATATAAATTGTGAATTGACTAGAAAAAGGAAATTACAGAAGTAATTTTACACTACACATGTTGTAACAAATTACAAATTGTACTTTTTAGTTATTTTTTATGCCTACATAAACACATAGACTACATATGCAAGTACACGTTCTTTCAACATTTACTTTGTTTGTCAAAATAAAACAAAATAGAGCCAGGAATAAATTTAAAAAGTAATCTCAGGCAGATTTCGACTTCAGCCACGCATACGAACAGCGACTTTCATTTTAATTCTTAAGTCTGCAATCTATAACGAGCCAACAAAAAGTAATACGGTGTGTTAAATCGCATGATCGGATTGCCAAATAACAGACGAATTTTGTAAAATGATAACGTCATTTAATTTAAAAAAAACTTACAAAATTACATATCACCAACATGATATCAGTGATATTCCAACATCAGTATTAGGCCGTGTGGTCGTTATGGACAGTCATATCTAGGGCTGCGATTTCCACGAAAATGCATGATTTTTGTCGCTAGTCTAGGAACGATGTCTTTCCGAATCATTAAATTTGCGTTAAAATTGTTGCATATTTAGGTGAAAATGATTATTTTAAAATTATTGAGTGATTTTTTTTTTAATTTTCATATCTTAAAAAAGTTCCTTAAAAACATTTAAATAAACAAAAAACCTTAAAAAAAAATTTAAAAATTAATAAATAAATTCCTTTGGAGCTTTGCTTTAAATACAAGATTTTCAAGATTTCGACAAAATATCCTTCTATTTAAAAACGATGCAGCACCTTACATGGTTAAGGCTTCCAATGGATTTAAAATATTTTATCCAAAACTGTTGCAAGCTACGTGCTTGGCACATGGGTTATACCGCGTAGTTAAGGAAATTAGAAGCCAATTCGATTTTATTGTAATTTTTAATGAAAAGCTGATGGAGGGGTGGGGGGGGGGGCCTGGTTAGATGATTCAAAATTCTATTCAAAAAACTTTGAGTAATTTAAGAATGTTAGAAGGGCTTGTTGATACCGAAGATTATGTAATTAAACAAGTAAAACAAGTATTGAATTTAAATAACATCAGAAGTCAATTAGCATTTGTATTTTCAAATTTTTTTTTTTTTTTTTTTTTTTTTGTTTTTCAATCAATTCATTTTTATTAAATTTTTTCAATTTTACATTTATCCTTAGTGCTAATGTACCCGCGAAGCCTTGTGGCTTGTCTGCAGGTAAATACAATTAGGAAAATTTGAAATTAAAAAAAAATTTATTTAGAGTTTATTGCAATGATATAAGATATTTTTTAACGAGTTTTTTTATTTTGAACTTATTTGTAATATTCATTAAACTAGTTGGCATTTCATTGTAGATTTTTGGTAGTATTACTTTGAGGGTTCGGTCACCGTAGCTGTTTTTTGTGGTCTCGACTTTAAGTCCACCTTTTGAGCGAAGTCGGGTGTTGTACTGATGATTGATAGGTTGTAAGATCTGGCGGTTGTTTAGGTCTAGCAAAAGTGTCAGTCGATGTATATTTTTAATATTTAAAACGTTAACTTGACGTGGTATATTCTTATACTTCGAGTGTTTTGACGATGTGTAGTTGGCTCTGTTGTAGCTAGAAGTGTGTTCATTTGGTAGGGTGTTGAGCGAATTTGTTGGATTATGTTGTATATTTCTGAGAAGTATTTTGAGAATGCGGTTTTGTGTATGTTGAAGACTTTTACAATACGCAGAGGTTCCCCATGCGGTTATACCGTGTCGTATGTAGGATTCTGCAAGTGAGAAGTATGCCTGACGGAGTACTGTAGTCGTCGCGGCGTAGCTAAGGTGGTACAATGAGTACGCGGCTTTACGTAGTTTCTTTTGTAGTTCTTTTATGTGTGTCTTCCATTTCAATGTGCTATCTACATGAACTCCAAGGTATTTGTAAGTGTTAACCAGTTCAATATTGGTGTTGCAGCAATCGTTTATATGATTTGTTCTGTTGTGTATACATTTTATATCGTGATATTTTAGCATGATGTTGATTTGTTTTACATGTGGTTGTCTGATGTGCATAAGCTTTGTTTTAGAAGCATTAATTACAAGGCCGTTGTCATGGCACCATTTACATACGTTATCGAGTTGATTTTGCATAATTTCCGTTGCAGTTTCAATGTTTTTGTGCGTCACTACTATCGCTGTATCATCGGCATACGCATAAGTGTCACATTGGGTTATGATGTTAAGCATGTCGTTTGCATAAACCAGATATAAGAGTGGTCCTAGTTTAGATTCCTGTGGAACTCCATGACTTGACTTTATCTCTTTACTATATTTATTATCGATTTTTACGCAATAACTACGAAGATTAAGATAATCGGCAAACCAGGATAATACATTTCCTCGTATGCCATTTCGATCCAGTATTGCTAAAAGTTTTGAATGTGATAAAGTATCAAAAGCTTTACTAAAGTCAATAAATAGTACTAAACATTGTTCGTTATTACTAAGAGCGTTATTTATTTTGTCTGCAAATTTGCCAAGTAGTTGGTTTATGTTTTTTCTTTTTGGAAGCCGAACAGATTTATATGTATTATTTTAAATTAAGTTAAAAATTTGAAAGTTCTCTTTACTATTACTTCCTCCAAAACTTTTTCCATTACTGATAGTATGGCTATTGGCCTATAGTTGTTTACATTATCCTTTTTATCACTTTTAAATATAGGCCTGATTACAGAGGTTTTTAACAACTTTGGAACATATGAGGTGTTTATACTTGTATTTATTAATTTCGTAATTAAAGGTGTTAGTGTTGCAGCATTATTTTTTACGTCTTTGGGCCTGATACCATCGATACCTGGGCCTTTATTTGTATTTAAGTGGGTGAGTATATTAAAGATTTCTTCTTCGGTTGCTTGTTCAATATACATTGAATTTTCTACTGTCATTTCAGGGTATACATTTGTTTTTACATCACATGTGTGAATTATTTTCTGCACATTTGCATTAAGGCTTGTGGCAAAATTATTCAATATACTTTCGATATTGTCGTTTTTGAAGTTTTTTTAGAATTATTTCATCTATATTATTAAAAGTCTTACCATTGATCTCATTTATCAGTTGCCAAGTTACTCGCGGATTATGACGGTTTTCGAAAAATTTTATTTTATAATATTTGTTTTTTGCATTAAAGATTTTTTTATTTAATAGGTTTCTGAATTTTTTATAGTCACTTTCATAATTTAGATTTCTTTTGTTGTTAATCCATTTTTTATACAGTTTATCTCTTTGTTCACAGCACTTCACTATTTCGTCGGTTATCCACGGGCTTGTAGATCGTTTTTTTGTGGATTTTTTGTTTACTTTTGCATTTTTGTATATTTCACCAAATTTTATATAAATAGCGTTATATATATCATTTACGTTGTTTTGTGCAATTATGTTCCAGTTTGTATCATTTATGAGTTTATTGACTTTGTGTGTGTTTATACATGTGTTCTCCTGAGAACATGTTGGGGGCCTCTGATTATAATTTACGTTGGATGTCGAAATATGTTCGATACAACAGAAAGTTGAAAAGTGATCAGATATGTTTGTTCTAATAACAACAGCATTAGTTAGAGTTTGCGATGGAACTGTTTTTGTTATGCAGTGGTCGATACATCTTTGTGTATTTTTTTTTATGTCACAACGCGTTGGTTCGTTTATTAGACTCTGCAACCCGTTTGACATCAACATGTCGATATAGCTTGTAGCCGAATTATCATCTTTTAGAATGTCTATGTTCATATCTCCTACTATAACAACGTTTTCTTTTGTTCTTATTTGTTTGAGGATTATCTCGAGCTATTTTATAAACACATTAGTAATGCCCTTTGTTGGTCGATATATTGCAAGAAGGGAAAAGGGGTTATTATTTATTTTAAAGTTAAGGTGTATGGCTTCAAACGATGTTAATTCTGTTTTCATTACTGTGTAGTTTATATTTTCTCTTGCATATATAACAATGCCGCCGCCCTTGCTTTTCCCTCTGTTTACAAATGTGGAATTAAATCCCGGAATATTGTAAAAACGATTTTCGTCATTTTCAATATTTGTTTCCACTAGCACTATAAAACGTAACTTTTCTATAATATTATTAATCGTAAGGTGTGAAAATGTTTTCTTAACGAGCGAATGTTCATGCATATTATTGTGAAGGGATAACTGCGGATATATTGGTAAAACAATAACTAATAAGGAGGGACTTAGTTCACTTAATGGTCAAGGCAAATTAATTGATATTGATAAGGAAGAAATTCAAACATATCCAAAACTTTTTGCAAAAAAAAACGAAGGATTTCAAAAAATAAAATAAATTTCAAATATTTTTGATCTGAACTGGATTCCAAGCGGGATATTAAAATAAATTTTTGCAAAATGCATAGCCATTCTTCAAGTACAAGACATAGTTTTACTTTTTATAATGCAGTACTCATTTATTTACACAAACTAAAATTTTAATTAGGTATTTAAGTTAGACTGAATATTTTATATTTTTGTTTTTAATAAAATTAAAAAAAGATTTTCTATGAAAATTGTTTAAGTCTGTAGTGCAAATTTTTTTATTTTTTTAGTGCATATTTTAAGCGCATATTTTCGATTTTTTTCTGCATGAATATCTCATCCCTATAACTTTTAAAAACGTACAGGAACGGACAACACTTTAACACTATAACTCACAGTTGCAAACTTTATTTAGTAACGACGAATACGCGTGGGTCTTGGCGTATTATATAGTGAGCTCAAGGTTAGCAACCGAATATCAGTTTTTAACCCTGCGTTGCTATCGTCTGGGTGGATTCCACCCAAAAGACTTTACTTTAAAGAAAACTATATTATTTTTCATGAAAATCTTTCTTTTAGTATAATGTAATCTATCTTTGAATAGTTTTTTATGTTAAGAAGTACATTCTTCTACATTAATTTGAGATTAAATTTACATAAAATTTGTTTTAAAAAGAGCTTGGGTGGTTTTCACCCTCGATAGCAATAGCGCTTAATTTTTTTTTTGTTTTTGGGTGTTTTTGGGTGTTTTATACCCATCGATAGTAACCATGTACATCTTTGTAGCGATTACATTTTGTGCAAATGCGATTTTTTTTTTCAAAAGTCATAGCCACCTGCTGTGTACTAGTTGTTATCAGTCTGCAATCTCAGCATTGGCAAAAAATTACGAAAACCATGATGATATGTTTGATGGATTTAATGAGTAACTAAATTTTGTTGGTACTTAGCTCAATTTTTACTCAAAATTTTACTTTGTTGAAAAAAAAAATTTTTACTTCGTTTAGAAAAATGTTATTAAATAACTTTTATTTCTATATCCTTTTAACTTTCCAAATCAGTAACCCGCGTAGGATTGGCTTACCAATTTTCTTAATTATCACTAGTTTTACATAATCCACTTAATATTTTTTTTTATTTTTTTTAATGATACGTTAATACACAACACACATATAATTTTAAATAAAATAATAGATATACGAAAAAAACTAAATTTGTTCAGTATTTTAGTGCTCATTATTTTAAAAAATTACATTATTTGTATATTTGAATGTGACAGTTAAGAAACGCAGGCACTTAAAAGGCATGGGTGGATTACACCCAATGATAGTACCGAAGTAAGTGAAATATACGATAGTAACGGAGGGTTAAATATTTGTTACCAATACCAAGGTACTGTTATCGGTATTAAACTTTTTGGTATCTCGGTATTGATATCGGTATGGGCATTTTAATAATATCGGTATCGGTATACCGGTATAGAAACTGTTATAACGATGTAACGGGTCCGCCATCTAACGTTTTTTTCAACTTGTGCTTATTTCGTGAATGGTAACACTAAGCTCATGTCTGATTTGACAGATAATTAATTTTATCCTTCCGCTGAACGAATATGGTTGTGTATACGCTTGAACAACGCTGGGAAATATGCGCTTTCGCTTCGCTAAGTGGGCCTCCGATCGACTTACAGAAGATGCCGATTTTGCCAAAAAAATCATCTTGTCAGATGAAGCTCATTTTGATCTTGGCGGGTATGTAAACAAGCAAAATTGTCGCATTTGGGGCACAGAAAACCCGCACGCATGCATTGAAAAGCCGTTGCACCCAAAACGAGTCACTGTTTGATGCGGATTTTGGTCCAGAGGCATAATTTTGTCTTTTTCTTCGAAATTGGACAAGGAGTGGCCGTTACAGTCAATGGCGATCGTTATCGGGCCATGTTGAACGAATTTTTGTTTACAAAAATTGAAGAGGAGGATTTTGGCAACATTTGGTTTCAACAGCACGGCGCTACGTGCCACACAGCCGAAAATACACTCGATGTTTTGCGCCCTGATTTTGAAGATCGCATTATCAGCCGCAGAGCTGATGTCGTTTGGCCACCTCGGAGCTGCGATTTGACATCGTTGGACTATTATTTGTGGGGTGCCGTCAAAGATAAGTGTTACGCCTACAAGCCAGAGACAATTGACGCTTTAAAGGACAATATTCGTGAAGCCATTGGTGAAATACAGTTGCACACAATCGATAATGTGCTTAAAAATTGGACCGATCGCGTAGGCTACTGCATGGCCAGCTGAGGCAGCCATTTGAATGAAATTATTTCCCATTATTAACCGGAAGGATTGTATGTACTTTCAAATAAAAAAAGAAATTTGAGAAAATATTCAGCGGTTTTTTTTATAGCGTTTTAAAGTTATTAGGCGGACCCTGTATATCATAGTATTAAAATTAAATTAACCACGCCAAAAAAAGCTTTTTTTTATAAAAGATAAATCGCCGTATTCATAAAAACATTTTTAATTTAATAAAGGTTTAAAATACAAATTTTGTATTAAAATTTTACTAAATAAGCGTTGGTTAAATTAAATAATCGATTATAAATGAGTGGGAAACTCTTTATGTATATATAAATTAATTCGAACTGCAACTTTTATTACACAGCAAAAAATAAAAATTGATTATTATTAAAAAATTTGTGGTATTTATGAAAAAATTAATAAAATTTGGAACTGTACACAAATAAATAAAATCAATTAAATATTTTTTGATAGTAACAAAATTTTCTGTTGTAATGTTGTTTATATAATTAAAAGTTTAATTTACTTGATTAAATTTTTAATTAAAATTGATTTTATGAAACTATTATAATATGGAGTAATCCTGTGGAAATAAACCATCTAATTTCCTTACAACTGAATGATTTTATTCAGTCTATACTGTCTACTACGTTTCGAACGCATTTGGGAAACTCCTTGATCTTGCTTATGTTAACCAGCATGTTAGAAGCTCGCTAGCTTTTTCTCAACCTGAAGATTGTTACTATCCTACGATACAGCTTGATATTTTCCTTTCTACAAAAGCCTCTTCAGAGGAACTAAAAGAAAATTTCAAAAAAATCGCTCTCTGTTTTTCCCTTACGGACAACACAAAACTAAATTTATTTTATCGAACGTTGATTGGAATACTATTATTTCAGGAGTTAATCTGGATAACGTCGTATCAAATTTGTTTGCTGTATTACATCACTGCTTGTTGGAAACTGTTCCTTAACAAATTATACGCATTCATAATGGCTCTCCATGGAATAATCGTTATTTATCTTAATTGAAAAACAGAAAAAACAATCTTTTTAAAATATCGCGGCTCATCTGTTGATTTACGAATTATTGTATTATACGATCTAATTACAATACGGCTAGTTAACTAGCATATAAAAGTTATTTAAGTCATATGCGAATTAAAATGAAAACCAACCCCAGATCGTTCTACAATTTTATCAACAGTAAGCGTCGTGCAAGTGCTTATCCTAACTATTTGAAATTTAAATCTCGGAGCGCAAACAATTCCATTAGCAACTTATTTGCTAATTTGTTTGCAGGCAAGTATTCAAAGAAGTCATTTGATAATCCAACTTCTACATGTATCAACTTTTCATTTATTGACACTGAAACGGTACTATCCAATTTAAAGTCTCTGCAGTGCTCTCTTAATCCCGGACCCAACTGTATTTTAAAAAATTGTGCAGAATACTTATGTATTCCTCTTACAACTATCTTCAATAAATCTATTGAACTCGGCCACTTACCACCTGAATGGAAAAAAATATATATTACTCCGTTGTTTAAAAGCGGAAGTAAGCTGGAAATATTAAATTATAGAGGAATTGCAAAGACTGATAAAATATATCATCAAATCTCTTCCCTTTTTTCACCTTGTCAATATGGTTTCAGGAAATCACGTTAAAAGCGGAAGTAAGCTGGAAATATTAAATTATAGAGGAATTGCAAAGACTGATAAAATATATCATCAAATCTCTTCCCTTTTTTACCTTGTCAATATGGTTTCAGGAAATCACGTTCCACTGTTACTAACATTTTACAATTAACAACTTTTGTAAATGAAGGTTTTATTAATTCTAAAGAAACCGACGTTATTTCCACGGGTTTTAGTAAAGCTGTTGATAAAGCCAGCAACGATATTTTACTTACAAGTTATCACGTATGGGATTTAGCGACAACTCAATACTCTGGCTTAAATAAACAAGTAAAATTTAAGAATGCTACCTCAAAACTTACCAATGTCTTGGTCCATTTTTCTTCACATTAGTCATTAATTATCTGCCATCCGTTATTCAGCCCTCATGTATGCTGATAATGTAAAAATGTTTAATTCGTGTAACAATCCCAGCGGGAAAATGAGGAATTGATTACATAAATAATTAAAAAAATAACGCATTATTTTCGAAAGAATAATAATGCATTCATTGGAATCGAGAAGGTAATTTCATCAGACACAAAATTTTTGCATTGATTACCACGTATATTCCCACATTTGCAGAACAAGGAATGTATTGTTTCTGTTAGTAACAATTATTCGTGTTT
This sequence comes from Pollenia labialis, assembly GCA_949318255.1. Taxonomy (NCBI): domain Eukaryota; kingdom Metazoa; phylum Arthropoda; class Insecta; order Diptera; family Polleniidae; genus Pollenia; species Pollenia labialis. The sequence continues at coordinate 105,066,174 of OX439140.1, forward strand.
TTGCTTTACATACATATTTCCTTAATAAAAATCCGTTATTTTTTGGCTGCCTTTATGTCGCCTACTTATAATTTTTATTTTAGTCGCAGTTTGTGTTTAAAAGCGTACGGTCATAGTTAAAAAGGTATAAATGTATTCCAAACGACATTGGAGAAGACTTTTAAAATTGTATATACCTATGTTTGTAATGTATATGAATAAAACCTTATAATATATGTATATGTTTGTATTATTTTAATTGCAGAGGTTTCAAAACGTGAGGGGTACAACGAACAAATAATGAATTATAGAATTTATTCATCCTTATTATGAATATAATTTATTATAAAGAATGAATTATTTAATTCATTCGGTGGATACATTAAAATAATTTATTACAATCCTAGGACATGGTCTGTGTTAAGAATAATGTATTCTGGAATCAAATATTATACAAGATATGTATGACTTTCTCGATACCTATTAATTCCATTTTCCCGCTGGGATGTTATTGATCAATACTCTTTGAGGGATGTCATTGAACTTTCCTCTCAATGGTGTAATTACAACTTATTGGATTTAAACTTAAAAAAATGTAAACACATGCAATTTTTCCACTTATTAAAACTTGATCTAGTTATTATCTAAATGGAACATTACTGGATAAAGTTAACAATATTATTGATCTCGGTATTCTATAAGATCATAAACTTAAATTCTGTGATCACATTTCATTGATGGTTAATAAAGTGGAATTCGCTTGTATTACCTTCATATGGAAGCAAACTTGATCTTATTAAATAACCGTCGTTAAAAAGTCGAAAAACAATGCTTAGTATATCGTTTTTAATGGGTCTAATACGCGGTGATGTTTATTCCGATTTCTTGTTGAGTAAAATTAGCTTAAATGCTCCAGTTAGACCTACACGAAACTCTTAGCTGTTAAATTTAAGGTTCTGTTTACGCTAACAACGACTCCTTTCGTCAAATTTGCGTGAAATTTAATAGTCTTTATCATCTTATGGACTTTTTGGATAGTAGCGATGTTTTAAAAAGTAAAATTATTGTTTATTTAAATTAATTAATAAAATAATTCTTTATTTATTGTACTCTAAAAGTAGCACTTATGTCTTATGATCGATTTCTTGTGCACTGGATATATCCTTACAAAAGATATTTCCACATAGTTCCAAAAGTAATGCACCTAGAAAGGTATTATTCAGAGAAAGAATTTCCTTTTTTTATTACATTTAAGTTAACACTTATTTTATTACTTTAGCACAAGTGTTAAAACTTATAATTTTTTTTGTACTTTTTTAAAAATTATTATTATTGTTTTAGCCCTAATGACACCTACTTTTTTCGTCTTTTTTTAATCTGAGATTGAAAGAGTGAAATGCATGGTTAGAGAGAGACAAATGCAAAAACCATAAACAAATATTTTTTTTAATTTTCACAGCCAAAATTTATTTTTTTATATGTATGTATATTTGTTAATTATTTATGATTTTTGTAGGTTTGTTTACTATTAGTGTTTTTTTCAAGTCTTAAAATTAACTAAAATAGCAATATTCGAGCAAAAAGTAATATATTGGCACCACAGAGTCATTTTAAGCATGAAATTTTAAGACACAAATTTTTTTGACAGATTGCACTTTTTTATCGATAACATGTATAAACATTTTGAAATTTTTGGATTTTTATTTCTTTGCTATTGATAAACTTTTATATTACAGTATATTTGCTCTGTTCTTCAAAATCTTAAAAAGTCGAACAAAGTAGGTGTCATTAGGGCTGTAATACTGGCATATTAAAAAAACGGTATACGAAAACCCGGTTGTTGATGCAAAAAAATAATAACGCTAATGCTATCCATACAGGTTTTCAATTAAAACGGTATTGGTGCCAACCTTGCCAACCTTGAGTGGTCCACTAGAAAGAGGATTATGTAGACGAGTGTTACGAAATGTAGTGGTAATATATTTACTATTTTCCTGGAAAAGGTTCCATACTGACGTGCGCTTTTCAAGTCAGCTGAAATTTATTGTAACAATTGCTCAAGCTTCAACTATTAATATGTAGGAAAAAACGTAAAATTAAACAGAGACATGTTTAAAAACAAAGTTCCTTTTCAAGACCCCGCTGTATGGTTTACGTAAGTGTATTAATGCTTGCAGTCTTTAATATATTTAGTTGAAGAAAGGTAAAATAAAATGTTGCTTTAAAATAAAAAAAAAGAAAATAAATTTGTCTCTTTATATACATATACGTTAGGTAATTGTATTCTATTGAGTTTTATTTATTTTTTTTATTTCTATATAACGGTGTTAGAAAAACTTAACAAATATCCTTTAGGCATTTAAGCTAGATTACATTTTTATTTAAGAGTTGTTTGCACAACATGTTTGTAAATTGTTTTATTAACAAAACACTTTTAAAAACTAAGGAAAAAATGTATTAAGACTAGTGATGTGAATCCATTATACATACATATATACAAGGAAAAACTATTTAGATACCATTGTAACCATGTATATATTACATTTTATTCCTAAAAATGATTCCACACCAAAAAAGTGGAAAGGATGTTAGGCGTTTGTGCTGATATTTGTAACTACTTAAGTTGTATTTGAATTTTACAATAGATCCCAAACAAATATTACATCCGAAAAAAGCTTTTAATATCATAACTTCCTTATAAACTTATAGCTATTATGTCATGGCAAAATTTTGTACTGGTAGGTCCACAATTGACTAAAGGCCCTATATAGGCACCCTCTTTAAACTCGCTTTAAGGCGAACAAATCTAAATAGAATTTAAAATCTTCATAATATTCGGCGCAAATTACTTTCATTTAAATCATCAAATCAAAATATAATTTTGTTTTGCCGGGTCCATGATTGCCCATGGGTCCCATATTTGCTACACTTGCGAAAAATTGTCTGTTTATATTGTAGTGTAGGATATTAACAGGTCAGGCTCGACCGACTATATTTTGTTGACTTGCTTTACGATTTCTTTCACTTAACAATAATAATTTACGTTATAAAATCCTTTATATATTTTTTGGTTGTGGCTTTTATTTGTGACCAGGGTTTAAAAAACTGCAGTCGAAACCAAAAACTATCGAACAAAAAACGAAAATTTGTGTACAACTTTTCGCTATTTGATTTGGTTCGACAGCGACTGTTTACACTTAGTGAACCTGATGTAAAAGGATTTGTTTTTTTGGCCAATGACAAATGAAGAAGTGGAACAAATTGCAGTTTTTATACTTTGACTGCAGTTTTCTAAACGCTGTTTGTAACTATTTAATTTTTTAGTTTTGTAATTCATTAGTAATTTATAGCAGTGAAGGCATCCTGGACAATCGTACTATTAATTTACGACAGAATTCTGCCTGACATAAAACAATGTCTTAAAAATCTGTTGCCAATGCCCAAAACACTATCAAATAAAAAAAATCCTAAGAAAATCAATTTGTATATAAAAATCACATATTTTTATTATTTTTGCTCAAGGTCTTATAGTTCTCAAGAAAAACGCATTTTAAGTTTTCATACAAAAATCGTAAGAAAATCCATTTTTATATGAAAAAACAATGATCAGAGATTTTGATTATTTTTGCTCTATGATCTCACAAATGACTCAGTTACTTTACAAAAATACCACCCTGGTCGCATTGATTCTATAACTTTATGAAAACTTGTCAAAAAAATCTGTCATTCAAGTACGCATGACTCAAAATAGAAATATAATGTATACAGGCTTTCAGAATCATTTACAGAGTCCAGGAGATGTAAGAGTATAGTCTTCTCCTGACGAAATATTTCGATCGAGTTCGTGAGTTTTGAAAAATCATATTTTTTTGGAGCTATGCTCTTTTTGGACTTCATAGATTACGAAATTGCTTAAAATGGTTTTTATCACTTCGTTTTTTTTTTAAATAAAGGTCATCTTAGAACAAGGAAGAAAGCAAATTCATTTTAGCCCGTTCATATGATACTCTATACCACAGAATTAAGAGACCAGTATTGCCACTTTAGAAATGAAGAAAAGTGTCAAGTGTATTGCAAAAACAGAGGTAAAACTTTGCGTAAACAATTTTAAATATAAAAAAGGACAATAATGTATTAAAATAAATGATTTCTTTTTATATCAATTCATTTAGTTAAGAAGTAAACGAAAACTTAAAATAAAATTAACAATTTATTAATTGGAGAGCTAACCAAACGGACGGACATAGTTAAATCGATTCAAAAAGTGATTTTTAGTCGATCGGTATACTAATCTGTGTGTCGAGGACCAATATTTTGAGGTGTTGCAAACATCATTAAAAAACCACAAGGCCACTAAATATAATTGTGTAGTTATAATTACGGATGAATTGTAAATTGTGTTTTCTTACAGGCCCAACCATAATATGCATAGCCATTAGTGATCCCGCTCAATTTTCGAGAAAACCCCCCGGGAAATTTGTGCAGGAATTCCCGGGATTTTTTTTATTAATTTTGGCAACTTTACTGCTGATACGCATAATTGTAAATAAGTTGTGTCATCAAATTGATCTTAGGCGTTAGGCAAAAAGGTCAAAAATAAGTCAAAAAATCACATTTTGAGTTTTTGATTGGCTTTAATTCAATTTGTTTCTCTTTTGTCTGGCTTAAATCACTTAACTCTAGCACAACGGCTTCTAATCTTTAGGAAATACACTAAATAAATATTTTTCGATTTAATAAAACGAAAAACTACAGTTCTGACTCACGACATTTTTGCCAAACGTCAAAGAAATATCAATTAATATCCGATAATGTTTAATGCTTTGAAATTTTGAAAGAAGAAGAGTAAAAATGTACAGAATATTTAATTTGTTTAAAGACCCAGATCCGTAGCAAAGAAACGTGTTTAATCTTTGAAATCATCTTGATAAAAATTAGAAAAAGGCTTTCAAACGATTCTGTAAATGCTTATTCTGAGCTTTTTTAACAGGAATATTTTGTAAAAAATTTGTTTGAACAATTTAACATTTTTGGTTTTATATAAATTTGAATCTATTCTGTGGCAATAAATGATTAAGTCTATTTTTATATTTTTATAGAAGAACAATTAAAAACTTTAAAGGTGGCAATTCTCTGCGGCTATAGTTTTTTATGTTGTAATTCCTAAACACTCCTAATGTCACAGATCGGAAGTTTTTATAATTTCAAATGTTATTGCACATTGAAAAAAGATAATCAAAAAGTCATTTTGCTATAACTTTCTCAAAAATCCTACAAAATAAATGAAATTTTGTACTTTTGAACATGAAGATTTTATGGTGCTATTAAGAACTTTTTCCTTTTTGACACATAAAATAAAATAATTTTAAAAACTTATTTAATTGATCTCAGGAAATGTTATTTGTTCAAATAAATTAAATTAAATAAAATTTGCATCGATTTGTATTGAGAGGGATTTCCCGGGATCCCGGGAAATTGAAAAATAAATCCCGCTTTCCCAGGAAATTTAAAAGTCCGGATAAAGAAAGACTCTAATAGCCATTCTTAACCTACAGTCAAAAATTAACAAAAAGTCTCTCAGTTTCGCACTGTGCTTAAGCAAATGACAGTTTCGTAAAGCTTAACAAAAACTTTCCATAAGTACAATATGGTTTACATTATATGATTTACATGTATTCGCACAACTTAACTTAAGCACATTATGTTTGGGCCGCAAGCCACATAGAACTTCCAGAAAATTTTGCGGCTTAAAGAGTTTAGTACTTTGCTCATATTTTTGTTATCTAAGATAGATAACAGGCAAAATAAATACAAAATATATTTTATTTAAACAAAATAATTTCTTATTTAAGCTAAATTTTATCACAACAATTCATTCTGCAATGAATCTAACAAAAAACAAAGTATTTAGAAAATTAAAGGTAATATTTCTATTGAAATTAATTTATTAATTAAAACGTGATTCTTACTTATTTTTCTATTCTTTTTTTTACAAAATAAGTTAAGTAATTCATTTGAAGTCATTTTGTGTTTGACTATTTAATTTTCAATACCTTTTTTTCTCATAACAAATTTTATTTACGATCAAATATTCAAATTTGGATAATAAGCAAGTTACATAAATTTAAACAATTCATTCGTTGTTGTGCTCCAGCCTGGACATCAACATTTTAACAATAAGGTTTGATATATGTACATATCTACAAGTATTATGGTGTTTTCTTTTCTACAAAAAAAAATGAATTTTTTTAAAAAAAATTCAATTTGGTGTATTTTTCTTAAAAATGTTGCTCCCGATAAGGGTGGCTTGTTTAATTCTAAAAAACTTATGCTTTTCGGGAGCAAAATTTTTAAGAAATAGACACCAAATTGCATTTTTTTTTTAAAAAAAAAGGCACATTTTTTGTAGAAAAGAAAACACCATTAAATTAAGGGGGACTCAAAAATATAAATACACAAATATACAACAAATATAATCAATAGGTTATGTATTACAGAATATAAAAATTTTAAAAGCGTAAACAAAAGGTTATGGGAAGGGTAAATCAAGGATATAATACCGCTTAAGTCTTCTCACTTCATTTGTATCGTCTAGTAATGATATTGTCAATGGGTTACAATGATAATTTATTCGTTCAAAATAGTTTGCGCTAAACTTCTTGATTTCATCTTTAATTTTTGGAATAAATAAATCGTTATGAATTGTTTTGTTAGATACATATTGTGGGGCGTTGACAATTAATCACAAAGTATTATTTTGGTACCGTTGGAGAATTTCAATATGTGAGTTGCTTACAGTTCGCCGCAACTGAATGCCGTAGGTCCACACTGGTTTAAGCGTAGTTTTATATATTACAAGCTTAGTTTCAACATTTAATTGGGACTTAGGGCCCAGCAACCAATACAGTCGTTTAGTTTTAATTTTAAGAGGTTTATTATAAATACGATTTCCGTATGACGTGCTAAATTCCCAGTTTTTCATATTTGATAAATACACTGAAATTGATTGTTGAGGGAAAGCTAGCTTCTATGCGCATTTCACTGGTTGCTTAGGCCATCTCATCAGGAAACCTTTTCCAAGGTTTCTTTTTAGATTTTATTTGGGCTTTCTACGTTAATATTTTATCAATATAAAAACCAATATATTTACCACAGTCTTTTTGGGGAATTTCATTATAATATATAGTTTTTGTATTTAGAAATTCGGTTGTTGGCGCCTTTTCAATTAAAAAATTAATTGTGTTGTCATAATTTTTTTCTGCGACAGTTCTGTGTACTGAATATTATTAGATATCTTCATCAAAAGGATGGTTAAATTTAAAGGTCGGTTTATTATAAAAATGGCGGTTCAAATCTAAATGCATATCGTGCACTTCGTGATTTTTTCATTCAATACGATTAAATGTACGTACAATCGGCAAAATCGTTTTGAGTAAACCGGGTCTGTAGGAGATGTAAAAAAACACCAGTGCGTGCTCATACAGCTCGTACTGCAGAAAATATTGCTGTTGTTCGCGATTATGTGCCAGAAGAGCCGTCCTCCTCAACTCGTCGTCGTGCCCAACAATTGCACCTCTAACGCTCGTCGTTGATGAACATTATAAAGACTTGGCCGCCAAGAACATGTTGAAATGACAATAATTTCCTTGATAATTCGTGTTTTACTCAAAATCAACATTGGCCCTTACAATTTAACAATCTTTTATATACAAATCTTTATTGAACGAGTTTCCTTTTTATCTTTTCGTAACTTGCATTTCTTTCAATGATATATTATTTTGCTTTGAAAAATGTTCAATACCGCGCCAAATTTCATCAAACATATTACGATTCACTTTAAATATTCCAAGCTTGTCCAAGAATCGAATTATCCGTTTGAAAAAATTTGTTCAAAAGGTTTATCGTTTAAATATAAAATTAAAGATTAAAAATTCACAATGAAATCAAGTTTCTTAATTTAAGTCAAAATTCAAAGACCGTAAAGCTGGTTAAATTTATTGGTTGTGTCTTAACTTTATTTTATTCTTATTTTTATATAAATGGCAATCACCATAATGGATTATTGTGTTTAATACCTGAGAAAAAATATAAACACTTACGTAAAAGAAATGCATTAAGGAATATTTAATCGGCTATTTAAAATATCAATAAAGTTACAACAAATGTCGAACAAAAACCGTAATTAACAGAAGAAAAAAAGACCAACATCGGGTCTGGAGTGCTGTTTTATTTGATTTAATTAAACAAAAATAGAACAAGTCATTTATTTAAATTAAAAATTTACAGTTTAACCTCGATTATCCAGCTCGTACAGGACGGGACTGAGCATAAATAATAAAAAATTTTAATAGTTTAATAGATGTATCCAAGGTATATTTACACAAGGTAAACTCGTTGGCCCATATGTTTGTCAGCTGTTTACCAAAGTTGGAACACCAATGTCAAATTCCGTGTATATGAGCCAAAATTTGTACATGTGTGCGTTAAATTTATGTGAAGACAATTTTGACAATTCCGTTCCACTCCGTTATTTTTATAGAGCAGCATGTCTACACTCCCAAATGAGTCTACCTTGTGTCAATATACCTTGGATGTATCGTGTGTTTTCAGTGTAGTCAATTTAGCTATTTAGTGCCTAGATTAAGTCATTTTTCAACTTGTTCAGCCATACATTTTTTGCCGTTTTTCTTTTAAAAGGATAATTTTTATTTTATTATACAAATTTATTAAAGTAAAATAAAAATTTTTAACAATTCAAACGCCTTTAATTTAAATCACAACTTTAACATATGTTGAAAATTGCTATAAACTATGATGATGAAACCTCTTTCAAAATAAAGGAACAGTTTTCCAATATTAAATTTATAAAATGAAACTATCAACACAAACATCGGTGTTTCTGTCTGGTTGCAAGTATTTCAATAAAGAGATGCAGGTCGACACGAATAATTCCTTTGAGATGAACAATAACGACATCGAATTTATCGATGATTTAATTTTTTTAATAATTATCAAAATATTAATTTACGTTTATTCTTATTTCACAAATTGATCTTAACTTATATTTTCATCGTAAACAACTTTAAATGAATTATTTCTGTTTTGTTATTGCATTTTAATGTGCTTTTATTTAAAAAAGTTTTAGCGATTTTTAGCCTAGTTTGGGCCATTTGTTAGCCATTTTTTTCCGTAAATTTAGCCATTTTTGGTCACAAAGTTTTGGCAACACTGGATAATTTATATAATAAAGGTAATAAAACACAAAAATTTAAAAAAAAAACTTAAAATAATTATTATCGGTTAAAGAAACAATTTATGGCATTAACTGTATGAAAATTATATCATGGAAATGTTGCTTAAGATATTTCCAAGGCGTTTGACAGAGTGCGACATTTGTCAAAACTTGTGGCATTTGGTGTCGGTGATAATTTAACTCGATTTATATCGAGTTTTCTCAGAGTTCGCACTATACGAGTTGTTATAGATGGAATTTCGTCAAACGAGTTCAAAATTCATTCCGTTCTTTCTCCTACTATCTCTATTTCTTTTTTTTTCTAAATGACTTATATGTCAAACTCCCAACGCTATCTACTATTTTGCAAATGACAGCCACCTTTGCCATTCGTAATCATTTGATTATAGACCAAGTGTATCCGATGTTGGTGCAAAGAGTCAGAACATGAATGATACGCTTGGCCGAGAACGAAACGCATACGTCGGTTCGTTATACACGTTTTTACTCAAGAGCCCATCCTTTTGTTGTCGTTTGGTTGGTAAATTGTGCAATGCGTTACAGTGAAAATTCGTTTTTTTGCCGGACTGTTCTTATGTGAAATTACTTCCTGCTGAAGTCTTGTCCCTCACAGTCGACATAAATAAATTCAAGCTACCGCTGCTATATTCACTTCACTACGTGCTGGATGTCATCTAACCGGTCGAGTATCATCCACTAATGTTAACTGGGACTCAAATTTGCGAATGGTGTTAGCGCACCGTTAGTGCCTCGAATTGCACGAAAAACATTTCTCACAGAACGCTGGCTGTGCATAAACTTTTTATTGATAAGCAACAACAGAATAAATTTATTTCCGTTTATACAAATGTGTGAAAATGTATATTATGGTAAGTTGATTCAATTAGCCTTTCTAAAAATAAAACAAAAGTGCAAAATAGTGCCCCGGGTTCAAGAAAATCGAACACTGCTTTTTAAAGTCAAATAACAAAAACACAATTGAAAAACACGGAAATATTTTTGCTGTTGTTGAAAGTTTAACCGTCTTTCAATGGAACTACATTTTCACTTTTTTAAATTCTTTCATATTTTGTACAAAGTTTTCAGTTTTTGAAATTATACTACAATTAATGTTTTTTACAAAGGGAGGTGTGAAGTGGGTTAGAACTTTTATTTTAATATTTGTAGTTAACTACTTAAAATATATAATTAATAAAAACAATTAGTTCATTGTCTTACCTAAAAAGAGTAAAGACAACAAAACCGCGTAACATTTACTGTTCGAAAAATCGAACATTAGGACGATATTGGTAATGTATATAAAACGGCTGTTTTCGTTTAAACTTTTAACCATACTACAGAAACCCTAAAAAATTTACTCACCATAACAAACTTTATCTAACTACTAACTAAGTGTGAAATCAACTTATCATATTTCCAGTATTATTTAACGTTTTTCATTTGATTTCGCAATGGGTTAATTTGTCAACAATACGTCATCAACTCATATGAATATATTTAATGAGTATTAAGTTTTAAAATTATACGTAATTTAAAAGAGAGTGTTAAAAATATATAAAAAAATTATTGTATAAGTAAATTTTACTTAGTAAAACTACACTCGCATTACGGTCTCTCTTAGAGGAATAGATATCGTGGTACGATTGTACTTTTTTTTTGGTACAAGTTAGACTTTCTTGGTACCGTGGCGCTACAGTAAATTATGTGATACAATTTAGTAGCGGAAGTATTCTTTACCATAACATTATAGTTTTTTAAATTAAAATATTTGTTTTTTGAAAATATTTGGAAAAAGAACTAAAAACAAAAAGTTACAAACAATTTAAAGCAGAAATAATAAAGCAAACTCTAAATATGTTTTCTTAACTAATATATGAGCAGTCCACTTGCAAACACTTCTAAGTTGAAAAAAAATATAAAAATTCTTTAAAATCCGCCATTTAATTTGAATTTTAAAATGCACCCCTATGCCATCATCAATCTCATACAAAAGTCCGTAAGTTACGCGCAATTTCTGGTTTATTTTTCAATACTCCTGCAAAACTCTCTATATGGCTTGGTATTTCAATTTAAAAACACTGTTTTAATCGATTTTCTCAGAATTTTATTTAACTTTGCTTTAACCGATTTATCGTACTTGATTGACAAGACTATTTTTAATTAGGTATTAAAGTCATATTAAAAATTAATTTTGTCAACCACCCGTTTCATTACCAAAAAGTTAACAAAAAATCAGAATATTTTTGCATCGGGTAGAAAAAAATAAAAAATTTTGAGTTGATACCCTCTTGTTAATCAACTTTTTATGTTTTTTTTAATTTTTATTAGTGCTTGTTGGGAATTACAAACAAAACACAGCTGTTGTTTGTTCTTCTAGAGCATCAACAGAGCATACGTCGCGTTTCTTTCCATTTTTTCGAATCTTAAATTTTTAGCTTTTATGATAGAAAATAAAATTTGCACCCCAGTTGCATTCTCATCTTGACAACTTTGTATAAAAAAAAAGATAAAGGCATTTCGAAAACCTCGGCTTCAAATCCCAGCTCAGCCAAGAAAAATTCTCAATAAACTTTAGTAAAAATTCCAAGTTGTAAAAAAATTCCTTCCTCAGTGAAAATAATTTAATGAAAATTAAATTTCATGAACTCAAGCCTAACTAAAGAATATCAGGAAATTAAAAATTTACAGTTCAACTAAAATCAAAATTGTTACTCGGATATATTTAGCACAAAAAATCCATATTACTTTAAAAAAACTGAAAAAGAAAAAAATACAGTGCCTTCATATTCTTAAAAGTACATTTTGTTTACAAGCCGGTACAAATTAGAGAAGGCATTTTTCATCCCTAATGTGTTACTAATGAAAAAGTCTCTTAATTATTTTACCTTGAGAAAACATCAGCTTAACATCGAATATAAAAAAGTATAATCAGTGTTGCCATATACAAAAATTAATTTTATTTTGTAATTTTTTAGTCGTTATTATATTATTATATAAAATGTCAAAAAGCTGACATTTAGCTGGGAATTTAGCACGTCACACGGAAATCGTATTAATAATAAATTTTGTATTCCCGAAAATAACTTTGATAATATAAGCTGAATTTAGGTTTGGAATTATAATTTAATGCAATACCAAGTTTCAAGTCAACTTAGGTTATTAAATAATTTTTGAGATTTAATTGTGGAATTTTTCATTATGTTTTAACAAAATGTTTTAAAGAGCTTTTGTTTTGCACACTAGAATAACACGCTTGATATTGATATTATATTATAAGTTAATAAATCAATATTTTAGCAAAGACGTAAAACGTTCGCAGATAGATTAAGCAATGTTTAACACATAAATATCGCTCACTCAACCAGTTGTAATAATATTACAAAGCCAAACAATATTGGCATATATTTTATTTATATATACTTATATTTTTATAGCCTTACCACAGGTTGAGTTTGTCATTCCGTTTATAAATTCTACAATATTGATGTTATACCCTATAGAGTATATACATATATTCTAAGTTCTTTAAGTCTTTCAAATTGTCCTTTAAAATGGAGCATTACGAGATAATAATGATCGTTACAAACGACCTAGTTTTGAAGACATTTTAAGCTTGTGTGCACTGCTGAAAATACCGCTTTTGTTAGTAAAACTGTAGCGGATAATCAGAATTTTTCCATTCCAAGTCGTTCTTAGCAATTAGGCTTATCTCACAGCTCATTAAATCATATTTTGCATTTGGATTTGCACCCCACAAACCATATTAAGTCCAACTAACGCAACAATTAAAGCCGGCTGACCATTTACAATGCAATAGATGTGCTGATTAAGTGCTAGAGTAACAGACCTTCAATGCAGGGCTGCCAGGTACATTTTTCCTTGTCATATAATCAACATCCTTCTTACAATCAACAATAAAAATTCATATGTATATCAGTGTTGCCAGCGAAATTTTGAGAAAGATACATTTTGGTTTCCAAAAAGATAAATTTTTTCCCAAAAAGATACATTTTGAAGAAATCCGTTTTTAAGGTTAACATTTATTAACATAACATTTTTATTTCATATTAAATGAATATTGTAAAGAAAATTATATTAAATAAATTAATTGTTATCAATAAATTAAATAAATAGTCATAAATATTAGTTGCGGTATTCATAAAAAATTAAAACTTATATGAAAATTTTGCCTTAAAACACATTTCAAACTTATTTTATTTTTTATGAATACGGCAGTAGGTATGTAATTTTTAAAAATACAGTAAGCAAACTTTAAAAATGATTATATGTAACTATCTTTGGATGTTATCAAAACAAATTCATTTATATATATAATATACGAGTTAAGGCGTTAATACTAGGGCGATTATATCAAAAAATTCAAATGTATAAATTTCCTGAAAATAAAAACAATGGTCATATTTCCTTAGAACAACTTCGCACTACTAGTTATCATCGATTTAGGTGGATCGTATGTTGAAACATCCTTAATGTTCTCTTTCACCATAATTAAAGCTGCTATTGTATTAGTATTGAGTCGGTTACGATGATCAGTCTTAAAAAGATTTAGTTGGCTAAAAATTCTCTCCACACATTCATTCGAAAATGGAAGTACAAATGTTAAACTACTTTTTTCAAATTTTTAAACATCAGCTCATTAACAACATTTTTTAAATTAAAATTTAATATGTTATTTCTGTACATTTTACGTACAGATTCAAAAGATGCGAAAAATGTCAAGATTATACATGGTACATGAAGTTATAAAAAGATACGAAAAATGTATATTTCGTATCCTAACGGCAACACTGATGTATATCCGTCATTTATTTAATACTTCGATGCATCATAACTACCAAGCATTAGTATAGCATTCCTTTTCCCAAACTTTCTTATATTGTCTTTCATATTTACTGCTTTTTGGGGAAGACATACAATTTGCTTGAAAATTGTATTTAAAAAATCAAAAATTGTATCTGTTGTCAACGGTTTAAGATTTTATTTTAAAATTCTTTTTTTTTAAACAGTCACTCAAGAAAAATAACATTAGTTTATAAAGTAACTTTTACAAACTTAACACAAATGGTTATCTTAATTAGGTCCTTTACACTGTATAAGAGTAAGATAAAAGTTTTGCTATTTTTTTCATATTTTATATACGAAATAAAGAAAAATAAGCGTAAATAATAAAAGAAGGGAAAATATATTAAAAAAGTGTTAAATCTTCGAGTTGTTTTTTTAAATCTACAAATGACTTTCTTTGCAATTTTTTCTCACATGAAATCCCCAACTTTTGGGGTAAATCCCCAAGTCAGACAGCCCGGCTTCAATGTAAATTTTTCGAACAAAATCATCTTTTGCGATAAAGCTCATTCCTTTTCCACTCGGTGGTCTACGTCAACAGGTACAATTGTCGCATATGGTGCTCGAAGTACCCAGAATTAATTGCGGAACTAAAATTGCTTTTAAAAAGTGGCCAATGCCAACATTCATTTTTGCAACATGAAATATAATAAAAACAACAGCATTATTAAAAAATCGAGAAAAATGGTCATATACGTCTATTTCTTAAATCAATTAGAAATTTCAAATTTCTTCGTTCGTTAATTATCGTGAATAATTTTTCCCTCGTAATTATTCCCCTTTTCCCATATTAGCGATCATGAAAAACTCCCATGAACAAAGGTAATTCAATTGAGAATAATAACGTGAAAAAATGTTCACGGGAAAAAATTCCCTTTTCCCACGTAATTTGTTCACATTTCCCTTAGATTTTCTCAATTTATTTTTGCTAGGGAACAGAACATGTACAGGTCGATTGCCTGCGGAATTGTAAAGCTTTCGAGGGACGTGGTGGCAGTATTTTGCAAAATATTTTACTATATAAAATTAAAAAATGCAACAAAATAACGTTGTAATCAAACTATCCCTCTAATACTAAATATTTTGTTTTTTTTTTATTTTAACTTTTCTTTAAAATATATATGTACGTGTATATTTTTGAGTAAAATTTCATTACATTCAGTGGAACTGATAGCGTGAAATATTTTTCACTTGCTATTCCCGATAGGGGTGATTGTGTGCTATAAAATACATATGTAAAACATAACCATATAGAACACAAAAATTTACGAACGACGATATGTTGTATATACGAGTATATCGGATTAGGTAGAATGTTTCGGTTTTTTTTTAATGTGTAGCTTTAATATAAAGTTTATCTGACAACACTGGCAGCGATCTTTGGCCAACAAATAAAAACAATAGAAAACACTGACAGCAACATTTAATGGTGACTTCGGCTAACACACAAAATGATACGTCGTCGCAGAGGCAGCAAAAGCTACAATTCTCCGACAGCAGTAGTTGATCATTGTTAAACCATAAAGACATGAGTCAGTTGACGTTGTTTTGTTATTTAAAGTGTTTAAGATAATTATTATTTCTTACAACTAAATAAATGTGGGAATGCAATATGTACTATTAATAAATTGTGCATATACATATATACATACATTTATACGTATATAAATAAAGTGAATAAATGTAATTAAAAAAAAAAAGAATTTCTAAATAAATTAAAATATAATCAAATTATGCAGAAAATTATTAAAAATAAATTAAGAATAAATTCGAAAAATAAAAAATGTTGAATATATTTATTATTGTTATCTATAACGTTAAATATAAATTTTTTTAGTTTCCAAAAAACTGAAAATATATTTTTAATAAAAAAAGAAGTAATTAATTACTTATAAATATAGAATTGAAAGCAAAAGTTTAAAATTACCTTTTTACGTAGTCACACAAATGTACATACTTATATCTGGTTAAGCAAATTTAAATTTCAGCTGATAAGATAAAAATTAACATTTGCCAGCATTATTTACTCAAAGACATTAAGGTAAGTACTTAAATAACACTGTGCAACAAAAATAAAAAAAACAGCCTCAACACTTGTAACGCCAAATAAAACAAGACTATTGGTCGAGCAAATCTGCTAAAGGGTTTTGAAAAGTTACCTAGGGTTCCTGTTTTTATAAGTAAAAAAAAATATACTAAATGTACTTCGAGCTAAAATACTACTTCAGATGTCTTCAGTAGAATTGTATGGCGATTCTTTGCTTAGAATTTATTAACCCTGTAACACTCATTTAACAGTAATTTTTGTCCTTTTTTAAACTTTCCATCAAAAGTATATTAAATCGTATGTTTAAAAGGATAAAATGTTCATTCTACTGAATACATGTGAAATAGTATTTTAGCTCAGATGTAAATTTATGGCCATTTTCTCAATGTACCGTCAAACTGCCTGTTACTAATTGTCAACATAAATTTATTAGAGCGATAAACTGTCTGTTAACAATTTTGGGTTTCTCTATGTACCGACAAGACAACATGGTTTTAAGTTGGCAACACCTCTCTAAATACATGTAAAAGTTGGGAGTCAGCTGATTGAATTTATCTGTACGGCAAATAAAAGGAAAATAAATAATCGGCAGATGAGTGCTGGTTAGCTTTGAGACGGAATAGAAGCAAATGAGACATTGAGAAAACCAAATTTCTTTAATGTGCAGTTTTTC
Organism: Pollenia labialis; assembly: GCA_949318255.1. Taxonomy (NCBI): domain Eukaryota; kingdom Metazoa; phylum Arthropoda; class Insecta; order Diptera; family Polleniidae; genus Pollenia; species Pollenia labialis. The sequence continues at coordinate 105,082,989 of OX439140.1, forward strand.
GTTGGGAAAAAAGTTTATCGTGTAATGAGAAAACGGCCATTAGTATATTTTTTTTTGAATAAGATATACCAAACGCCTTTTCAAAAAATTCAAAATTGAGACTGGCGGCGATGACCCGAATTTTGTTGCACTGTGTAATATTGTAATAGTGATATAACTATTTTTCGAATACTTTAGTAGTTTTTTTTCTTCTCAGTACAGTCAAATCCCGATAATTCGTACCCCGATAAATCGTAATTCCCGATAATTCGTAACAAACTGTCGGCCCCTTGTAAAAATATCGTTAATTCGTACAATTTCCATACATTTTGGTCCCCTCGCTAATTCGTAATTTTTTTTCAAATAAAATCTTTTTTTCCTCTTATAAATCGTAATTGTTTACTAACTTCTACTTAAAGTTCGTAATAAAAACAAAAGAATGGAAAAATTGATTTTTTGTTCACCGCTATTTTTTTCATGGGTTTTTGCTTGTGTGTGTGTTTATTTTCTTAAGATCAGTTTGTTACATGAATAATTTTTATATACATATTTTATTTTTAACAATTGTTTTTTATGTTTTTTTATCGTTATAGTAGATAAATTGAAAAACCCCGATAATTCGTATTTATTTTATTTTAACCCCGTTAAATCGAAACCCCGCTAAATCAAAAACCCCTATAATTCGTAAGAAATGGCCAGTCCCTTGCGATTACGAATTATCGGGATTCTACTGTAAATAAAACAAACAATATCAAGTCTGTTTACAAAGTTTGTCATTTTCTTCGTGACACTCACAAAGATGTGATAAATGAGATGTGCCCAGCAATGCAGTTATAAATTCCACTCAGCAGGTGTGGTTTAGTCAAAAACCTTTTTAGAAAATTCACTCTGCTCAAAAGTGCTAAGTACTAAAATACTATTTTAGGCTAAATAGCACTGTTGTGAACTTTAAGCGAAGTTATTTAAAAAATCAAAATTAAATGATAAAAACATAATTTTTTTATATTATGTAAATAAATAAATAATTAAAGACAAATAATGACTTTGCGCCTATTACAGCAATTCTATTCTTTCAGATGCTTTTTGTTTACATTTTTTAAGGGCCTATTTCACCAATTCTATTTAAATATCAATATATGTTTAAAGTTTGTTTTTCATGTGAAATACAAATAAAATTATATAAAAAACAATATTTTAATCGCGATCTTATTATATCTAGTTCAGGTGCAAATATGACCTTGTTGTCCTAAGGCCGTGAAATATGAATTGATATTTAAATAGAATTGGTGTAAGAGGCCATTAAAAATGTAATCAAACATCAGCTGAAAAATGTCACCCTTAATAACAAAATAGTGTGTTTAAAAAAAAGTTGTTTTGGTCTCATGCTTAATTTGAAAGCTTATGGGGTCAAATATTTTTAAGATTTTTTCCAAATTTTTCGAAAGAGGTTTAGAGGTCGCACAAGTAGAATTTTTGCAAAAAAAAATGTGGTTTCCGGTCGTTTTTGTGTTTTCTTCATAACTGCCAAAAACCACGATTTTCTTCAATTTTGAGGAAAAAGTTTTAAAAAAATGTCCAAGATTTATTTTTGTACTCACTTAGGTAGCCTACATTAAAATTTTTCGTTATATTTCAATACATTTTGTAAATAACCCTTTAAAACTTTCAAAATTTTAATGAAAATGAAATCACCTAACAATGCAGTTTTAATTACCAATTGATTCTTAATAATTTAAAACAAAAAGAGGAATGTAGGAAAAGATAAACTCACTGCTTATTGTTGGTGTTTTGTTTAAGCTTTCATATTATTACAAGTAAGATTTTGAAAGTTTATAAATCTTATTCGCTTTAAGGTCTTATTTGTATAATATTTTTAACTTTTCTAAAATCTTTGGAAAAGCTTTCCTAATGATCTGGCCTAAGCAACCAGTGAAATGCGCACATAAGCTAGCTTTCCCCTAACAATAAATTTCAGTGTATGTATCAAATATGCAAAATTGGGAATTTAGCACGACACACAGAAATCTTATTCAAAACACAAGGGAACAAATTTGGAATTTTTTTGTGCGTTCTGGAATGTGCCTTTATTTTAGACATAACGGTATATCTCGATAACTAGAGCTGTTAGAGGAAAATGGGAATTAGATTTGAAATCAGCGACCTCAAATAAGTAAGAATTTGCAATCAAATTCCCGACCGCAAACTTACTGTTCCGCAGTGTAATAAATTTTGTATTCCCAAAAATAATTTTGTTAAAACAAAACAATTTTTGAATTTGCTCTTCTCGTTACTGAATTATACCGGTTTTCAGTTTACGATATTATTATAGTTTGCCAGTTGACCACTCATACCCAACAAGCAAATAAGAACTAACCATTTGTTTTGTTTTGTTTGACAATAATTTTTTGGGAATCTTACGATGTAGTTCTATGCCCTGCAATAAGTTCTGAAAATCATTTTCGGAAGTTATGGCATTGATGTAAGTGTTAGCTTGTGGCTGAATCAGCATTTAAGAAACGTTTTTCTTGTAACGTGCAAAAAATTTGACAATAGGGAGGAATTATCCCTGGCGCCGAGAACACGAATTTTTTTTTTTTTTAATATCCTAAGCAAACCCGTGAAGCTCTACGCTTGTCTGCAGGAAAGAAACCAGAGTCGCTGGTGGGAATCTAACCCGCAACCCCGGCGCTAGACCAGCTCTCTACCAGCTAGCCTGCCGGATTAAAGAGTTAACGGAGATAAAAATGAACTCATAAACAATGATATGCGATACGGAAGTGCAATGTTATATACATGTAAAGAAAAAATCGGCGTATTTTTGGGCCGTGACATACAACTGAGTTTATTGAAGACAATGCGTAGAAAGTTTTAGAGGGACTTTCTTGTCAGTTGCAAAAAATGTATCATTAGAGGCGAAGAATCCGGGATGGTATAAGTGGCGCCCAGAATTTTATATCTGATTATAAAGTCAACAAAGGCAAAAATTAGGCCATAAACAAGTCATGCATAACGATATGCAATATGTTGTAATCGGTCTACAAGTGGCGACGCAGTGAACAAAAAACTAAAAGGGCGGTAACCAGAGGCGTGGTTAAAAATTTAAAAAAAAATTTCCGGAATTTTTTTTAACTAATTCTATAATGTATAAGAGTTTTAGGTGCTTATAACCGGTTTGCATATAAATGATAAATACTATAGTATGCTTGGCTGAATTCAAGTAATTCTATACAAAGGAAATGGTGATTATTCTTAAATAAAAATCACAACTCAATCAACTATTTAGAGCTATAAACGAAGCAAGTTCCATGACAGAAACAACTATTTAATGATTAAGTTTGTTGTATTTCCGTGTGCTGGACAACATTTTTGTTAAGGTTTTGAGAATAAAAATTGTTAATTATAATAAATATTTTTTTTTACATTGCATAACATTTTTTATATTTTTTTCGAATATGTATTTGTTAAACTTTTCTCCACTTTTTAAACAAATACAGCAATATTTACCTTTTATGTAACCGGTTAATCGCTCAATTAATTAATCGAGGTTTTGGTTTCATCGGTTAATAATCGGTTAATTTTGTTATTGATCGGTTAACCGATTAATAAAGTTTTTTTTTATAAATTAAGTAATTTTAATAACTTAAAAATAAAAATTATTTATTATTTGCATTTTATTAGTAAAAAAACAATAACATAACATTTCTTGAACTAAAGCGAGCAAACAAAAACTTAATTCTTAACTATGTAATACATATTCGGCCATGTTCTGCAAATCGAAATCACGTGAAATTGAAATCTATGGAGATTTTAGGTTAAATTTTTTTTAAATGAACGTAGATTTTCCGGATTTCAAAAGTAGTTTTGCTAAAGATATCTGGTTCTTAAAGTGTGAGGTATAGAAAAGGAAATATTTTTATCAACTTTTTGGATATTTAAGATAAATAATTTGGTTAAAATGTTTAGGATTAAGGCGACTCTTTTCTTTAGTTTAAAATAAATTAATTTTGACGTCGAAAAAATTCTTTTACTTATCGTAGGTGTTGGAGTAATCAAAAGCGTCCCATCCTGGATTTCTCTTAACACTTACAACTACATTTAGAGTTGACCAAAAATCCACCAATTGTAGTCGGGACTGTTAGAAAAGATAAACTTACTGTTTATTGTTGTTGTTTTTGTTTAAGCTTTGATATTGTTACAAGTAAAACTGAGGTTTATAATTCTTATTCGCTTAACAGTTTTATTTGTATAATATCTTTAGCTTATCTAAAATCTTTGGATGAAGTTTCCTGACGATCTGGCCTAAGCAACCAGTGAAATGCGCATAGGAATAGCTTATCCCTTCAACAATAAATTTTAGTTGCTCAATAATATGAAATGGGAATTTAGCATATTTGAAAAAAACCTTGTTAATTAATTTTTGAATCCCAAGAAAAACATTGACAAAAATCTTCCATTATGCCATAACAGTCTTGTTAAAATTTTGAGAATGTTTAAAACTTCTAATTGTTTCGTTTAATTCTGCTGTTGTGTTAATATCGAAAGTTTCTTCTGTTGGCAGGTCATCATCTAACTCATCCGGCAAAGCTCAACACCGAATATTCTGCAAAAAAGTTCATTTCCGAATTCCTTTATTTCTGTTTTTGTACTGCATTTTAAAAATGTATTTTTATGTAGAAGGAAATATATTGTGTAAAAAATATTTATAAACACACCTTTTTTGCTGAACTTTGTTGGTACAGATAACGTTGTAAAATTGTACATGGTTGCAGAATGTATTTAAAAAAGCGAGTTGCTTTGCTAGCAACGTTTTGGCACTCATCCATTGTTAAAAAACACAACAAATATGTTTTAATAATTCAAAAAATTAAAATTGTTGTTACGTCGGTTAATCGGCTGAAATTAACCGGTTTAATCGTTAATCGAAAAAGGCCAATTTTAAATTAACCGATCAGTTAATCGGGTAGTAATTAATCGGTTAACCGATTAACGGTATGAATACCCTAGTAAATACATACGAGTAAATACATTATTTTTAAATTTTCAAAAGAATAAAGTATTATTTTGACTTGTATTAAAATATATTAAGTATACAGTGGCCTTAGAAAAAATACTGCAGTTTGCCATTCCGTCTTTACATTAAAAAGCAGTTACCTACAAAGAGCACTGATTTTCACACAATTAAATAAAAAAAAAATTTTGTTGATTCTATTTAATCTGAGATTATAATCACCAAAATTTAAAATTATTCTTTTAATAAAAGGCTTACTGAAGTAAAAAGAAGTATAAAGTTATCGCTGATGTTCACTTACTTATCACGTTGTATGTATGATCGTTATACGTATAAAACCAGAGAAAGAGAGTGCAGCATTCTGTTTGTAACATAAAGGAAATTCTATATCGCATTTAACTCATAAGTCGAGTTTTCTATTCCACAAAAATTACTATTCCATACAAAAGTAAAAAAGGTAAACTGCAATACATAAGTTGAATATGAGACAGGTCCTGACTTTAAAATTTTTAAAGCAGGACCCCCAAATTTTAATTTTTGCATTAAAATCATTCTCTAAAAGTTTAAAATCGATATTTTAATATTAACACTTGCCTCATTGAGGATTAACAGTGCATTTATGCGCTTGGACAAATATTAGTGCACCTGAAACATGCATAAGTAATTTTTCTGAGTCTGTACTAATTTTTACCCTGTTTAAATTAAAGTCTTTACAAAAATATATTAATTTATTTATCTTTTTAAATGTAAGGAACATTCATAGCTTTTCTTGTATGTTGCGGATATTTTTTTCTATAGTTTTTAACGTAATATTCATATGAAACTGATAGCTACAAATTATACTTTAAAATCTTATAACATTTGATGTGAATAAAACTGCTTTTAATGCTTAGATGTGTTAAACTCTTCAATTAAATTGATGCAGTTTTGGCGGAGTCATTTACAACATTTATCGAAGATAATATTTCCTTTACTTTGTTAAAAAAAAGATGTGCTTGTTTTTAATCGTTTAAATAACACCAAATGCTATTTGGTGATTGAGCTACTTGCTAACTACTTTTCCAGAAAGTCATTTTATTTGCTAAAGACAAGCAAATACTTTTTCGGAGCTAAATCGTTATCTTCAGCATTTTGAATTTCATTACTACTGATTAACTCCCACAATTTGTTTGTCATTTATTCATCAAACATGGAAAAGAGAACTGGCTCATCTTCTAAGTACCAAAGATGATTAAAAATTATTTATAACTATTTAAATTTTTTAAAATTAAAATGTCGTTCCATGGGGCGACAATGGTTTTATTCGCATTAAACCATGTAATTAACTACGACCAAACCACATATAATGCTTTCTATTCAGCTTCTAAATTAGGAATTCGTTTCTTAAGAGAAATATTTTTATTGAATAAATAGCCTAGCCGTATGAAAAACGTATTTTCTTTCCTTTTTGAGAAATGAAATGAAAATAATAACGACGAGTTCTAAGAACTCTGTGTAGTCATGACGAGACTGCTGATCATTTGTTAGAGTTCTATGAAAGAAGAGAAATGTTTCCTGACTATTTTCACCAAAAAGTTTAATCATTTCACGACAATCGGTTTAACGCAACGAAACGACTCGGAGTTCAACGATCACCGACCAAGGATTGTCAACTCAGAAAGAACTGTTCTTCAGGTCTCTCTGCAACAACTGCAAGAACAATAACTATTCCACTGCTCGTGACGCAATCTGTAATAATGTGGGTGTTAATTTTTGGGAAAGATGCTTTAAATTTTTTAAATAAGGGAATGTCAGGGCTGCATGAAGAAAATAATTGCACTGCTGAAATTGCTGCTTGTAAAATTATTAAAAAAAAAAAATATGGTAGCGACATGCAATATACAGCATATTATCATCACATAAACTCGAGAATGTGGTATACGCATGTTTATTTTTATTTTGATTTTAACACAAAAGTTCCTATTTCTTTAAAAAAAAAAAAATTGTATCAGTAGAAAAGTATTAAATTTTCTTTATTTTAAACCTATTTTTTTTAATAAAAAGAATTGTTATAAAATAAGTGAATGATATGTTTTGGGGATTTTAATTAATTTCTTAGTAGGGAAATTTTGGCATTTTAAAGTTAAGAATTTTATTATAAGCAGGAAAAAAATAAGTATAGAAGCAGCAATACGCCATACGTATGTGTCAGGTGCACTTACATATTTATGTACATACATACGTACATATGCACTTTTAAATCTCAGTGATGCACGTGTTAATATTAGGATATCGATTTGAAACTTTTACAGCTTAAGCCTGCATTTTAGGGGGTCCTGCTTTAAACTTTTTTTAAACTTTTGAACACTAATTTTTGAGCCGTATAAGGACCAGTCTGTTGAATATCAGTAAACAATTATATTTTAGATTTTGTTTTTGATAAATATGGGTTTTGACTTTAATAATATAAAGCGTGTATTTTAAGGCCGATAGAAATTTATGTTGTAAACAAAAAATTCAACAAGCTGGTAAGAGTGCTATACTTGGCCATGACGCATCTCCACACAAATCCATATAAATATCGTTATTTACCAATAAATAAATCTATTTTGACTTTGCCGTTCTCCAAGTACACAGAACTCTATCCAACCTAATTATAAATACAAATTAACCGAGAGTTTTTTCCCTTCTGCCATTTTTCCTATTTAAATTCAATAGTAAAAATGGGGAAAAATCCCGAGGAATTTTATTCAGTTATGCAATCCCGCCCAGAGAGGATTTGTATATTGATAACAAAGCTATGTGTACCAAATTTAAAAATTTGTTCATCTAACATTCTTAATAATAATTCTATTTTAATCTGAATACCAACTTAGTAATATAGTTTATGGGCACGAAGACTTTTCTGGAAACAAGTTTGTATGGGTGCGATGTGAAACCATGAACCGATTCCCAAAATTTCGTCCTTGTGAAAATTGAAACGTATGTACCAAATTTCATCAAGTTATCTCTAAAATTGGGCAGACAAAAAACCAGCCAGCTGGACGGATGGAAATTGTTAGATCGATTCTGAGTCGATCGTATATTAAAAGGTCTAAAAGGTTAGTATACCACGATTTTCATGTGTCACACACATCAGCACAAACGGATAATATCGTCTCCACGAAACACGTTTGTCAATTTCAAACATAACATGCACCATAAGATAAGTAATCTTATATAACATTAATTCCAACATAATAGTGTATGGTAATAGACATCCTATTATACATTTTTGTCTATTCTCTTTAGTTTGATCCAAATTTCACACATCGTTGCTTTTATTTTCACACTTCAACAGCTTATTTGTAAAAATATTGATATATATGATTATGTTAATCTACATTTTAATTTTTTTGTCATTGATAAAATTATTAAATTTATACTGTTTTACAAAAGTCTTAGATACAATTACATACATATGTATGTAAATCATTCCAGTTTAGCAATTGTTTTGCTTCTTCATAACAAATGCAACTGCCATATTAGAATATCAATTGCTTACAACTTTAAATTTCTTGCTGTCAAACAGAAGCTAAATTCATATTTCTGCAAATACAAAGAAAAAAAATAAATATTTAAATAACCATTAATAAAATATAGTAGGGTTAACGTACACTTACTAAGGCATTTGTATAATTTTTAAAAGGTATTAAAAAGTTTGTACATAAACAGAAAAAATATAAATTAATTTCAATTAAAAAATTTGTGATGTTAATTAAAAATTTTATTAAATTTGCATCAGTAAGCAAATTAATAATATCAATTAAATGATATAAATGTTGTTGATATAAGTGTAATTGCACGTATGTGATATTCTTGAAGATTACAATTTTGTTATGGTTTAAAATTTATATAAAAGGTTTTGCTGCAATAAAATATTTTGTGACTAAATTTTACATAACTATGTCCATTAGAGTGGGTCAATTTGTATGCATTAAAAATAATTCACCAAGCGTTTGTCAAAATCGTAATCTACGACGAATTCTAAGAAGGTTTTCCAAAGAAGCCATGGGTCTAAAATCAAAATCGAGCTTCCAGTTTTTAAAGATAAACTTTTCTTTTTGTAATGTCTGTTTGTTTGTTTGCAGGAGGTAATCTTCGTAACCGCTGAACCGATCCTTACCAAACTTTTACAGTATATTATTGATGGCCTGGGAGGTGCTATAGGATATATATTTTTTGGACATTTTAATGGCGGGACACCTCCCATACAAATACATTATATACTTATGTTAATCTGTAGAGCGACAAGAGCTAAAGTTTGCAAATTTGGTACGAATATCTTGGTTATCAGTGCACAACATCTGACAAAATCTTGGCGGGGTTGGAATATTTTTTCAATAAAATTTTAGCATATTTTAAAAAAATATAAATTTCGAAAAGAGAATTTTGTTGTTAAAAACTGGAAGCTCGAACCTTCTTAGAATTCGTCGTAGATTACGATTTGAACAACCGCTTGGTCGAGAAAAAAATTGACACACTCTAATATCTTTGAAGTACCGTGGTACTACCGCCACTTAATTGGCTTGTTTGAATACATCCATAATTTTGGTAAATATTTAGCTTTTTCAACGACTTAAGAACGAGGAAATAATTTTTGAGTTGTTGTTCAACAGGATTTTTTTTTAATTGTTTAAAAGAATAAAACTGGAATGGAGAATCTTCTGATTTTAAGTAACAACTCAACTTTGAGGTTTTTTAAAATAAATTTTAGTGAATTTTATCTCGATTCATTTTCAATAGAAAGCATTTTGCAATAAAAGTCAAGCTGAGCGACTCCTTCTGGACTCTAATATCTAAAACATATTCAAAAAATACAAAGAGTTAGTTATATTTTTGATCAAGAATATTTTATTGCTATCTAACTTATCCAATTCGATAACAAATTCAATTCATTGAAATGTTTTCAAACTGTATAATGTAGTGTCGCTGTTGCAAATAAAGAATGTGTGAGCGTATTGAAGCAAGAAACAAACGCTTCACTATAATAAAAGACAAATAAGAAACAGGTATAAAAAAAAATTCTCAAATAAAATAACCGGGGAAAGAAAAATTAACACAGCAATGAGAGTGGGAATACAATATAAACATATACTTTTTTATGTGAGCTTGGAACATGTGTGTACGACATATTTTGTGTGTTTATTTCTTTAATAATATTGCAACAATCATAGCAAACATCTCAAATTCTCGCAGACTGCACGAGGTAATTTTCAAATACCCGTAGTATAATCAAAAATGTTTTGCTGTAATAAAAGGTTTTGAAAGAAACAAGTCGTGTCTAGTATTTTTTTCATCTCTTGTAACCTCACAAGACTATTTAAATTGTACTAGCAAGAGTAACGCTTAGCATTTGTCACTGTGGTTTGCACACACATTTAATTTTTGGTGTGTGTTTTATTTTCAATATAATTTTGCAGCATTTAGATTTAAGTTGCCTTTGATTGGCCAAACTGATTACACCTTTATTATTTTTCACACAAAAAAAATTCTGAAAATTCTTGAGAATTCTTGAGAATCAAAGAACAATTTTTGATCTCCTAGGAATGGAAGAGGCTCGGGAAATAAGATTAAAAATATTAAATAAAAAATATGGCAGCATTAATTGAAAATTTTTATTTGGCTTGGAAGAGGGCGTGTAACTTGCATGCTTGCGGTTTAACATAAAATAATGAAGTTTTGCCATGAAAATTGTAGATTATAAGACATTTTGTTCGGTAACCAAAATGTGGTTTTGTTATGAGTAACAAAGTATCATTAAATCAGTAATCAATATAACAATGTTTTGTACTTGTTAATACCGTGTTCAGATATACCTTTTTTTAAGTCAATATTCGGTTTATTGACATAATTATCTTTCTGTTCACATATGTACAATTTAGCTTACTCAATTTATAATACTACTACTACAAACAACATTCGACGTAAATAAAAATGTCCTTGTATAAGCAAAATGTAAACCACTTTGACAACTTTAAGGAATAAACATCTGGCTTTTGCACAGACCTAATGGATGGGTCTTTGTTTTGTTGTAGTTTCAGTTGCAAAATGTAAACCACTTTGACAACTTTAAGGAATAAACATCTGGCTTTTGCACAGACCTAATGGATGGGTCTTTGTTTTGTTGTAGTTTCAGTTGCCAAATGTGAAAACACTTTGTTTAGTAAGTTGTGTTTTGCTCACTAAACACAATTCTGACATTTCAATTTCACTCAATATTTATAACAATTTCGTATTAATTGCAATTTTATACGGATAACTGAGCTCAAAAATGTCATTTATTGCGTAAAACGCAATTAAGGTGCACATCTGAACACGGTATAAAGTAAAAAAAAGAACATTAAAAAAATGTTGACCAATTAATAATCTTTTTAAGATTACACTGAGCTACAAATAAAAAATGCTGTGGTACTCATGAACCAATTCGGTTTTATTTGAGTCCACATAATAAGAAATTACCAATAAATTTATCGATTAATCAATAAGATAACATTTTATCAGTCTACTGAAAAAGTTTAAAATATGAAGAATTCAACAAATTTAGTCTTGTTATACGCTCCAACACTAGTAACGAATGGTAGTATATTAATGGCCATTTTCTCAATGTATCGACAAACTGTCTGTTACTTAATGTCAACATAAATTTTTTAGACCGATAAACTGTCCATTAACGATTTTGGGTTTCTCAATATACCGTAAAAAAACATTATTTTTATTTGGCAACACCTCTCAAAATACATTTAAAAGTTGGGAGTCAGCTGATTGAATTGATCTATACGGCAAATAAAAGGAAAATAAATAATTGGCAGATGAGTGCTGGTTAGCTTTTCGACAGAGTAGAAGCAGATGAGACATTGAGAAAACAAAAGTTCTTTAATGTACGCAGTTTTTCGTTGGGGAAAAAAATAAACGCCTAATAAGACAACAGCCATAAGCTTATCATTCCGAGCGAAACTTTTCAATTCATCTAAGGGTTCCACAAAGTGTAAATATTCTTGATCCTTAAGTAATTCGATTAAGCCATCTCCGCCCTATTGTGTGTAGAAAACACGCTCCCTTTCGAAAGATTCAACAGCAAAGAACAATTTTACGGTCATACTGTTTCTTTAATCCTTCCAGTTTGGGATCGAAATTCAGCACAATCGGATAAGCAGGTATCACGAAATGTCTATGGTATTACAAATAAATATTTTTTTTAGGGGAATTTGGAAATGTACATTCTTTAATAACTTTATCAATCGATAAGATTTGCTTTTTTTGTTAACAAAACCATTTCATAGCCAACAAGGAATATTAATAAGGCGATGCATTTTCTGTGCGTGTGGTTTTGCTTTAAATGTGTTATTTGGGACACAGACATTTGTAATTTCCGAATTCTTTATTGGCAACGCTGTCTCAAATATTGTGTTGATAAGAATTTTGTTTAGTTGAAAAAAAAAGATATGTATACCTATCTATATGTGTATATAAAAATAAGTTGTCCTATGTTCGTGATTTTGTAACTCGAGACAACTCAACCGAATTTCAAACGAGTACATGCGTTGGAAAGATTTCACTGATGGTTTATAAAAAAACTCCCGTTAGGTGGCGTTGTTGTCGATATTTACATTTTTTATTGATGGTAGATAGCGCTTGGGTCAAGTTATTAACAAAATTCTCCAGTTTTTTATTTTTTATTTTTATGTAGAAAATCCCGAGCAGCGCCGGGGACCAAACAGCTAGTATTATACATATATAGATATTTACCTAGCGCATATACACATATGCTCTCGAAATAAAGATGTTAACACAAAAAAAAAACAAAATACAAAAATAATTGTTGGTTATACCACAATTGGCTTTTCAATACTCCCGTAAAGGGTTTATAAAATTTGGATAAGCGGAGGACTTAAGCTTGTTTTTATTAAAATCAATATTTAAATTAAGAAATTCTGGCATAAAAAGTTTTAATTTATCTTAACAAAAATGTACACTGTGAAAGGTACATACATGTGTACCAGTGTTGCCAGGAGCTGGAAAAAAATCTATATTGACTTAAAAAAGCAACAAAAAGCTTAACCGCTTTTTTAAAAAAGTAAACAAAGGCTAAAATATAATATATTATGATTTAATGTTTTCATCTATTTTTATAATACAAAAAAATTATATACAATTTTTATTATTTTTTTAGAGTAATGAAATCATAAACCGTCACTTCTCAAAATTTATCAAAATATTTTTTTTTTTTTAAACAGTTTACAAATTAAATCTATAGCGACCACGAAAATTTATCATTTCTCTTTTAACATTTTTTAACATTTGTGAAAAAATTAAAAAATTGCAACCATGCTTTTGAAGGCAGTTTTCTGCCTCTTCTAAACGTTTTTGAATTTTGAGTTGTGCCTGTTTATGATTAAGTTTTCGATATGTAATACAAGAGTACATATTATGTTTTAATTTAGTTTCAGTCTGTTAAAGAAAAAATAATTTCATCATCTTCGGAAGAATCAAAACTGAAGTTTGCATAAATAGTGCACCAAATACAAAAACAAAGAAAAAGAACGAAGCTAACACGCAAGTGTTGACACCTCAGTATTCCTGTTTGTTGTTCTGCAGTTGTTTGTGTGTTGTTCTAATTGTGCACAATTAAAACAAACGCTGCCAGATTATTTTTTTGAGTAGTTCGCCCGTATTCGAATTAAAATTTTTGACATACGTACATAAATTTGAAAGGTCACGTAGCTTAAAACAAAATTGAACGGCTAAAAAAATAAAGAGGCTTAATTATGTTGCCTTAAAAAGTCAAACTGGCTACACTGATATGTACATATATCTTTCTTATTAAATGTAAATTCAAATCCTTTACATGTTTTTTGCTGACTGCATACATCGTTTTTTTTTTAGCAACGTATACAAGCGGATAAAAAATTAATTAAATACATAATTATGGCATATTATGTGTAACCCTTTTCGAATTATGTTGTACTTAAAACGAACATATGAGATTACATGATTACATACGAGTATGTTCATTGGAAGAACTGAATAAACGTCATAAAATATTGTATTGTATGTACTTCAAAATTTCTTCTGTTTCAAATTTAATACAAGCAAAAATATTGTAATTAGTATGAAAAACGAACGCGGCATATGGCCTGCTTATTAAGATTATAAAGCAAAAGTACATAAAAAAAATTTACAAAACTTTCAAGTGAGTATTTAATTGCTCGATAGGGATGCATATGTTGCTTTCTTTCTTAATAATTATTTCTAGTAACTGTTTTCATTTTGTTTTGTTTTTTTTTTTTGTTCAAACACGGAAAAGCGAGACTTAAGTATCTATATTTAATAGTGCAAGGCAACGGTTCTTCTGTTTTTATTCAATTAACTTGTAGGAGCACAGCCATGTGTACTTATATAACAACATTCGCGCGAATATAGACAGCAGTGGGTATACATATTGTTTACCTAATTCAAAAGTGACTCAACTCAAAAAACTTAATTTTTCAGAAATCGAATGACCTAAAAAAAATTAGTCAAACACAAATCTTTGGACCATATAGTAGAAAATCCATAATGATTATGATCTAAAAAAGTTTATTAGATACTTATAAATTAAATACTGAAAAATTTTTAGTTGTGACATTCTTGATGATGTATTTTTTGCACTGAATGATGCAGAAGTTTTTCTTTTTGTGTCTTCTTTCATAAACAATTATCAGATTTGAGTCCCGAAATCATGTGTTGTACTGTGTTATGAAACTATGAGCTTCACCAAGTACGAGAGTAAATTTATAACGGGCTTTAAAAATATCTGCATTTCGTTTAATGATTTTGCCAGTCCTACCACCAGCCAAATTCAAAATTAAACTTAAGATGATATAAAATTACCCAATTTGAAAAAAATTGCATCTGAATATCAAATTACCGCTTTATTTTATAAAGAATTTAAAAAAAAAAACAACAGCAAATTCATAATAATAAAAATATTTATTTATTAATAATAATATTTATATATGTACATAGTAACAAAAAATTAATTAACAACAAAATATAACACAAAATTTAAAATAAAGAGTTCTTCTTCCACATTTGAGTGCATGTATCTAGGGAAAAGGGACATTAACGAACTCCTCGAACAGTTAAAAGGAGAGGACATTATCAAACACATAAGGGTTCAACGATAAGGTTAGGCTGGGCTTGTTGTGCGAAAGGCATATGCAGAAAGTGCTGCTTAAAGACGACATCAGATGCTCTCGACAAAGAGTACGGAATAACGAGTAAATCCTGCGACTCATAAATATCAGTAATTGCATACAAAAATCCGAAAACAGAAAATAATTGAAGAGGCCTGAGGAAAAATTAAGCACATCCCGAGATGTAACGCAATAGGAAGAAGATGTCAAGGGAAGGTTTTAACTATTTATTGGTGTTCCTTTTTATATCTTCTTTAGTTATTACAATTTCCTTAACTGAAGCTTTTATACATGGCAAGATTTATTAAATAAAGTTTGAATACTTTTCTCCAGTAAACTTCGGGCTTTAAATCACTATATACTTATTAAAAAACCTAAGAGTCCATGCTGGCGTCATGTATTACCAAGCTTTTTCCTATCTTTAACAAACGATAGAAATAATTTCTTTAATGGAAACTGTGATTTTGGTTGAAAAGACTGAATTTTTTCAAATGTAAGAAAAGATAAACTCACTGTTTCTTGTTGGTGTTTTGTTTTGGCTTTGATATTGATACAAGTAAGACTTTGAGTGTTTATAATTCTTATTCGCTTTAGGGTTTTATTTGTATAATATTTTTGGCTTTTCTAAAATCTCTAGAAAAGGTTACCTGATGAGCTGGCCTAAGCAACCAGTGAAATAGAAGCTAGCTTTCCCTCAACAATAAATTTCAGTGTATTTATCATATATGAAAAACTGGGAATTTAGCACGTCATACGGAAATCGTATTAATAATAAATTTTGTATTCCCGAAAATAACTTTGATAATATACATACTTGCATGTGCCCGTGCAAAAAAACTGAATTGGCAAATTGGTTTTTTTTGTTGTTTTCTTACGAAGACAGTAGAAGCAGTTTGTTTTTTAATTTTGTTTTTTCTTTTTACCCACTTACAACTACAATTCGAGTCGGAAAGAACCCAACCAATTGTAGGGGAATGTAAGAAAAGATAAACTCACTGTTTCTTGTTGGTGTTTTGTTTTGGCTTTGATATTGATACAAGTAAGACTTTGAGTGTTTATAATTCTTATTCGCTTTAGGGTTTTATTTGTATAATATTTTTGGCTTTTCTAAAATCTCTAGAAAAGGTTACCTGATGAGCTGGCCTAAGCAACCAGTGAAATAGAAGCTAGCTTTCCCTCAACAATAAATTTCAGTGTATTTATCATATATGAAAAACTGGGAATTTAGCACGTCATACGGAAATCGTATTAATAATAAATTTTGTATTCCCGAAAATAACTTTGATAATATACATACTTGCATGTGCCCGTGCAAAAAAACTGAATTGGCAAAATGGTTTTTTTTTTGTTGTTTTCTTACGACAACAGTAGAAGCAGTTTGTTTTTTAATTTTGTTTTTTCTTTTTACCCACTTACAACTACAATTCGAGTCGGAAAGAACCCAACCAATTGTAGGGGAATGTAAGAAAAGATAAACTCACTGTTTATTGTTGGTGTTTTGTTTTGGCTTTGATATTGTTACAAGTAAGACTTTGAGTGTTTATAATTCTTATTCGCTTTAGGGTTTTATTTGTATAATATTTTTGGCCTTTCTAAAATCTTGGGAAAAGGTTTCCTGATGAGCTGGCCTAAGCAACCAGTGAAATGCGCATAGAAGCTAGCTTTCCCTCAACAATAAATTTCAGTGTATTTATCAAATATGAAAAACTGGGAATTTAGCACGTTATACGGAAATCGTATTAATACTACTATTTATATTGGTATACATGGGTGTGCTGAAAATCGAACACGTAAAACTCAAAAATTTTCAAGTTGTTTTTAAAAAACTTTGAATTTAATTGTAATAATTTTTGTTTTAAAATTCTGTTTTTAAAGAGAAATATTTGTATAATATCCCTAGAGGGAACCGAACTGACACTGAAGTAGTTCCCTGATAGGTCTTTGGTGGTAGATACCAGTTCTAGTTCTAACACTTTATATGAATAAGACCTATCACTTTTACATGGGGTTGTCATTGGAGGGGATCAATTCACACCATTTGATCATTCACAGGTATATTGTCAATAAACGTGCTTAGTGTCAGTTACTAAAATATAGTATTATTTCAATATAATGTAGTATTATTTCAATAAAACAAGTCCAAGAATTAAATTCAAGAACCAAATTTTAGAAAGTACCATTTTGTTCTACATAATCCAGTCAAGGGATTGGTTCTTCTTTCACTGGTCGTGAGTCCTTTCTTTTTGTACTTGATCTATTTTCACAAATCCCAGGACCAGTCTGTTGGACCATTTGACACAAATTTTTCGCAGGGATTTTTCAAAAAATTCTTTTATTACAAAAATCTTATTAAAAACGTCTTTTATAATTCTTGCGTTTTCGATTTTCCGCGCAGCCCCGAAAAATTTAATCGCCGAAGTCAAATCTTGATTTGACTTGAATAACTACATACCTTAATATAAGGTTCTCTACAGTTGTTTACTATAATTGCCCTTTCGATATTAGAACAGAAATATAAATACCCATTTCAGGAAATACCAATATATATAGATTGTATTTACGTTAAAAAAAAATGTAACTGTATTTTAAACGAAAGAATTTCAAATTACACCTGATCCACACCTATTACCCACGCTGAAAAATTACACCCAATTCAGGTAATTACCCACAAAGTGGCAACACTGGAACAAATATATGGAAAATAATACATACTTACTTATGGCCATTTCCTTAATGTACCGACAAACTGTCTGTTACTTAATGTCAACAAAAAACATTGTTTTCAGTTGGGAACACCTCTCATCATATATGTATGTAAAATTTGGGAGTCAGCTGATTGAATTTATTTGTACGGCAAATAAAAGGAAAATAAATAATGGGCAGATGCGTGCTGGTTAGCTTTGCGACAGAATAGAAGCAAATGAGACATTGAGAAAACCAAATTTCTTAAATGTGCAGTTTTTCGTTGGGGAAAAAAATAATCATGTAATGATTGTAATGATTTTTTTATCAGTTATTATTGGCTGCAGTCTTGTGTACTGAGCGTTATTCTTTTAGATATTTTTTATTTAGGATAAAGTTCATCAAATTTAACAGAAGTAAGGAAGGCAATGTAAATCAATTAAAATAGATAATCATTCAAAGCAAATTTCTATCGACCAAATGTTAAATACAATTTGGTTTAATGATTGAGGCTTGGCTATTGACTGTCTGTGAGGGCCTGAGTTCGAGCCCTGTATTTAGCATCAATGTAAGAAGAGGAGTCAGAGTCGGACTTAACAAATTTCAGCAGTTGGATTCGGAGTTATCACTATTTTTTGACAACTCCAACATCCTTGTATAAATAAACATCATTTCAAAATTGTTTTAAAATTTTTACAAAATATTTAACTTTGAATAGTTTGATTCTAAATGTGTGACCAACACTGTATAAGTCACAGCGTATGCATAAAATACTTTTTAAGCGAAATTTCTTTTAAACAGTTTTTTTCATACTCCTTTATAATTTTAATGAAGTAATAATGTATGAAATAAAGAAAAACAACATGTATGTATGTACTTATATACACTTACATTTAAGAATGCGTTAAGCATGTACGTTCCTATTCCTATACCGTATCCTCTCATTCTTCTTAACACAAAGGAGGTTATATTATGAAGGACTTTTGCTATGAAACCTTTTCATTACAAATTGTGTACAAGGAAACGTTTAATAAGTGTTAAAACAATTTTTTGGTAGACACGTTAATGAATTTTTTGCTTAATAATCTGTAATATTTTGTCTGGCAGTGTCATAATTATATTTAGCAACTTTGTACATACGTAAGTAAAGTATGTTTGAGTATCTAGTAGATACTTAAGTGTGCATGTAGTTGTTCAAAGCTAAACATATTTCTTAACATTTAAATAAATAATTACTCATATTTTTCCAATACAATTACACTTGTGTTTATTACTGAACTGTTACATAATTCAATAGATCTTAAATGTAGAAGATTTTAGGCTATTTTCTATTTGTGGGCTATATATTAAACGACTTACCTCCTTGTTCATAAACAATTTTTAAGTTAAACAAACTAAAAATTATATATTTTTTTAATTAAAAAAATTACGAAAAAACTTTGCCTTTTCAAACAATGTTTTGATTGATTTAATTAAATAAAGCCCAGGTTTTGACAATTCCCAAAAAATCAATTAAAATTTGTTAATTAATTAATATTTTAAATAAAACTTTATTTTAAAACAATTAAAATGTTAATTAAATCAAAATTGTTTTTTCCAACTCAAAAAGCCATTGATTCAATTATCACATTAATTAAATTGTAATACGTTTCAAACAATTGATTAAAAACTACTGAACATTTTTTCTATGTACATATAATCTGTATAGAAGTATAAAAAAGAAATATATTTTTGTTTGTTTGTTTGTTTTTTTCCTTTAGCATCGTAAACTGCAGAACACCTTTTCATGAAATAATTTACAAGTTTGAACAAATTGTACTTTGCATTAGGCTTTTCGCTCTATTTGTTACGATTGAACTGATGTTTTTTTTGTCTTTCTTGACAACAAAAATCGACTTCGAGAATATTAAAGAGTTGCTGTTTAGAAAAGGATTTTGTTGTTTCGAAAAAGTTTAAAAAACTTTCGTTCATTCGAAACAGAAACTATAATTATCAGTATAAATTGTTTGACCTCGTAAATTATTTCTTTCGAATCGAAGTACCCGGTAACCCTACAGTTTTTAAAAATATTTACTAATTCAGATCTATTGTCATTGGAGTAACACAAGCAATTATTTTTTAGGAATACTTACCCGAATAGTTACTCATTTGAACCGAAAACAAGAATTTCCGACAAAAGTTGCTTGTGTAATTTTAAATGATTTTTAACAGCTGCGCAACTTTTTCGTTTAAAAATGGTATCACTAAAGCAGATACACATGTTTCTATTTTAACCATGTATTGTGTCTTGGATTTTATTTTATTTTAATTTTTAATGCTAAATGTACATACATATTTACCTACGACTATTGCATAATAATTAAGAAAATGTATACCAATTTCACAAAATAAGTCATTGAACGAAAAAGACATGTTTATGTTTATCCAGCTTTCAAACAGTAGACTAGATAATTTATTTCATAACCATTTATGGAAAATCATTTGATTTGGTCAAATCATCTAACTTGATATTATTGTTTGGAAAAAAACGCTTTAAACAGTGACTTTTAAAAGGTTTATGTAGCTGTCGTATTTTTATTCGTTACTTTATGCTTGCGACTTGTCTTGGCGTTTTGTTATGAACCGTAAGGCAGGGCTCATGATTGACACTTTTAAATGCGAACATAAGTACCTGTTTTGTTTAAACAAATAAAATTAATTTTTGGTTTCTTTATTTTTTGTAATTAAAAATGTAGTAGCTTATTTTTTAAAAACAAAAAATTATAAAAAAATATTTTTAACTAAATTTTTTTAGTAAAATTAAGAGGGGTAATATTTACCACCACGTCATTAAGTATGTCCACAGTACATTTTTCATCCAGTTTTGACAGCATTTCACGTGATATGTTTAACAGAGTACCAGGCTTTAAAGGTTAAAAAATGTATTTAAAGTACAACTGAATACGATTTTTTTTGGTTGTTTTTCTTTCTTAAAACGCTGTTTTATATTTTCAATTAAAAAATATTGTACTTTTTATGCAAAATGAATTCAATAAATATTTGAAATTAAAAACAAATTCTAATCTTGGTGCGTTTTTGTCTCCGTTTCAGTGTGTTTTAAAATTTTAAAGTTGACAACGGTGCTAAATTCTCAATATTTTACCTTGATAAATACACGAAAATTTATTGTTGGGGTATAAGCTTGTTCCTATCATCAGGAAACCTTTTTCCAAAGAAAGAAAAGCTAAAAATATTATACAAGTTAAACTGAAAAGCGAATGAGAGTTAAAACCACTAAAGTCTTACTTGCAGCGATATCAAAGCTTGCCCAAAAACACCAAAAATAAACAATAAGTTTATTAAAGTTTATTTTTTATAACATTCCCCTACAAATGGTTGGCTTTTTTCGACTCGAATTATAGTTGGGTAAAGAGAAAAACAAAATGAATTTTTTAAAATTCTTCGCAGTTGTATACATCGTCAAATAACTTTAATAACTTTATTAAAATATGTAAGATATGAACCTTTTACAAAAAAAAAAATGACTGTTCGTATATGTTTTAGTTCACTTGGAATCAAGCTTTACTTAAATGTAGTAGTCGGGATATGGATTTTACTATAATCGTTAGTAAGGAGAAGCCTTATGATATTTATCTTTTATTGAAAAAAGGATTATCGTATGTTTATCATCTCTACAATTTGCTAGAAATTGATTAAAGGCTGTCTTCTAATTTGAAATTTTACAAAGAATTAACTTTTTATATGCAAGAACTATTTTATCCCATTGCAAAAAAGGTATCATGCCAAAGCAGTACAATTTGAATTCGCCGTTGAAATATTATCTAGGATGGCGAATGATTCACCTCGTGCAATGGAACAATACTGATACAACATTAGAATTTTAGACTTAATTATCAAAAAGTTATTTCAATTTTTGGGAATACAAAATTTAAATTTTCAAAAGATTTTGTTATTCGTGCTTAATTCCCAGTTTTTATTATTGATAAAAAACACTTGAAATTTATTGTTGATGGGATAAGCTATTCCTACTTAATGTTATAAAGGTGTATAATATTAACCCTTTTCATGCATTAACAAAAATATCGCGTTAAAAATATTATCCCTTCCATTCTCAAATGCAGAAGTTAAATATTTATCACTATATTTTTATTTGCAATATAATTTCCTTTAATTAGGTTAAAAGCTTATTATGTTTTTATTAAAAATGTTTAACAATTAGATAATAACTTTAATTTTTGCCACCATTCAATGGGAAATATGTAAATGATTTTCGAAAGTGGGTTATATTTAATAATATAGTTAATTTGAAATTGGTTCCATAAAGGTAGAAATTAGAACTCATCTTTATATTGTTTTACATATTAGTATGATCTTTTAGTGGAGGGTATCAAAGATTCGATATAGTTAAATTAATAAAATATTAATATAATTTAATTTTTAAAAATAAAAGTACTTCTTAATTCTGATTTTTTTTAAATGCTATTAAAAGTTTTCGTTATTTAACTTAATAAACTACTAGCGTTTGTTTTAATTTTGATCAAACTAGGTATCATGAGAAAATTGCTTTTTATATCTTTGTTATTTATTTATTTGCTTTATTTTTCCCTATAGTTCACTTAAACAATAAATAAAATAAAAAGTTTGTAATAGAAGAAGAGTTTATTCAACTTCTTTATTTTTTCGCTTTAGATGTATTTGATTACTTTTAACTGCAGATTTTTAGTTTTTTAACAATTCACTTGAAATATGACAGTTAACATTGTTTGTGTCAACGCCAACATCATCATGATCATCATCATCATTGTAGTCGTCAACATTCTGCGTCATTATTTGTATGATACAAGTACCGTAATAGACAAAAAATAAAAATGAAGATATCAGCAATAGTTAGATTTTTATATTTACAAAAAAAAAAGAATAAAAAAAACTAGGTACCTACCTCAATTAAAGCCATAGGAAGTCATTTGTCCTTTTTGTTGTGTAATTGGAACTTCCGTAATAAAATTTAGTAGATAGAAATTTTTTCCGCTAAAACGCGTTCTTCTGATTTTGATGTGCACAAAAATATGCCAGTTTATTTAAAAAAAAATTCAAAAGAAATATGGTTTTAATTTGATAATGTTTTGCATGGACTTCAAACAAGAAACAATTTTTATAGTGAATTTTCAAAATAGAACAATTTTTAAAACTTTAAGCTAACGTTAGTATTCATAAAAACTGGTTGAAATGTTTAAAAGTTTAGAGTTGACAAAAATTTGTAGTTGATAAAAAATAGATAAACTCAATGTTTATTGTTGTTGTTTTTGTTTAAGCTTTGATATTGTTACAAGTAAAACTGGTGCTTATAATTCTTATTCGCTTAACAGTTTTATTTGTATACTATCTTTAGTTTTCTTAAATCTTTGGATGAAGTTGGCCTAGGCAACCAGTGAATGCGCATAGGAATAGCTTACCCCATCAACAATAAATTTCAGTTACTCAATAGTATGAAGCGGGAATTTAGCACATTTAAATGAAACCTTGTTAAAATTATGTCCTCAGAGAAGTACTTTTGTCATTTTGTATTTAATATTATAACAAAACTTCATTCTTTATCTACTCAATCTATAAACATGTAGCAATTTCAGTTTGCTTAAAAATCTATCAAATTCATTAGCTTTGAATTACACATTTTATATGAAAATGTTATTCATAATAGTGTAGGTATATTTTTTATTCACAACTTTATTGACTTTATCATTTTTTTATTTAATTAAAAGCTTGTATTATTAAAATTTAAAAAAAATATAAATTATACGTAAATAAATATGTATACTTTTATGTCAAACATTGTTCCCAATCACATAAACCCTCTTACGCATACTTACGCATATAAATGTGTATGTAAACATAGATATAAAACATAATTCACCCACACAGCTGATATTTTAGATTTCATATACAAACTACATGCAAATCTTTAAATTATGCACATAAATAACAAGGTTTAATGCATAAAATACATACACATATCAATGTATGTACATGCATTAAGGTCCTCCAGAATAACGAATTTTAATCACGCCTGCAAAACTGAAGTCATATACCCTGACTTAAGGAAAAAACAATCAACAAGGTCGATCATGATTTGTTGATCTCAAAGCTTGATGTTATTGGGTTTTCTGTTAACATCTTAACCCTCATATGCCCTTCATGGTCTGCCAGTCCATAATTGACTGTCATATGCAATATCTTTTTTTGTAGCAACAGTTGTAGAAAATGAAGTTTATGCATTCTATAAGTCAAAATTTACACGTTTCATCTTTTGATGCTCAACTTCTTTTCAATTCTCTTTTAAAGATGCCTATATAATCACACGCAGTAATCGGTTTTAACTTGTTTCGGTTCAAAACAACAACAATTTTACTAACGGCGAATCAAAGAAAAAAAGAAAAGAAAACAATTACATGCAAACACAAAGCGTAATGACCGAGTACAGGCATCTCCTAGCAACCCCCTTTTTTCTCTCACCTAAATACATAAGAGTTGATCATCAAAAGATGAAACGTGTGAAAGCAGACTAAGTAAATTTTTCTATTAAAACAAATTTGGAATCAATTGTGACTATTAAGGGGACTAAAAACCCCCATAAGTGTAGCTTTCGGTATGGTTGGAGCAAAGGTTACTTTTATAAATCACTGCTCTTGCATTGTCAAAGTTTGATGTTGAATTGTTGTCATTTTCACATACAAATTCAAGACTTCGCAAACTAGAAGCAAAAGTCTAAAAGCAGCGAACGATTTCAGTTTCTTTACGCATAATTTCAAAATGTAGAATGAAAAAAAGGAAATTGATAAAGCTTCGTATTCAGAAATTGTTGGTCTGGTTGTTAATAAATCACATTTCATCGTCTTACACCTGCTGAAAGACAAGTGGCTGAATATAGGATTATGGCATATCTGATTTACTCAAGGGGCAAAACGAGCAGGAGTTTGTTGAAGATGGTAATGATTAGGTTACATTAGATTAAATTTGTTAGGACTTTGTTTTTTGCTTATTTTGGGAATATCGGTTTTTTCAGTTATTTTTGCAATATCGCCTTTTTTACTTATTTTGCCATTTTAAGATAATTTTTTCATACGAAAAAAAAATTATTTAATAATTGTTTGCAAAAATTGTTATTATTTTTTTTATGTGCAACTTTTTTTTATAAATAATAAAAAAAATCAATCGTTTTTGAGTTGTAACAACTCTGGTTAATAAGAATCGTTCAACGTTATGGTAATATCTTGTGGTTCCCTTGTACAATATCAACCCAACAACCTTTATTATCTCTGTTTGTTATTATACCCATAGCACAAGAGTGGAGAGGGTATTATGCATTTTTACTGATATGTATAACACCTTAAAATATTGATCCTGAAGTATACCGATCGACTCAGAACAACTTTATGAGTCGATCTAACGATATCCATCCGGCTGGCTGGCTGTCCATGTATCCTTGTGCTCAAAGTACTGGTCGCAATTTTGAAGACAATATAATGAAATTTGGTACATAGGTTCCAATTGGCACAAGGACCAAGCCTATTGAAAACGGGGCGAATCGGTTTATACAAACTACTTTCCGGAATAGGGTCCTTATGTCTACTATCAATTTTAATGAAATTTAAAAAATATGTAGAAAGATCCATATTTATATGGGCACATAAGGTATGCATTTTATTAAAAATAGGACCAAGGATGCCCTTTACGTCTAAGTAAGTTGGACTTGGTTTTGTTTTCAACTTTTCTATCTCGATAACTACATTAGATAGGACTGATGAGAATTCACACATCCATAAAGGAAAAATTTTGATTCCAAACGTATTTTGAAAAAGATGTGAATTGGTGTAGTTCATCCCTCCCCTACAGAACTATTGTTAACATTTTTGGCACTTCTTGCATAATTTTAATAATGCATTGTAGCGAAACTCGTTTCTTTTGAAAACTAGTAGCAAAACTCGTTCATTCCAAAATGAAATCAATTTTTTTTGTTTATTTCAGTTGGTTTCAACTGTTAAATAACTCAAGATTGGCATAACACATCGGAATCAAAATAATTCAACTAATTTAGTCCATTTAATCGGGCGCTATATGTTTTTTGCATTTTAACAA
Organism: Pollenia labialis; assembly: GCA_949318255.1. Classification (NCBI taxonomy): domain Eukaryota; kingdom Metazoa; phylum Arthropoda; class Insecta; order Diptera; family Polleniidae; genus Pollenia; species Pollenia labialis. The sequence continues at coordinate 105,108,987 of OX439140.1, forward strand.
AATTCGAATAAAGTGTAACGAACGAGTTTTGCATCTCACCAAATCATATGTAAATAACTATGTATATTAAAGCTCAATGCGGCACGTGCTAGAACTAAAATACCGATTTGAAATTTTTGCAGAATCACTTTTTTAACCATTAAAACGGTAGAGCATTAAAATAAGAATTTAAAGTCAAAAAATGACAATCTCATATAGACTGAGAATCAAGGTAAGAGTAGGAGTCGGCCTTGGAGGCGGAGCCGAAGTCGTACTTCAAAAATATCGGCAGATGAGTCCGAGTTCGAACTATTTCTAGACGACTCCACACCCCTGCAAATTATGCAATTATAATAAATGTTGGTCTGTCACAGTTTTATATGACTAAAACTTACACTGTTAACTTTCGTAAAAATCGGTCTATATTTTACCAAAGGCACTGAAATATTCTAACTGTCAGGGGAGGGTTCCAAAGATTCTGCATAGCCAAATTAAGCACTCTAACTTGTATGATTTTTTGTAAATAATATTTTAGGATTGTACACGTAGAAAAAAAACATGGTTGGAGGTAACCATATTCTAAGGGCAATATACTATGGTTTGTTTATGTTTGCTGGTTACCATATTATGTTTAAATATGACCATAGTAAGGCTTAAATAAAACAAATCCCGAAATCAACCATAATATGGTCAGAATTAACCATATTATGGTCAATATTACCTATAATAATGGTAAAAACTAACTATATTATGTTCAAAATTAACCACAATATGGTCAAAAAGCAACCATATTATGGTTAGAATTAACAATAGAATAATGGTCAATGTAAATCATATCATGGTTATTTATTTCATACATTTTTTCAATTTGTTTGTTAAGTGTCAAATTATAATTTTATTTAAGTTTTTAATCCTTATAGGTGTTATGTTCCACTTTTATAAAAAAAATCCCCTTTGCTTCATTTTCCAGCCTGTGACGACCTTCATTACAAACATTTTTCTGTTCTACTAGTTTATTCTACGTAAATTGATGTATTTTAAGCAAACCAAGTAAAAACCAACGAACAGAATGTTGTTGCTTTTTAAACATATAAATTTTAAATTTAGAATTACTCATACAATGTTTTGAAATATTATAATTTCGAACATATTGTTGTTATTAAATATAAACCATAACATGTTTGGAGGCAACCAAAATATGGTTATAGCTTTTGGATAGATGAATTTAACCATAATATGGTTGCCGTGATAATAATATCGTGAAGGTAACCATTATATGTTTAAGTATATAGTTGTAGCTGTATTTTTTTAAAACATTATATTGTTAAATTCAACCATATTTGAAGTTTCAAGGGAGGTAAACACTTTATTGTTTAATAGAAACAAAATATTATCAATCGTAAAAAAAGTTTTGTTAAAGACAATATGTTTTTTTCAACAATACTTTAACCATGCTTTTCTCTGCGTATACGCAATGCTACTCGTTACAATTTTATAGACGTTGCTATCACGTTTCCTTATTTCCTTATTAAGCTAATACGGCCTATAATCTTTTATGTAATTAAAAACCCAATTTTAATACATTTTTTCCTTGACGTTTCGTCGATTTTTTGTCGACTTCTTCTGGGGATCGTATTTTTTATATATTATTACCAAGGCCCGGATTTTTATGCAAATGCATATTTGTTGTCGTCAGTCTGAGATCAACCTAAACTTAATATCTTTGCGAATCAAGAAATTTTAATTAAAATGGCATCGATTTGTTAGTGCATATTTTTGCATATAATGCTTTAAATGCATATTTTTGCATATATTGCTGACATTGCATATTTTTGGTGCATTTTTGGGGGAAAATGGGGGGCACATCGCGTTTTGTCGCATATTAGGAGAAGTATCTTAAAGCAACAATGCGGGGAAAGTGGTTGAAATCAGTTGTGTATTATGCTGAAAACTTTGAACAATTCAAGGATGTGATGGAACGATGGTAATGCAGTACAAAAAATAACAAATTTACAAAATATAAAATTTTGGATTAATTTTAAGTCTTCAAATTACGGATTTATCTCTGAGACTATTGTTAAATTAGAGAAATCAAATCCATTGAGAATGCAAATTAAATTAATTGATAATGTCATAAATAGAATGTATGCAGTTAAGGGTAACTTAAGTAAACAAATTCTTATTAAACTTGATAAAGTTTTTAGAAATATGAAGGACACAAAACAATAACACAAACTGCAGGCATATTTAATTTAAATTTTTACGAAAACAGCGCAGTAGAAAATGAATGCATGTATATGCAAATGAGTATTGTTCTTAATTAATTTTATATGAAGGTTCAAATATCTATCTAACAAGTGACTTAATTTACATTATTGTTTTACTTTATATTTTGTGTTTTACTATATTTTTACTTCTGCTTTTTTGGTGTACCTTATTTTCGTTAACGAGACTGCATTTTTAGGGGTTTTTTTTATTATTTTAATGCTTTGTTTATGATTAAAAAAATGTGTTAGGAAAAATTTAAAGTGCATATTTTTCAATTTATAGTGCATATTTTTCTATTTTAAGTGTATGTTTTATGCGCATAAAACTTGATTTTAACTGCATAAAAATCCGGTCCCTAATTATTACATTAAAAAACAAACTTTAAAACCAAAAATTTTACATTTAACATATATAATACAAAAAACATAAAACATGGAATTATGTTTAAACACATAATATTTAAAAATTGTATCACAGTTTATTTGATGGCTACTCTATAACTTGCACATATGTTGTTGGTGTCTTCTTTCAAATCCTTTATTCAAAGTCATATTTAAAGAGGTTTCTGCTAAATATCATTACAATAGAGAAAATAATGGTGGTGCCTTAAAGCAAAGGAGTGCAAAAACCAAATTCTGATTAAATAAGCTTTGAAATTATTTCTTCCCATGCACTTCATATATAATATTTTTGGTTTCTAGTAGATGCCGTCTTTTGAGATAATTACACAGGTATGAATTTTTGTCGAGTGATAGATACAAGTATTAAGGGTTAATGCTTGCATGGAATTAATTTTTTTTATATTTGGGACTTGTATCCCTTTGTCTTAAATTTCAACAGACATGGGTAAACTTTTGCAATCTTTAGAAATTTCACTAATTGCGGGTGGTGAAGGATATGAAAACTGTATCAACTCGGTGCAGTCTAATGGTAAAATTTAACAAGGTGCATATATGTATGTGAGGCAGGTAAACATATACATATGTATGTACCCTGTCGGACTTTTATGAGCTAACTCAAAATAAGGCTGACTTTTAACTAACTCATTTTTAACTAACTTTAGAAATAACTCAAATCTGATACAGAAATAAACAAAAATTAAAAAACATGATTAATACATGCCTAGTAAAACCCAACTATAAGTTAGTCAATTTATACCGAACTCATAGTGCCCTTTGTTGCTACTAGGAACCACAGGACATAATTTATATGGTGCCCTCTTACTTTATGCACTACAAGCTAACTCATAATGAGCTAGCTTGTGGTTAGCTGAAACTTATGCAGAGTGAGTGAGTACTGACTCGCTCTGATGACACTACGTGTAAAAACTGAATAGAGATCTAGCTTTTTAGCCACCTGTGACTCATTTCTGGTTGACAATAAGTTAGTTTTAAGTTAAATCCGACAGGGTATCTATGGAAATGCTTAGGCATTTGCATACATACGAAGAATGACGTATACATAAATTGTATTTCTATTGTAAATATTGTAAATTTATATTACACTTAAGGAAAATGTACATTTGTATGTGGATGCATTTTATTTAAACATAAATATTCTTGAGTGGTATGACTTATAAGTTAACATGTATATTCTATGCATATATCTTGTTAGTGTCCAAGTAAGTAACATATTTATTTTAAATATCGATCAAAATTTTAGAATATAAGTATATATGTATATGCAAGTCATTTCTATAAAACGAAAAACATATATATCGCAATTGATAATAAAGAAGGTGTTCTAACTCAAAAAAATTAAAAGCAAATGAAAATGGATTTTTAAAAAACCGTTTAATTCCCAAAAAGCACGATATCTTAACAGCGGGTGGATAGAAATATTACGTTTCGATTTTTTCCAAAAATTGAAAAAATAAAACTTTTCGGTAAATACGCTTTTTATGATCAAAGGTATATTTTACAGTTCGATAGGTATTTTACATGTATTAAATATTAAACGACTGCATGAACAACATTCATAAACACATTTAAATATTTATTCACTTAGTTTTTATTTAATTCGTGTTTAGACAAAATTGAGCTTAGTGTTAGTTCACACTCTTCAAGTTTTAGCCTTCAAGTCTTGAGCTTTTAGCAGAGAAGGTAAAAGAGAATGACATATCTTTTCCCCTCTCTCCTAAAATCTTTAGACTTGACGAGTGAAACTTGACATGTGTGAATTGGCACTTACTAAACAAACTGTTGTTTTATTTATTCCACTAGCAAACACATTTCGTTTCATATGGCAAACACAAAGGGGTTGTTCCATGAAACGGATTTTGTTTAAGATTTTTACTCTGTCTCATTTTGTTTTTAAATACACAATTGTTAACTTTACAATAATTTTTGTAATTTGTAAAGCAATCTTAATTTGTTTGCTTATCACTTTTTCTATATACATAAATCCAAGCAAAGCATTTTGCTAAAAATTGTTTTTTAAGCTAGTTAATGTTTTTGAAAATAAACTTAAATTTATTTCGAAATTTTAATATTTACATTGAAAACGAAGTCAATTTTATTTTTTATTTTACAGCCTGTTCATCGATTTCGAACGTTAACGCTTGTATAAATGTATATCATAATCTTATAACTTTTATTCTTCATGATTATTTTTGTTTTTTTTTATCTTTCCTACTGGTTTTCTTTTCCTTCAACTGGCAACACTGACTTCTACATCAATGTGTTTTCCATGAACTAATTCGACATTTATTCAGTGGTTGTTTTGTTTCAGAGTTGTTAGTGTTCACATTCTCATTTTATAAGTAAACAAACTAACTTCATTTTTCTGGTCCCTTTTTTAAATTCCCTAAGCTAATCCCGCTTGTCTGCAGGACACCAGAGTCTCTGGCGGAAATCGAACCCGCAACAAATCGATATACTACCTCACTACCAGCTAGCCTACCGAGGCACTCTAAAATATCGAGTGTCTGTTGCTTGCGTTTCATAGTTTTTCATCTTACTGAATACAAACGAGGTGAATACAAAATTTTAATGGAGGTTTCATGAACATAATTTTTAAGTTTCATGCAGATGTTTATTAAATATATGTAATGTATTAAAACTATAAATGGCAAATAAGAAAGTAAAGTCGGTTAAGACCGATCATATGATACCTTACACCACATTATCTGCAGAAACATTTTTAAGAGTGTATCAAATGGTCTTTTATTAACCGCTTAAAGAAAAAAATATTTCTGGGTTAAGAATTATGTAAAAATTCTTCAGGCCGAACAATATCTCGATAAACGTTTGTACCAAATTTTAGCCAAGCGGATGGATTAACATCGTTTGATCGACTCCGAGGTCCATCCGTATACTTAAATGTAGATATAAAACAATTTTATTATGTGTTACAAACATCAGCACAAACGCATATTAACTTCTTCAAAAAGGGTGTTATGAGTTTAACAATTAGTTCCAGCTAGTAAAAGTATCTTTAATTTTTACAATAGATTAAAAGTGTTATAAAATTATTATTATTATAACTTTTGCAATTTCCATATCAAGCCACCCTCGTTAAAAATATGGATTGAATCACTGTAAAGCTTGATATGTATTAACTGAGGTTTCATCAATGCATCCTTGCCTTTAATGAATGCAAATTGTTGTATGCGGCATTTGCTTCCTTTTTGTAAGGAAACACATTATGCAGCTTTGAAAATACATTTAATTTATTAATATTTTTAAATTAGAATATTTGTGTTCTTTTCATGTGAATATGAATGCAAAAGTCAAAAAGTCTAATTATAACACCGTCTTCTTTATCAATAGATTTAAGTTTGATATCTAATAATTTAATAGAGAATCAAAAGTTGCTGCACGAATAACGAGTCATAGACAAAGTCTTTTAGATATGAATATGTACAAGTGGCAAAACTGTGACATGTGGAAATTTAAAAAAACTCAACAAGTACAGGCTAGTTTAAACTATCACACAAGTCTTACGTATTCCATAATGCTTTGTGAGAAAGAAATCTAATGTGTTTTGTTGCGATTGTCAAAAATCTAATGAAAAATTACAGTTTTTAGACATCACACATGAACATGCTTTTGATAAAATGCAACCCTGATCAAAAAGATAAAGTCGCAGGGATGTAAAATTTGCTTCTTAATACTTGTCATTTTCATTACAATCTGCATTCACACTATCACACTTTTACAAATTACTTGAGTTATTGACATGTATTAATACAAAGTATAAAAGTGTTAACTACACGCAGAGAAAAAATATGGTTGGGCATGGTTACGGCAACCACACTGTGTTTATTGTAACAATATATTGTTGTTGTACACAAATAATTGTTATTTTTATTAAATATCAGCAATATTATAGTTACTGTAAACATATTAATGTTTATCGCAATTATAAATTTGAGTATTGTTGACCGAAAAATAGTTATTTTTCTAACAACTAAATTAAGATAACTTTCAAAACATATTATATTACTCACAGCCATAACATGATATTTAATAGCCATAACATGATAACTTTATATACTTTTATCATAATAAGTTTAAGATGCAATCAAAATATCGTTACTCTAATAATATTTTGGTATCGCCATTTGTAAAATAATTTTGTATCAGTTGTGTCGTGTTTTACATAAACATATCGAATTATTTGTTAGTGTGTGGCTAAATAATAAAATAATAACCATTAAAATAAACAAGATTTTGAAAAAAAATAAAGAAAAATATTAAAAAAGAAATAGCAAAATAACCATTAAAATAAACAAGAAATTAAAAAAAAAATAAAGAAAAAACAATAAGAAAAGGTTGTAGTGTCACAAAATAAAATATTTTTGCTAAAAAATTTTAATAATCTTAAAGTGGTGGAAAAATTTGTGAAATATTGGTGCAAAATATTAACCATTACTGGTAAGTTTTGTGTTATTTTAAGAGAAAAATAATGAAAACTCCATTAAATAATTTATAAATAATTGCGACCTACGACAAAAACATTACAGTAACTATATTATGTTTTTTATTTTATCATAAGTATTTTTTTCCAGTAAAAATATTATGTTTAAAGTTGTATCATATTATGATGTAAAAAATTTATGTATAACAGTTCATATCACTTTGCATCATAATATGATTACTTCTAAGCTTATTATGATTGCCATGACAATAATATGATTACTTCCAAACTTATTATGATTGTCATGACAATAATATGATTACTTCTAAACTTATTATGATTGTCATGACAATAATATGATTACTTCTAAACTTATTATGATTGTCATGACAATAATATGATTACTTCTAAACCTATTATGATTGCCATGACAATAATATGATTACTTCTTATCTTATTATGATTACCATGACAGTAATATGATTACTTCTTAACTTATTATGATTACCATGACAGTAATATTATAACTTCTTAACGTTTTATGATTAACAGGATAACAATATGATTAAGGGAAAAATATTATGATGTTATATTACGAACATATTTGGTCATAATATGATTTACTAACAATCGTAATATGGTGACAACAATCATGAATCTTATCATAATATGTTGCTCTTAGAATATGTTTACCACAACCATGTTTTTTCTTTGCGTGTAGCCTAAGCAAATAAATTTGATGTAATAAAATAGTTTAAAGAATTGTTTTATTGTTGTGTAGCTCGAAGTGTAGATTTAAATAAGAACTGAAAAATTAGAGAAAAAGATTATCGAAAACAAGAAACTGTGCCAGATCTTAAGGAGAAGGGTATTCCAAGAAATGGAATAATATATTTTTAGGTTTGGGAAAGGATACAGGCTGGAATATGAACCAAAGGGTTTGTTTTATAAAAGTGAAACGTAACACCTATCAAGAATATAAAATTAAATAAAATTATAATTTGACACTTAACAAACAAATTGAAAAAATGGATTAACTATAATATGATTAGCATTCACCATATTATTGTTAATCCTGACCATAATATGGTTACTTTTCTCAAAATTCTTGGAAATATTGACCGTATTATGGTTAATTTTCAACATTATATGTTTAGTTTTGATCATTATTATGGTTAATATTGACTAAAATATGGTTAATTTTGACCAAATTATGGTTGATTTAGGGACAAATTTTGTTAATTTTAAACATACTATGGTCATATTTAAACATAATATGGTAACCTGTAAACATAAACATTGTTAAAAACTAACGATAGTATGTTGCTCTTAGAATATGGTTACCTCCAACCATATATTTTTCTACGTGTACTCGCCAAAAAATGTTACAAACACAGTTAAGTTAAAAAAACAGCTGTTTGTTTCAATATATGGCATTTTTGTTTCATTTCACACATTCCAATCAAAAAGTTTCTCGACGAGAGAGTTACAGAACATGGGCACAGGCTAAGGTTTTTTCTTTAACATTTTAGTATGTTAAAAACAATTTTTAATAAAAAAAAAACATGAGTGATCAAATCTCTTTTTTCACATTTTTTGTTTCAAAAAGTCGATTTTTACCGAAAAAAAAACTGAGCGATTATAAATTAACGTCTTTTTCTGACACCTTTTTTTAACTATTACGAAAAATTTACATGCAAAGAATTATTTACTAAATCACCGGAAAAATGGTTTGAACCAAGAAATTTTTTTTTAGCAAAACCCTTATGAAGCTTTTCTGTGTTAAATTAGACATTGGCTGTTTTAGCGAAATTACAGAGGGTAAGAAAAGAGAATGCAAAGAACAACTTAAAATAGCAATATTTTGACATTGGCGCTTTTATCACCAAGCCAAAGATATGTAGTTACGTAAAATATTTAAAAATCTAAAAATTCAATGCATCGATATATTTGATATTTTTTGTCATTTTGTCAATTTTGCCTCTTGCATTAATAAATTTAATAAAATCCTACAATTAATTTTAAATATAACAAATCTTCTTAAATTTTTAAAAATTTCTGTTAATAAAAAAGTCTAATGGGTAAATTAATTATTATGGCTAAACAAGATCAGAAACGGCTAAATCTAGCCTCTAGAAATTGGCAACACTGGACTTTATAAGACAAGCTTCCTTTACAAAATATGTTTATAAAAGTTCGTGTAAAATTTGTTTTTTAATACATTTTTAAAAAATTTAAGCCAAAAACAATATTTTAAAATATCCACGACTTTTTACCAGAAAATCCTAGTCTTTAAGTCGATTTAAACCAAATTGTTTTTAAAGAAATGTTTGTGATTAATTATTTTATAACAGAAACATTATCAAAAATCAAAAAAGTTCGAAATGTTGCTATTTCTATTTTTGAAAATATATTCGTATGCATTCGAAACTTTATTTCATTTAATGTATTTTTGTATTCAATTAGATTAAAAGAATATTTTATTAATAATACATAAACTTTGAACTTAAGCCATTGACTTATTGTGTTAGTTATTTACATTAAAACTATTTATTTACTGAGTGTACAGGAGAGCTTAGCTTAGCTATTTATATACCCTCCACTACAAGTGGTGAATAAGGCTGTTGTACTAAGTTTGCCATTCCGTTTAAAAAATTTTTAAATATTTTCCTAAGACCCAATAATGTAAAAATATTATTGAGTAATTCTAAGTCGATTTAGCAATGTCTGATTGTCTCTGCTGAAAGCTCGTTTATTTCCACAATACCCAACAGAAAAGAATAATTGTTATGTCAGTAACTTTTGCAGAACTTTGTTTTATATGAGTTATGTCACAGAGTACAATTTCGTTCGGTCACAGAGTACAAATTTTCGGAATGAAACCATTTTTGTTTTCATGAACAGAACAGGAGTTTTCTGTATCTCAAAGGCCAATAAACTATCAAAATATACTTTCTAGCAATAAAAAAGTGTATTTTCTTCGATTCCGAACGAAATTGTACTCTATGACATGGCTGTATAAATCTAAATTGTGTGACCAAACACACTCTTGAATACAACTTAATTACATCTAAAACTTTTATGTCTGTGCCCACAAGGAATAACAGCTATAGTCGAGTTATGACAAATTTTACTTATTAATTTTTACTTCTAATTGCAGTTTCATTAAAAATTTAAATATTAAAAACACAAACTTATGTGCTGTTTTTACAACACAAGTGATTGAACGTGTAATAAAATTTATATGAAAAGCAATCAGTTTTTTGAGTTATTTTCATATAAATTTTCCTACACGTTCAGTCACTTGTGTTGTGAAAACAGCACATTAGTCTTAATACCCTAATTTTGGGCAACGGGTTTCCCATTTAAAAATGCTTCGCTGAGCACTTGCCGAAATCGAGTTAAGTTATTAAAGCTTGTTGGCACAGATGTATAAAGAAAAATTTGGTCGGTTTAAGTTTAATAAGACTACAAATCACACCACAATATCGTGAAGGTAGGTCCATAATTTACCTTAGGTCCCATATTAAGCTCGAAAAAATCCCTTTTGTGATATCCCTAAAACCGCAACAAATTTTAACAGTGCGGTGTAAGTGTTTTCAAATAGGTTAATTACTTCTAGATTCCATATAAAACCTTCTTCTAAAATTTTCTTACTCTCGGTGAAGGGTATCAAAGATTCGGCACTTTCACTTGTTGATTTTAGAAACTTAAAGCTTAAAGCACTAACTTAAAGCTAAGCTTTTATAAACATTTAAATGTGCGGCTTGTTTTTAATTTCTTAGCAGATAAAAGTATTTATTCCTTCGTCTGCAGCAGGTTCGAATAAATTGGGGTGAAATAGCCTTCCCTACTACCCCCGTATCACCCGTTTAATGATAAAATTGTGTTTATGACTTAGCTCTCCAATTTTTTCTTGTGCCTCCTTTTTACTTTGAAAATTCAAGAAGTAATAATAATTCCCGGTTTCGAAAAATAAGTAGGTCTTTGTGATCTGGATTGATAAGTACCCAGCCAGCATTTTGTATCATAATCGAATCTTTGAGGAATCAGCTTCAAGAGCAAAATACCCGAATATAAGATAATTTTTCGATCCTAAATAATACTCCTGTTGTGAGAAAATGGTACCTACCGATAAATCATCTCAAAGAATCATTTGTGATACCAATTTTCTGATTCCTTTTTTAGCATATGAATATGTGCGCAAAGTACAGGTCGCAATTTTGGAGATAACTTGATAAAATTTGGCTTAAAGGTTCTTATTGTCACAAGGACCAAGCCTATTTAAAATGGCCCGATTTGTAGGACCACGAGAGGATATAGGGGCAATTTCTGCCTCCTACAAACTATTAAACCGATTTTAATGAAAGTTAAAACAGAGGTAGATCCATATTTTTATGGACACATAAGCATGGTTCTCCATGGTCCCGAATAGGGTGCACTCTCGTAAATGTGTTTTAAAATACTTTCTTTCTTGTTTTCTTTATCTTAGGTAATTATGAATTTATTTTCACAGAATAATGTTGTACACAAATGTTAAGTATTACTTGTTTCTTAAAAACAATATGAATTATATTGATGTCTTATATTATTTTTTTTTATTATATCTTATACCATGATATGCTGCTAATAGCAAAATTACATTGTTTTGTTTACATAAAAGTGTTACCAATTAAGCAATTTATAAAATACCCACTTAGCTTGCTTGCCCTCTGTTTTAAAATGCGTAGTATCGTACTTAAATATCTTCGCGGCACCACAAAAGATTTCAGAAAACAAATCGTGTTATAAATTATTCGTATTTATTTAAAGCAAAAATTCCAGCTGATATCTTCTAGCTTTTCGCTTTAATCAGAAGACAGGACATTCTTGTTTCAATATGATTGAACTTTAATAAAAACTCTATCGGACAATAAAACAATCTTTACACTTTCTTCATAATTATATTAATGATAAACTGCCTAAACTTAAAGAACATTTTAACTGATATTAAAAACTAGACATTGAATTGAAAAATTAACAAATATTTGATTTGTTTGCGATGCCACAATTCCTTCACATATATTGGCTAAATGAAACTGATAAACTGGCAGTAATTGCCAATTAATGCCCTAGAACTTAAATTTATTTTATTTTATTTATTTTCCCGTTAAAATAATTGCCAGCAGTATCAAAACTATTTTCCCAGATATTACCGTTAATTTTTTTTACAGTTGGAAACCATTCAAAACTCATAAAGGCTGGTTTACACTATTATACTTTGTATTAATACATGTCAAGAACTCAAGGAATATGTAAAAGCGTGATAGTGTGAATGCAATGTGTCATCCCATACGACATCTTTGTTTTTGACATTTTTCAAAACAATAATACTTTTTATTTGATCAATATTGTATTTTAACATGTTCGCATGTTCGTGTATGATAGTGTGAATACAAACTATAACTTTACATTTGATTTTTTGACAGTCGCAACAAAATTCATTAGATTTTAATCTCACAAAGCAAAAACTTATTGATATTTGCATAATCTGTGGACTCTAACGTAACAGATTTTGTTCATAAGAACACCCGGTTATTTCATGTGTTACACATTGTAATCAAAATTTAATAAAGGCATTTAAAACTTTTCATAGTAAAAATGTATGTTTTTCTATTCGTTTTAGTCAAACTAGACAGTAGTCTCTTTTAACTCATTGAATGTTGTTATAAATTTAGGCAGAATGACAAATGATATTGTAATTTTAATAATCAAAATGTTTTTTTTTATTACATAAAGTAAAAACCAAGAACAACACCACAAATTGAAAATAAAAGTTAAACTATAACTAAAAGAAAATCTTCAGTAAGTTAGTCATAAAGAAGTTGTTAAAGCGGATATCCGTAAAAAAAACTTTTTTGTTTAAGTAACTTAAACATAAAAAACTTAATAAATAATTGAGTTTGTGTGTGAACAAGAGTGTTGTTCATATGCAGAAAGTTTGCTAAAATATAAATAGTTGTGCATTTTTCACGAAGTTATTATTCAATTTTACTACTTATAAAAGTTCATTAATCTTTTCATATCCACAGCTTAAGGTGGTCTGTCCGTCACATTAACTTTTATTTTGGGTTTTGCAATAAAAATAATTCTGAATAAGTGCGTTAAAGAATGTTAACGAAGCATGTTGGAGTGTTGTATCAAAAAGAAGTTGGGTATTCAAAAATCGCAACAATTTTTAGCTTAAGCTGTATATATTAGTTTATATCAGGTAGGATAGGCAATAGTTTGAAATTATTCATAAACCATCTTATTATGTTGATATAAATATAAAATGTGTCCCAAAACAAAACTCCACCAAAATCATCTAACAAAATTTTTATTTTGGACTAGGTTCATATTTGATCATGGCTTCAATATGAACACCACTCCTAAAAATAGCTTTTAATGCCATTCTTTTTTTTAAGTTTATGCTAATTAGCTAGATATCTAGATAAAATTCTTAATCAAATTTTACAGAGCTGAAGAAAGTGACGTTTGTAAAAGGCTTAAATCAGTTGCGCGAGCAGCTTTCGAAGAATATAGAAATAGAAAGCGTTTTTTGGTAGTGAAGTAAACAACAATCAACACAAATTTCGTGATCAAATCAAAAATAACAAATCATGTTAAACAGAAGCATTAAGCTACGGTCACACTTGACAAATATTTGATGAAAAAAACGGAACCAACAAGCAAACTAAATATAGTTTCACAAACGTTTTGTTTTGTGAAAAAAATATTATTTATTAATATTGTTTTCTTTTGTAATGGATTGATTAAATATTATTTACTTGTGTTATGGTAAACTTAAAACATATTTTATTTTTTCGAATTTATTCTATGAGCTAAATTTCAGTTATGTTTTTTAATTTTTAGGAATGACATTATGCACTACCAGACTATTATATTGTATCTTCTTGTTACATTTTCCCTTAGGTTATCCTTTGGATAGCAATGAAGTGCATTGCTTTATAAAATACATAACTAAAATTTAGCTCATAGAATAAATTCGAAAAAATAAAAATGTTGAATTTAATAAAGTAACCTATGAAAGGAAATAATTCCCAGTTTCTATTTGTTAACTTAAAACTAAATTTTTGCAAATAAATCTCCACTAAATTCACTTGTGTTCAATGTATTGCGGCATAAAAGATAATGCAAAGAGAAATGCAGAAAGGGCAGCTCTGTTTTGTTCTTTGTGGCCAAAGGACAGTTCTCCTAAAAACGGTACTGTGTTCACATCGATGTTAAGCGATCTTCTGATCGGATAATTGCTGCAGTATATTTTCGAGCTAGTGGGTTTGGGTCTTGGCCTTTTTAAGCATTCAATTGAATATTTTGTGATCATAGATTTTACTAATGGTGCATCGAGTACTTTGCGAATGTTCGAGTTTTTTACATGCTTTTTCTCTATGTTGGAGCCCGAGGCAGTGCCCTTTAAATGGATACTGAGTTTAGAGTGGATACTAGATTTTTAAGGGCCGATGTTGATTTTAAATAAAACACAAATTAAAAATAAACAGTTTTTTCGAGCTCGAGGCATATTATTTGTAAAAAATATATATTATTTATATAAATAATTTGACTCGGGCTCGGAAAAACTTTTTATTTTTAATAAAAAAAGGTCGTAGAAATAAAATTGTATTTAAAACTCAAACTATTTAGGAAATTATTGTCATTTCTTTTTATTATGATAATATTCGTATGGTTCAAATATGGAACAAAATATCGGACAAATGGCTGCCGCGACCTCGGCGGTATACCTCCATCCGATGGTCCAAATTTTTGATGACGCTGAGGCATAATTGAGGTTTCATGCCGTTAATGTGCCGAATTATCTCACCCTTTAGCTCTTGAATTGCTGCTAGATTATCGACATACACCTTTTCTTTCAAATAACTCCAAAGAAAGAATCCCAACGGTGTCAAATCACATGATCTTGGCAGCCTATTTACATCGCCACCACGTAAGGTGACACGGCCATTGAATTAATAGCGCAAAAGAGCCATTGTTGCGTTAGCTGTGTGGCACCGTCCTGTTGAAACCACATATCGTCCACATCCATATCTTACAATTTGGGACAAAGTTCGTTATCATCTCACGATAGGAAAAAATACGGCCCGATGATGCCGTATGCCCATAAACCGCACCAAACAGTCACTCTTTGTGGGTGCATTTGTTTTTCACTCTTGAATTATAATTCGTCCAAATGCGGCACTGAGGTGAAAATGTGCCTCATCACTGAAGATGATTTTCTACAAAAATTTATTATCCACTGTTGCCATATCTTGCCACCATTCTCACCATTGACGACGTTTGAAATGGTCAAGAGGCTTTAGTTCTTGAGTCAATTGCACCTTGTAAGCGTGTTAATGCAAGTCTTTATGCATAATGTTCATCAACGACGTGCGTGAGTGGTGCAATTGTTGGGCACGACGAGGGGTTGAGGTGGACGACTCTTCAGCCACACCATCGCGAACGGCAGCAATATTTTCGGCAGTACGAGCATGCGCTGGTGTTTTCACATCTCCTACAGACCCGGTTTGCTTAAATTTTTGCACGATTTTTCCGATTGTCCGCACATTTGGATGATTCAATTGAAAAAATCTCGAAGTACACGATATGCCTGAATTACTTTAACGCGATGCTCAATTGTGTATCTTTCCATGGTTCAAATTGAGTAAGTCTGAAATTGAGAAATGTCAAATGAAATGCAGAAAATAACTTGATGTTTGGGTGTGGTTCACAGAATAACGGTTGAATTTCTTTTAATGAGTCAATTTATTCGATATTTCGTTTGAGGTAACTAAAATGTTGTGGTATTATTTGGTTGTTGATTTTAATAGGGGGGCATGAATCTCTAGGCAAGGTTAATGTTATTTGGTTAAATTCCAATCCAAATCGACCATGAGTGGGACCCGACCGCTTTCGATTTAATATGTTCCTGTTTGATATATTTAGCTTATAGGATAAAAGGAACCTTCTCACCAAATTTCATAAAAATCGAAACGGGTCGGGTCGCACTCTTGGTCGATTTGACATGGAATTACTGCATTTTTGTTCATTGACCTTTATGTTGCATCGTTTTAACCATTTTTCAAATTAATATACATATATGGTCCTGTAAGTATCTAGATGCTTCGCAGCGGTTTTCGTGGATGCTGAGCAAAGCTGTATCATTAGCAAAAGTAAATGTGTGGGTTTAGTTGTTGGTAGATACTATTTTGCATAAAGAATTATTTTGCTAGGTCCATAATTGCCTGTAATTACTGTGGCCGGCTATACTTTTTATATAAGGCGAAGCATTTTTTTTTTTTTATAAAGCGTTAATTTGATATTAGGGGGGCATGTTATGGCAGTTGTGACCGAATACTTTTTCGGTTTGAAAGCAATTTTTTTCAGTCTCAACGAATCGTAATTATTTGTTAATGCTGAGAAAACACAAATAAATGCTTTACCACACTAAACAAATAATTTCGACCCGTTCAAATCAAAAAAGTATTCGATCACTACTGCCATAATTTGACCTCTGGTGTAATTTCATTTTAATCTTTTCATTTAAGACTTTTTTCAAAGAATGAATTTCTAAAAAAAATTCATTTCGAATACTGTATTTAAAAAAATATTTCCTCGTCTTGAAAATATTTTCTATAAAAATCTCTTTTGAAATGTTTGAAGTTTTTATTTGTAGAACACTAAATAAAGTCTTCGCAAAGTGAAAGACTTTCAGCAGAAAACTTGCTCTTTGAACTGTTTTATTTCCTTTGAAAATTTTATTTACTTGTCTTACTCGATTTTTTTTAACATATTTCTTAAGTACCCCTTAACAAGTAAATTTACGCCATTAAGCCGATAAAGTTTAAAAAGAAAAATCTCATATAAACTTTAAATCCCAAGGACAAACTCTTTCATTGTACGACAAATAACTTAATATTTAAACAATTTAAATGCTGCCAATAGGGATGCCAAGCGACCCGATGTTTTTTGAAACCCAGGATTCGGGATCTTGGATTTCAAAAAAACGGGATCCCGGGACGGATCGGGACTTTTCGGGATTTCATATATAAAAGCCAATTTTTTTAACTCATATAATTATAATTTAATGTTTTTGTACATTAGGGGTATAACCAAAATAAGAACCTATCATTACGGTATGGGCAATGTTATACTGATATAAAAAATCGATACCAGGGGTCATTTCGGTCCAAAAACCTTCGGCACCGAATGCAATTTCTAAAACACCAAATATTTTTTTTTTTTTTAATTTTTATTACAAAGTAAAAAAATTAAAACAAGCTTAATTAAATATCTTATACATTATTGTTGTACATTAAAAACTTCAAATTGAAAGTTCGTGTTGATTTACAGAACGGAAAAATGTCTTGAACAACTTTCACCGCCCGCTCAGCACATATATTGCTGCGCTGCTGTTTAAAAATTCTTAAGTCCTTCCCCAAAAAATATTTGTGGGAACATGTAAGAAGTTAATATTAATAAAAATATATGTATTTTTACGTTATATTTTTGTCGCATAAATTGTAATATAAATTTTTATGGTGGGTATCCTTCCCTTGTACCGTTTTTTTGGTTTCTTTTTTTGGAAAAAATTATAAGCTAAAACTTCATCGCCATCGGTGCCGAACCTTTTTGAACGCTCGCGAAAAAAGAAAGGCACATTTCTTTATATTTTTTTATGCACTGTCTCACTATGATAGGTCCTTTTTGATATTTGCAAAAAAATGCAAATGGTTATATCCCTAATGTACATTGTATGTAGATGTATTAAAATAAATTAACTCATGAAGAAAATTAAACCCATTACAAAATAAAACAGGATAATGTATTCTTTTAAAGTAATATGGACGAATTATGTATTAAAACTTATATTTTAAAAAGCGTCTACAACAAATTAATGACCTCTGATAATCGATACCTTATTTTATTGCAAACATATGCTGCCGACGAAACCAAAATGCGCATTCAACACTTTTAGGTAGTATCGTTATTAAATAGCTACATACATATATACCAAATGACAATATTTAATTTATTTTATCTTAAATATGTATATGCCAGTATTAATTTAATAAAATAAACTAAAACATCTTTGGTAGAACCCTTAAAGTTTTTAACACCTTTTTGCACAACTTGTATTTTGAGTGCGCAGTTCTTTGAAAAAAGACCACACGGAACTTAATCTTCTGATTTTGTTTTCTGTGGTACAAAATATTTAGCATGTAACATTTATTCACTTGTGACTTGTAACCAGTTAAAATTTCCATTAATTGCCAGTATGATTTAATATTAAATTTTTGAATTTATTTTTAACAGGGTGACTCATGTGTATTTAAATATACATATTATATTATTGTATTTGTTAAAAAAAATCGGCACATTTTTACTAACCCCAAAATCTCGGGATTTTTATGGGATTTAAATTTTTAGAAAAATCCCGGTATTTCGGTATTCGGGATTGGCATCCTTAGCTGCCAATTGACATGAGTAAAACAATTTCAAACAAAATCAAATGTGTCTATTAAGTCTGCCAAAATTCGACCACATAAATACTAAATGTATGTACTTTCTAAACCATGTTCAAGAACATTTATCCCAAGAGGATCTTGTGGAAAATATGTCCAAAATGGAACAATTCATATTTGATTATTGCACTTAAAAACACAATTCCACATACAATACACTCATCCATACTTACATATATGCACGCACTTAAGAAATAAAAAAATGTCTTAGAAAATGTCAAAAAAAATTAAAAAGTTTTTCTTCAAAAACCATAACTTTTGTTTTAAGTTAAAAAACAAGAAGGAAGAAATAAAAATAAGCAAGCAACTTAAGTCATTTTTTGTACCTTTTAACAATAAAATAATAAACTTTTTGCAAGACACATACAAGCATACATACAAGTTATTATATTTGATTGACATTTTAAGTTTATTGGTATGTTGTGTTCATATTTTCCTAACTAAACCCCTACCATGGGTAATAAGTTTGACATATGATATGTAACAAATGTGATTTTACTGAGAGCATTATCTTGTTTGTATTGTGGGCAGTAGCTACTAACCCAACAAACACGGAGGTTTGATTTCAAATTGAAAGTGATTTGAAATCAAACATTTGCTCAAAAGAAAAGCGTTTGAAAATTATTTGAAAATCATAGCATTCTCAACAAAAAGGGGAAATTATTTTCAAATTGAGAAATGCATTTATTTTCAACTTGCTTTTCAACGATATTCTTAAATGTTTTTCAAATGTGGATTTTTATACAAGGTGGAACATAAATAAAAATATTTTTTCTTCAATTTAAATTCATTATGTATTTAAATAAACTGTAAGAAAATCATTCGGCACCATCGCTAAAAGATTAAATAGTTTTCTACCGATCCTCTAATTCGTAGAAAGATAAAATACTTGGCTCCTTTTATTTTGAGGATAGTCAAGACGTAGCACCGCAATCGTACAACAATCTTATATTTTCTTCACTTTCCCGTTTTGCTTTTATTCACATTCCTTCACTTTGTAATTCATTTTTTACTCACAAATAATTTATATTTTTTAACAAGAAATCAAGTTTTTTTAACCCTGCACGATTACTCTTCGTCAAATCGACGAAGCTCATTTACATTTTATAATAGGTATAAGGTTTTTATGTGTATTCAAATTACGCTCTTTTTCCATAACGTTAGCTGATGACGAAAGCTTTAAAAAGTAATTACATAATTTGAAAACACAAAAAAGTGCTAAAATTCGTATCAAATTTTGAGATGGGTGAAAAACTTTTTTTTTTAAGTTTTATTTTAGTTTTTTTTTTAATAAAATACTTAACTAAAGAAGTTTTTGCTAATTTTTTACTTTATAAATCGTTCCTCTAGAATTTTTTTAAAAAGTTCTTCGATTCGACGAAGAGTAACCTTAATGTACCAAAATTAAGAGTTACCTTTCAGGTTTAAAGGCGAATTCACTTAACGTAATATGTAACTTTTCTTCAATTGTGTTATACAAATCGTCGCGCGGGAGTTTATGTGCTCTATATGCCAAAAGCGTATTTTGAGAAAATCGACCTTGAAGTTTTAACATAATTTTTAAAAAAACTATACGATAGAATTTTGAAGTTTTTACAACATATATTTGTTTTGAAAATATGATTCTCACGAAGAGCAAAACGACATTAACAAAGAAATAAAACACAATTGAAATTTTTGTAAAAAAAACGATATATTCATTTGATAAAACCAAAAATGAAAACTATTCACAAAGTAAATACTAAATATATTCAAATTATTAAAACAAAGTTAACAAAAGCACTAAATTAAGATTAATTTATCTGGCTCAGATAATAATTTTTGTCTATTTCAGATATAAAATTAAATAACAACTTTAGATCGGAAATTTTTTCATTTTTAACTCTTTCTTTCTTTTTAATAATATCTAACTCTATTTTGAAAATATTTAACGTTGCTGATAATTGGTTTCGACAACCTTTTTTAATATTTTTGCTCATTGGAAATAGGGCTGCAAGATTGAGTTTTTATATGATATTTGAAATAAGTTATTTTGGATATATTGAATAAGTTTTATTTTAGTAAATGGAACAATAGAAAAATTTAATTGGTTGGATATCCTGGAAAAATTCTTAAAATCTGAGAATTGCATTTCAATAATTTGAAGTTTTATTTTATTTGTTTCAAAATTTTTTAAGTAATTAACGAGGGACAAAATACTGTGAATTTCCAAAGGTTTCAAGAGGCATAATAAACTCGAAATGTGTAAAATGGCGGATAGAGCACATGAGCTCCCGCACGATGAAATGTGTTACAATCGACATTTTAAGTGTTTACATTTATTTTTCGCATCAGTGCTGCCAAGTTGTATTTTATATTTGAGAATAACATTTGACATCAAATTGATAACACACTGTATGTCAAATGTGTATATACAAATCATTATCAATTTGAATTCAAATATTAAAATCCAACAAGCAAAAAGGTTTGCAAATTGTGTTTGATGTCAAATGATTAATTCATTCCATATCAAAGCTTTGACTTTGAGTTTGTTGGGAAGTTAAAAACAGGTTGTATTTGTGAGTGCTTTTTGTTGTTTTTTTGGCTATTTGATACTAGGAACACAATTGGCAGCACGTCGCCGCACATTGGTTGAAGTTCGTAGAACGAGCGGCTAAAAATAGAAGAAGTTGTCGAAGTGCAATGAAACTTGGCACATAGGCATTTTTTGTTTGAATCAAGAAAAAATGGAAAATTCAAAATGATCCGCCCACTTTTACGCCCACCTCCCATACAAAGTGAAAATTTAATTTTGACCTACGGCATTGTTTTTTGGCACATAGCATTTTTAAACACTCAGAATTATTTGTGTGAAATTTGAAAAATATCCGCCCACTTCCCACACAACTTGTATTGAAAAATTGGCATAACTCCCTTGATTTGTAATGCATCAACCCAATTTGCACAAAAAATAAATATTATAATTGCAGAATGGGCTGCTGAAAATATATACCTGATCCGCCAACTTTTACGCCCACCTCCCATAGAAAAAACATGAATACGTAATTTGAACATTGTGTTTTAATAATTGTTTAACATCATTATCGTACTCCAATAAAAGATTATGCATTACGTCTTTAATAGTGGCTACACGTCCAATTATTCGCAAATGATGTAATCTATAGGCTCTATATATTCTTTATTCCTCGCATCCTGAGCTTCCTCGGACAGCATACCTGATACAAATACTCAATTAAAATGTAAAAAATAAAATTGCTTTTTTCAACAATGAAATATGAATATAATTAACCTCTCTTTATCTTGTAAAATTTAAAAAGTATTACCAATTACTAGCACAATTTATTCACGTAAGGTTAGATTGCTTTTATTCAATTTTGAATAATGATTCATTCGTAACGTTTCTTAGATTGAAAAATTTTCCCAATACTTATGAGCAATTTAAATCGGGATTCAGGTCCAATGTTTCATGGTTTAAAAGTGCGTACTTTCGATATTTTTAATGATAGGCGCGCTCGTCAACAAACTTAGTTATATTAGAAAATATTTAAAAAAAATCAGTTTAATCTTTTTGATAAAAATAATATATTTCAAAAGATTTTGTTATTCGTGCTAAATTCCCAGTTTTTATTATTGATAAAAACACTTGAAATTTATTGTTGATGGGATAAGCTATTCCTATGCGCATTTCACTGGTTGCTTAGGCCAGATCATCAGGAAACTTCATCCATAAAGATTTTAGATTTTCCAATTTGAATTACTTGCTTTCCCTAGGCCATCTTAGTTACTTATTTTTGCCGTTATTTTATTTACCATTAAATAGAAAATGGCTTTAATTTTTCAAAATGAAAATTGTAAGTAAAAACCCCATTACGACTGTTATGTATTAGAAAAACATTAAACCTTTCAACTTTTTTTAGGCTTGCAAAATTAAAAAAAAAATTTTGTATATGTATGCATGTATGTACTTTTTCTGTTACTTTTGGGTGTTTGGTTATTATCATAAACTTCTAAAAGGTTTGCAAGTGTGAAAATTTTTGTTTTCAAATAATCACGTTTTCGAATTGCTTCTTTTGTGTTAAATTAGAGTTCTATTCTATTCTTTTATTAAGTTTTTTTTTGTTACTGAAAAATTTTTTTAAAACCAATTCTCTAATGGCACATCGCATATGTAATCGTAAACATATAATCATTATTCATATGCGAGTGGGGTGACCACTTTTTAAATAAAATTAAATAGTCTGTAAAGGAATTTTTGTGTTTTTTAAATCCAGTGCTTCTTGTATTACATTGAGGAAAAACTAAAGCGTAAAAATTGTGCTTTTTTCAAAATTAATGTTTTTATATACTACATTGTAATAAGGGAGGCCAGGTTGTTTATTATATTTTTAACCCCAAGAACAAAAAAACATGATTACATTTTTTGGGATAGGATTTTTTTAAAATAAGCTCACTTATTAGCTCCAACTGCTCTAGGTTATTCGTTTAAAGCTGCTGAGGTATGATTGCAAGAAAGGGGTAGATGAATCTCCCGGCCAAATTCCGTGTACAGTGGGCGATAACACCATAGGCCCATTAAGCCCATCCCGGAAACACTTAAATACGCCTAAAATTGCAAAAACAGAGCTACTGTAGTAAAATTTGGTATGTCATAGTTTCTTAAAACTATAAATCACACTGCTATTTTTCGTAATGATCGGTCCATAATTAAGGCCAATATTAAGCCCAATCTTGGGAAACCAGAACTTTAACATGTAACGCATGGAAGTAAATTTTGGTCTGTCAGAGCTTTTTGAGACTAGAAATTACATAATTAATTTTTTGAAGATTAGTTTGTAATTGGCCTTTAAAAAGCCCACTCCTTAAATATGCTTACTGTCGTTTGAGGGTATCAATTATGGACTTAGCTCGACATCATTTTATAGAATGTTTCTTTTTTATATTATACATTCAACTTATATATGTATTCCTCTAACTCCTATTGGAGCTTAGTTACGAAAATGTAATATATGGATATTTACATCTTTTAGAAACGAAAATTTAATGATCTGGATTTTGATGTTATGGGAATGCATTTAAAACAGGAGACTTTTTTTATTATATCCAACTCTTTTCCGTAACCTTTTCGACAGCAAATATGATGGTCATCCTAATAGCTACATAAAATCAACAGTGTATTATCTAGCGAATATAAGTGTTTCCTCAAATAAATAATATTTTAAATCTATAAATTTGTTGGTAAGAAAATGTTTTAAATCAGTCCTCTTCTACTTCACAAAATCTTTAAAGGAAGATGTTTAAATAAATGCTGGAGAATTAAAAATAAAAATTAGTAATCGTATTGGAAATAATGAGCAAATACTCAATACCATCTTAAAAGGGGAGCCCAGCTATTATCAAGTTCGTCTGTATGTTTGGCTGTCTGGCCGTCTGTTTGCCCATGTAATCCCATGTTTCCATGTTAGCTTTCTACAAAGTATGTATTAAAATGTTAAAGATAATTTAATCAAATTGGGTACATAAGCTATTTTATGCTAGGAACCTTCATCGATATATGTTTATATACTTAGCCAATACTTATATACTTATCTTCATTGTATTTGCTATAACTTTATGTATTTAACATTTTGAGAATTAAAGCAAATACAGCCAATATGACATTACAGAACACTTTGTGGATTGCATTTTTATATATTTTATCTGTGGCATTTTGGCAAAACCAAAAACAAACAAAAAATTTTGTTAATTTCACGAATTTTCCTTCAAAAACATTTTTATTTGCGTTTTTAAAATTTTGAATTTTAAACGAAATTTTTCTTTAATATTGGTTTTTTTATTATTTTATAAAAAATATTTCTTCAACGAGCTTTTTTTTAAACATTTTTGCTATCTTATCTTGATTTAAGATATTGTGTCAAAATGCCACAGATATATTTAAAAAAAAAAAACTTATTTTTGTTTGATTTCCTTCCTTAAGTTGAAGGCAGAGAACTGATCTGAATGCTCCTGCAAAAGTCAGCCATCATGTATGCATTCCTACATTGTACGAAGGTCCCCAAGCTTATCGAGAGAATAGTCTGGTGGTTGTAAAGAAAGTGTTGCTTGATGCTTACGCCACATCCAAGATTTTGAAAGTCAGAAAGAACTTTTTTTATTTTCCAATAATTTTTGAACAAGCCAAACACACACATTCCATTCCATTTTCTCAATCTTCGTCATAACTTTCGTAAAATTTTATTCTTTTATTAACGATCTGGTCTGTGACCCCTCATAATTGTCCGCTTTTTTTCTTTTCTGGACTCAGTTTTGTCACTATTACTTTTGTCAGTTTTCGCCTTAAAATCTGTAGGCTCCTCCTGTGTTGCCATCTTCTTGTCGCTGTAATGATAATTTTGGGCTAAAAATACGTCTATATGCAGACCGTTTGCAAGAATATTCCGATTTGTCTTGATTTTTCCGGTTAATGCCATTATTTAAACCAAACAAAAATAAGATTCGGGTTCATTCCATTTCAAAGCGATTTCGAACTTTAGTCTATTTCTTTTCTTATTTGCCTAGACACGTAAATTCTTCAAGGCTTATCTTTCATTTCCAGCGGGTGACTAAAGTTTTTTTTGTAGGCCTCCTTTACGAACGACGTAATATTTTAGTATTTTTTGTTAATACACACTCTCCGCAAATTAAGCAAAAATTATTCGGATCATTTACACAACTGGATTTTTTTTTAATTAAATACCAAATTAATAACACATTAAACGAAAGCTATAACTTGAAAGTACCATTTGTTATAAAACCAATGAGGGTATATTGAGATTCAGTGACGTATGAAAAAAGTCATTCATCAGACAAAATTTGCCATTTAATTAATTTTTTTTAAACTAGTTTTTGGGCAAAATTTTTACTTTAACCCTAAGGCTCCCATTCTCAACTATTCTTAAAAGTGGCATTCCATTAAATAAATTCCTAATCATTGTTGAAACAACTCTCTAATGGCAGACTTTCTTGACGTTAAGTTCGGATATGACCAAAAGTTTCATGTAGGCACCCTCTAAAAATATATACAAAGAAATTAAACCATCAGTTTTGTTTAAAAAATATAAAAATAAAGTAAATTAAATGTTTACTAAGTATATAAACAACATAACTGCAGAAAATGTTGTTAATTTAAAAACAAATTTTAATTGATTCTAATTATGTATTAACTTGTGCAAATTTTATTTATTTTTTAATTATTGCCACAAATTTCTTAATTTAAATCAATTTTTATTTTTTTCCAAATATTTTTTTAGTACTAACAAATTTTGTACACCCAGAGAAGAAACATGTTTTAATATGGTCAGCTCCAACAAAATTATTTTTGAAGAATATTTTAAACACATTATGTTTAATTTAACCATATTTTTGTCACCTTTGACAATAGTATGGTTAAATGTGTCATCAATCAGAAAGCCGTAACTATATTATGGTTGTCTACGAACATGTTACAGTTAATTTTAACTAAAATATGTTTAAAACTTATAATAGGATGGTTAGTTTTTAACCATAGCATGTTGGTCTTGGAAAAAAGGAAAATACTTTTGTAAATTTAAGAACAAATTATTGTCATATTTAACCATTACAAGTTTAGAGGCTACCACAGTATTTTTGTGTGTTATTGATGGTGGACATATTTAACAATAATATGGTTGCGGGTAACAAAAATATGGCTAAATTCAACATTATATTTTTTAAATTTTCTTTAAAAATAATTTTGTTGGAGGTGACCATATTGAAACATGTTACACAAATTTAAAGAAAGTGTTTGCAACAATATATCTTTTTAAAGCCACCCTAATGTTTTAACACATATACATACATGCATATGTATATTAACATTTGTGTATATAAGCATTACAAGTGTATTTTGTTTTTATAAGTATAGTCCTCTATATCCATTACGTTAAATAAAAGAAAAGTCATAAAACCTAATTGAAAAGTCATCAACATTTATGTTTTCTATATACTAACCCACATGCAAACATTGTATTTCACAATACACATACAAACATATTTTTGTTATTTTTTTGCATCACAGCACTCACTTAAACTGACAAACATAATACCCAAAGGATTCTTATTTTTTAACCCCCACACATTCATATTGACTCCAAATAATTGTATACACTTGCATTCATACACAAACATACGTACCTTCCTAATACTTGCTCGCACATATTTGTACGCTTTCACGCTTCTATGCTTCAGTAAAGAAAGTAAAATTAAAGTGTACGCCTTTGGCACCAAATAAGTAAACAACCACTGCCATCATTTGTATAACCAATGCAAAGAATGTGTATAAGGATGTGTAGTGTGTCCTTTTATGCCTTTCAGACTGTTGCTGTGCAAATACATTTACTTCTATGAAATAAGAACAAAAGAGCAAAGGAACATGCAAGAAAAGAATCGGAAATACATACAAAGCTTAAAGAATGCAAAATTATTGACACCAACATCACACATTCGAACACAAACAAACATATAATTACATATAGAAATGTGAATAGAAGCTCATAAATATTATTTCATTTTCAATACATTTTTTACCAACAAATATTCTGCATGTGAGTATTAAGAGGGTTCAAAATTATGGTAATGTTGGCACAAGATATTAATAAAGATATGTTATTTAAAATTATTTTACTGGTAAAAGTAAGTCCAATGAAATTCAACCAAATGTTTGTAAACATTTTCCTTGAAAATGCATGGACGGAAAGCTTTTTATATTCTTTAGAACGTCTTCTTTCATAATCTATGCATAACCCCTTAAAAATAAAATCCCAGTTTTTACTGACCAGTTTGGATGAACCCAGATTTCTGGAAAACTGTTCCATAGATTTTTTGCACGGAAATCCTTTTATATTCTCTAGTACGTCTACTTTCATAATCTGAACAGTTTTTTCCTTAACGTTGCCTCTAAAACCCGAAAAAATAAAATACAAACGTCGTTTTTAATTATTTGGATGTGTACATACGTTATATTTTTATTAATAATTTATTTTTTTGTAAAATGTTTTGTCTTTTTATGATAAAAAAAGTTTTTATTATTATTTATTTAATTATCAAAATAATTTTCGTGGGAATACAAAATTTTATTTAAATGATTTTGTTATTCGTGCTTAATTCCCAATTTTTATTATTGATAAAAACACTGAAATTTTTTGTTGATGGGATAAAAATACATTTCTTTGATTTTTTAAATTCCTAAATTTTGCATTCCCAAAAGCAAAACTCCCATTATAATTTTAATTTCCACAAGCATTAAATTCACATTTTCGATTCAAGCCCCAAAAGCACAAATTCAATTTTTCGTTTTCCTATCGACTATTTAACAACTCAGCTGATTGCACACAATAACAGGGTTAGCAAATTGGAAAGGGATACTAAGTTTTATGTACACAGAAAAAATTATTGCCAAATTATTTTCAAACAAACGCTTGTTTGAATTTTTTTTTAATTTCTACAAATTTTTTTACTGATTCAATAAATATTTTTGTTTGATTTTTATTTAACCAACAAAAATGTTGACAACTATTCAAAACTATATTTTATACGCGCTATTGGTTTCAAGTTTTCATAATTTTGTATGAAATATTTAACGCTCTTTAATGTTGTCGTTTTTTGCATTTTTTTATTTGATCGTAAGCAACACTTCTTTATGTAAAATATAAGAACAACAACACAAAACACATACAGTCTATTTTTGGACGCTTTAAAAAAGTACAACAAGAAGAAAGAGGATAAAATAGCGCGACGAGGTTACTAGAAAAAAACGAAAGCAATAGCAGGTAAAAAAAGTTTTCATTCTTTTTAAACAACAGAAACAACAAACACATTATAAGAAACAAAATAAATTTTTGGTTGGTTTCAAAGTATGGTAAAAAGAATGAAAAACAAAATCCCGTATTCAATTTTTGAAAACTGTTTACTTAAATACATCAAATACAAAAATAAAATGATGACGAAATACATATCGAGTCGGTCTGCTGCCGTTGTTTGTTACATTTCTTCTTCTTTAGCCAAGGAAAGGATACAGCAACAGTGAGTGATGAAGAAAAACATTGTGTGTATAAACAAGACTTCGTTCAAAAATTATTCTAACAAAACATGTGTCTTAAAGCCAGCTTCTGCCTTCATCTTCTCCTTCAGTGATAGCTTGGGTGCGCGTCATTGCTTGTGCAAAAATTTTTGTTTGATTCAGCAAAATTATTTGTTTGAAATTTATATGAATTTCAGTAAACTTTTTGCTTGATTCTGTAAATTATTTGTTTGAAAAAATCAGTGTTTTTTTTCAGTAAACAAAATGCAAATAAATTGTTTGAATTTGCGAATTTGTTTGTAGGACCGATTTCAGACAAAAAATGTTTTGATTCTACAAATTTTTTGTTTGAATTCGAAAAATAATTTTTTCTGTGTACTCTGCAATTCGGGTTTGTTTTGTAATTCTCACACTTTTTAACTTGAAGTTGGCTTTAGATGTATTTGTATTTATATATAAAATTTAAAAAGGAGAAGAGGAAAACTAGAACTTCATAATCTGGACACTAATGCAACTTCAAAACAGCATTTAAAAAATTACAGCAACAAAAAAGGCTTGTCTGGTCATTACAATTCATTCGCTGCTATGCGTCTGTTGTAAAAATATTATTTTTATTTATTTATTTATTTATTTACATGAGTTTTTAAGCCCTTAGGGGCCAATTAACCAGAAAAATATAAAAAGTGGCATATATAACATAAATTATATTATTTCACATATCTATAGCAGGGGCAAATTTGAATTAACCTTTGGAATATTCTGTCTTTATGTAGAATGGGGTATTCCACACATATTACAGTAAAAACAGCCAAAAAGACTTCCACTTACAGTACATTATTATACCCTTCACCACAGGTGGTGAATAGGGTATATATAAGTTTGTCATTCCGTTTGTAATTTCTATAATATCGATGATAGACCCTATAAAGTATATATATTCCGGGTCGTTATGAAAAGCAAAGTTGATTTAACGATGTCCGTCTGTCCGTCTGTCT
The DNA here is from genome assembly GCA_949318255.1 of Pollenia labialis. Taxonomy (NCBI): domain Eukaryota; kingdom Metazoa; phylum Arthropoda; class Insecta; order Diptera; family Polleniidae; genus Pollenia; species Pollenia labialis. Next base: position 105,138,719 of record OX439140.1, read on the forward strand.
GTTGAAATGGGTTTTCCGAAGACCCCATATATGATGGGGGCCAGGTTATTGTACATTTATGTCACATATGGTCCGGAATTGTTTGCTATTGAAATTCAAAAAGATCGGTCCACAAATGGCTGAGATATGAGTAAAAAACCACGACTACCTCAATTTTTAAAGATCCAAATAGAATCGACATATCCTTATCAACGCTGCATTACCATAACCACTGTATTACCAAAATGACATAAACATACCATACAATTTGGTTTCTACGGCTATGATAATGCAGTGTTGGTAATGTGGTTTTTTGTTGTTTTTTATACCCTTTATATGAGTGGTGGAGTTTATTTTAATGTGTTTAATCAGGGCGAATTCAAATGGTTCAAATCTTGGTTTTTCAAAGGGAATTTTTTTTTAATTTTTATGTTCTAAAAACGATTGTAAAAAAATATTTACCAGTTTTAGATTTTTAAATTTAATTTATAATGAAGATTTTAGAATTGTGAATATGTATGTATGTGTAAAATTTTTTTTAGTTTTTGTCTAGCTGCTCTGTATTCGGTTGGCACAATGGTGAAGGGTATATAAGATTCGGCACAGCCGAATATAGCACTCTTACTTGTTTTTGTAAAACTTTGTCATGGTGAACGCAGATTTATAAAATTTTTTGAATGTTTTCAGCTAAGACCCAATTTAACAGTTTAGCTGTTAAATAACTCCAAACTAGGGAATAATCCTCAAACTTCCTTACACAAATATGCCTGTATTTATTATAATATTTAAAATTTAATAAATGTATACAAAACAAATTTTGTATGAAAATGTTTTTGAATGAACGTTTGTTAAATTAAACAATCGTTTATAAATACGGGATTTAAGGCTACAGAAAGCTTTTATTAAGGTATAATAATGTTATTCTTTTAATTTTAATTATTAAAGAATTTATGGATATTAAACAAAATGGTTATCAAAATATATCATACACTTAATTATAATTAAATTAGATAAATAAATACAATGATCGATAACTTCATTTCTTAACTACAAACTTCGCTTTAGGACATCACATATCATATAAACTTCTTCTTAGAAATTTTATTACTTTTAAAATTTTCTCGTTTTTGAAATTTTATAATTGAACGCCCTTAACAATAATTTTTTTATTACAAACCACAACATCATTAAACGCAACATATAACAAACGAAGGTACAATGTATTTTCTGACATACATATTAGGGTTTCTAATATTTTTCTTTACCTGGTAGCGCAAACATTCTTTTCTTTCATTCCCGAAAAATATTAAGTAAAGATTAGTATAAAAAATAGAATGTAGGAATTTATTTCTCATGGTGAGTAACATCTATTATTGACTAAGAATACACATTCGAATAATATCGAGCCCTAACCGCGTAAATAACGTAAGCGACACAATTTTCAAATTTCGTTTTTTTGCATAAATGACTTTATTGTCAACACTTGCATCATCTCCTCAGATGTCATGGTCACAAAAGGTACCGTTCCGATTTTATAGCAAGAACAATTTTATCGTAATTTTATCAATAGGCTTGGCCCTTGTGCAAATTAGAGCCCATGATCCAAATTTTATCAAATTATCTCCAAAATTGCGCACAAAGTTTACATCGACAGCCAACCAGCCACCCGGACGGACATCGTTAAATCGAGAAAGTGATTCTAAGCCGATGAGTATACTTAAAGGTGGGTCGAGGCCACAAATGCTTAATGGCCTCTCCACTATTGTGGTGTGGGTATAAAAACAGTACACAGATTTTACAAACGTTGTGCATTTAATACGATGATCTCAAAGAATTTTTTGCATAACAGTTGTATAGTCTATTAATTCTATGCCTTTGCGTTATGAAGTCAGCCACGATCTTGCGTAAATAATAATTTACGCCCTTATTCATAAAATATAAAACAGGTTAATAAAAGGTTTATGAAACGAATTTTGTATGAAAATCTATTTAATAAACCTTCTATTAACCTGTTTTATTTGTTATGAATAAGGGGGTAAATGTGTAAATGTTCGCTGCATAACTTTTGTTGTTGGTGTCAACATTTATAAAAAAGAGCTCGAAGAAAGTTAACCAAATACTTTTTGGAATCTTATTAATGTGAGGCAGATTTTTCGTTAAACAGAACGCAGTTTGTGCTACGCGTTTTGAAAAATTACCACAGCTTGGTAAGGGCGTGTCACTCAGTAAGCCAGTTGACCTACACAATCATCTGCTTAGGTGGAACAACAGCTGATTAACGATACTGATACGAAATAACAATACTGAATGGATCAATACTCACATTCTTTTCTGTACAAAAAACGAAAACCTTCACTATAAAATTAACATCAGATAACCATCAGACTTTTGAAAGAAATGGGATTTTAACTGATTAAAATAATTTAATGACTTAAGCCTGATTTAAAAATATCAAAAAATTTCAAGCCCAATTTTTTTCCTAATGTAGAGACTTAAAATGTTAAGTTTGGAAAAAACATAAAATAATAATTTTTGGAAATAGCCTTATAAAGTACAAAGACAGGTTTTTCGAAAACGCTTTTTGAAACGTATTCTTGTTATTAAAAATAAATGGTTTTTTTTATCAATAAAACTTGATTAAGCTTTGGTAAGATTTTTATGTACATCGGTTACCAATCCCCATCCGGGTGATTTTTTTTTCCACGATAGAGCGGGGAGGTTTCCATCAGTGACAGGTACCGCGGCCAGGTTAGGTCTATTGTACCCACTCCCCTTAGTTGGCCAAAAGACCCTCCGCTTCCCATAGGAACCCAACCAGGGCCTTTGCCGGTATATCACCCATCCGGGTGTTACTGCCATATATGTTTATAGGCGATGAACAAGTGCTGTCATCTGGAACCTGTCTGGATAAATTAACACAAAATTTAGTTTCGCAATATTGATAATATGTGGCATAATTTTCTTTGTTCGAAAAGTTTTACAGCCATATTCATAAAAAGTTATTATTTTAAGCTTATATCATGTAATAACTATCAAACGCTTTTTGTCTAATAAATCTCCAATAAAAATTTGTATTCATTACAATTAACATTAACAGTTTTATTACTATTAACTGCTTTTGGCGATTTTGTGTTTAAGTATGGCAACTTTCTTTATATTTTGCTGCCATTTTATTGCTAGTGATGCATGAAACTTTTATTCGGTTCACATGATATTCTATATTAAATTGTTTTTTATAGTTTTTTTTTAATTGTAGAACTTAAAAATTATTCTTATCAAATAAAACTACATTTTATTTTAGTTTCTGAACAAAATCTTGCCGAAAGGTATCATTAACATTTTTGTTTGAACCTTTTTTAAATATACGATAAGAAAGTATTCGAGTAAAAAGTTTGTTTACTTTTTATTAACATCACTATTATTATGATTTGTTTATTCTATATTTTTTAATATTTTTGAACAATTATTCGTTAGTTTTAACAAAAAAACAACTAGTTGCATTTATTTAATAAGTTATTAAAGATAATATCTGCAGTTGCCCCTGAACATATTCTTTTAAATCATATAAAAATGTTTTAAATAATTAACCATATAACTTTAAATTGGCTGTCTAAAATAAAAAAAATTTAGTTTAATCGATTAAACATGTCCATATTATTAAATAAAACATTTGTTTCATTATTTTTCAACATATTTCACAAAAATAATATCATAAAATGCAGACACTTATCAACTTAACAACTTTAGCAATTTTGCCTTATATATGATTAATTAACCATTAAAAAATTTTTATGAATACGCCGTTAGTTTTTAAAACCAATAAGCTGCTTTTTATGTTACAAAATCTAAAATTTAATTTGAAAATATTGGGAGGAAATTTCCGAGGTTTCTCACCTAAAAACTTTTGGAAATTTCAAAGATATTTTTCCCGGATATTCATATGTATAAACCCTAATATATATTTATATATATTTAAAAAAATAAAAATAAATTTTTTTTATATACATAAGGCATGGCCTCGTATATATAAACAGATAATAATTTGTATGTCTTAACGTTTTTGTAACATTCAACAAACTCTGTATAGCAAACAACAATTTAACTCTTTTTTGTTTCATGATTATTACACTTGCTGTGTTTTGTGAAAATCTACTCCGGTTTTTTATAATTCTAGGACTACTACTTATACACATGTAATTTGTGTAATGTTTATACAATATTTACAACTACGACAGGAGCTTACTACGACAACTATGATTGTATTGTTTCTTGTACATGATTCCTTAGAACTGATAAAAATCGAGATTTTTTCTTCTTATTCTTAAGTGTTTGTGTGTGTGTGTGTGTATATTAGTTCTTGAATTGTACTTGAGTGCGATTAGTCAGATTTGTTTTGTCCATCTACGAGTTGAATGTATTTTTATTTGAAAAGATTTTTGCAGATGTTTTTCACCTTACAATCCTTTTTGCCTGACATAAAGCTTTTACCAGTTTTTAATTTTTTTTTATACTTATTCTCCAAATATCTTTTGAAGGGGATTTGAAACCCTTAAATATCTTAGCTGAACGTTCTTTTAGACAAATGGAGATTTTTAAGCAATTATTGAATCTAAGAACCTAATAAACTTTTTTAATTCCTTTAAAATAATTAAAAATTAGCTACAGAAAAATATCGGAGAAAACTTTGAATTTAAAGTAACACTGATTAAATATTTTTCTCAAATATTTGTAATACATCCAAATAATCGTAACAAATCAAATAATTTTTGACTTTATTCTGCTTTACTTTCTATTCTCCAGCTTGGTGGTGGAGTATGTTGAAAATTCGGATTTGACCGTCAATTACTTTATATTTCTTTTATTCGCACTTGTTTGAAGTTAGTGGAAAAGCTTTTATTGCATTAACAGTACTTCCCATTATTTCTTCGTTCATGTTATGACATGTTGTATCTTCGGGGTATTTATATTAGGACAGCATTGATTTCCCAGGTTGTCATTATACCGAAGAAAATGTCTTAACAACTTCCTTAGACAAGAGCGTAAATATGTGTTCTACAAACAACATTACAGTGTAGTTCCAGGAAGAATTATAAGACATGGCGTATAGTATTTAAAAAAAAAAACTTGTGTCTCTAAACGCTTAATTGAAAAGGGCATTTACGATTTATTTATTGAGAATGCTACTACAAGGTAGTATGTATAAATATTTTTAAATTAATCACAACTTATTGAACCACTGATGTGTAAGAAGCTGCAAGGCAAATTCTATGACAAAAAAAACCTTTTTTTAGATTGACAAGCTATTTCATCTTTACAAATACATATTTTTTTTTAACTGAAATCACACTTCAATTTAAGTCCAGAATCGTAGGAATTTCATGGCGGCTAGTTCGTTGTTGAACAATAAGTCGATATATGGTTTGTTATATGACAATAACAATAAATAACATGTTTATCACATAGATATTTGTATCCCCAATATTAATTTTATATAACAACTAGCTTAACCATCGAAATAAAATTAGTAAAAAAAATTTTAAAACAGATCTCGTATATTGATAACAAAGAATCCTGTACTTAATTTTAATGATTTTACAGTAACCGGTCTACAGAATTGAAAATAGAGATTTCAAGTGTACTCGTTTAGGAGGAGCCATGCCTACTTTTCCCATTTAACCTAGTTTCATAAGATGTTGTGTGTAATTATGTAAGCTATTTGTACAAAATTTGAATCATTTCACTATTGTGAACCTCCCATTGTATGGGAGGTACCACGCCTACCTAAAAGTTAAAAAAATATTAATCGCCTGTGTGCTGAGTAATCAAAGAGATACTGTAAAAACTAAGGAAAATCGGTTCAGTAGTTTAGGAGTCTATAGGGAACAAAGTTACATACGCTTTTTTATTGGGACAACTTTTGCTAACACCAATAGTTGATAAGTTACATGGATGAGAAAGAACACCTGATTGACCAAATGCAGGGTTGGGCAGTATTTGAAATACGTATTTAAAATACACTGTAAGAAAAGACGTCATAACGCTGATGTATTTTGACATCAGTACTATGACAAGTGTCTTCGATTTTGACCCCATGATACTTTTCATCATTGTGATGTCAACCTTAACATCACTTGGCCAAACTGTCATCAGCGTCAAAATGTCAAAATCAGTGTAATTGACTTAAGTCAAAGTAAGATAATATTATTATTATTATTTACTTACCCGTTACAAATGTTTGTTTCACGTTTGTTGAATTACGACCTTTGTTTACAGCAGAACTCCCAATGATAAGACGCCAGCACCATATCCCCATATCATTTTACTTTAAAAATTTGATGTATTTAACTAAATAATTTAAAAAAATTGAATATAGGAATTTTTCTTCTTATAATACATTGTAATCATGAATAGAATGTTAATAATACACAAAATGTGACATCGAATTGATGTCACTATAGTCATAAAATAGATGACACGTAAAAAATGACTAAATTGTACGAAGACGTTAATCATTGGATTGATGTTACACAATTCTGATGTTAGGACATCATCAATATGAAGATACATTTTTCTATCAGTGTACAAATACGTATTTTGTATTTGTATTTGTATTTTAAATACATGACATGAAAGTATTTTCTATTTTAAATACACGTCCAGCAAGTATTTTGTATTTTAAAAACATGCAATAAATAGAAGTAGTTTGTATTTTGTATTTTAAAAACATAGTTAACAAAATATATTTTTTCAGTTTATTGATGGTTGTTTGCATTTTGATCTACCAAAAACTAAAATCGCTAAAAAAAACTTAACTATCAGAATATGGAAATATTTCTGTCTGATGCTACATTCAAAAATCTGATTTGGTTTGAGCAAAAAAATGGTGTATTTCGAATTATAAATACATATGTACATGTACTTGACGTGAAAGTATTTTGTATTTGAAATACGTCCCAGCGTTAACTAGAATGAGTAGAGTAGGCTGGGTCACTGATGCATGAGAAAAAATAAAAGTTCTCGAATCATATTCTAATAGAAATATTTTTTTGTATTACGTTAAAACAAATAAAAATTGCAAAAAAAAAAATTGAAAAAAGTCTCATCTTGAGCCCGCGCATGAGCTCCTAAGAATTAAGAATATTTGAAAAAAGTCCATTTTTTAAATTTTAATATTTTATTTACTATCAATTATTATTAATTAAAACTAAAAATATTTTGAATTAAACTTAAAAAAAAATAAAATTTTGGTTCTTATATAACATAAAACAATAAAATCCTTTTTGATCACAAAATCTTGTTTACTGTCTAATCCGGGCATCTCTCGTCTTGATTCAAGTTTCGTATATATTAAACCATTGCTTGACTTTTTTATCGCAAAGAGTTATGAATGCTTCTGACACTTTTTTCACGAACCTAAAAATCGTTAAAATACAGTAATATGCTTTTCTGCAATACAATGCTATTGTTGCTATATTCCAAATTTAACCAAATTGAAGGTCAATGCGCGGGCTCTTACACTAAAAATAAATTAATAATATTTTACAGGGATCTTATTCAGACAAAAATACAACATATTTACGCTATTAGAAGTCGATAAGAGAAAACATATTTTTTTGACCCACCCTAGTAAAGAGGCCTAATAGAAGGGTTAATTATTTCTTCTTTATTTTTTACACTGGTTGTCAGTGGGAGCAAGCCCTTGCACACTGCCTTTAATATCAGCTTTGATCCCTTCCCAAAGAAGGGAGTAAGGAAGGTCATTAAAAATAATAAGTAAATAACAGTGAACAACATCATTTCTCCCTTATTAAAGAAGGGAGTAGCGAATGTATACTGAATAATTTGGAAGGTCTTTCAAAAAGAAATTTATGCCTTCTGAAAGGCATACTGATGATCATGCGAAGTTAATCTTTTAGAAAGGAGCATAGAGGCCTTCAAAAAGGCCTGCAACTTGCGGTCCTTTCAATAGTTACCGCTGGGGTACAATAAATGGAAGTGTTTTATGTTTAACATACATACAGATGTGTTAGTATTTTGTATTTTAAATACATAACCTGAAAGTATTTTGTATTTTTAATACAAGACCAGCAAGTATTTTGTACTTTAAATACCGCAAACCATGTATTTTACCCAACACTGGCCAAATGCAAATATTAACTCTCTCTAACTCAGAAACTTATTGACCGACTTTGTTGAACATTTATTTCGAAGCTACTATCCAATAGGCCTAACCTTGGTGCAAATTTTATCCAAATCGAAGGACTGATTTCAATAGTTGAGTCACTTGACATGAAAGTCCCCATATGTATACAATTTTGAATACATATTTTACTTTTCTAAATTCCACGAAATACAAAAAACTGGCACTTGATTTAGCAGGAAAAAATTAAACTATTTTGGTACTTAATTTTTATAATGCAACTTTAAACAAACTTCAACAGTTGAAATTGAAAGATACATGCTACTTTAAGTTATTATATTTAAAGATGGTAGTTTAGCTATTTTAAGCCTTCTAAAACCTTTTAATTTTTTTTTTACAAAAAAGTGAGCAGAAAAATTGTTTTTTTTTTTTAATTTTGAAATAATTTTGTTATCATAAGAAGTAAAGCTTTATCAATATTTATTCGTTTAGACACAAAAAATATATTGTAAACCTATCAAAACTGTAAAAAGTCTATTTACACGCATGCAATTTACTCAACTTTTCTGACTTAAACCGTGTCCTAAAATGACATATCGCAAGTAAAAGTCTTGAAAATTCACTATAAACTTTTATATTTCTTCAACTTAATTTTACTAAGCCTCAAAAAATTGGTTTTTGAGAAAACGATTATTTAAAATCGAACTTAATCTTGCATTCATGAGCCACTCATGACTTTAATGTAAGATCCCAACAGATAAGTTTCTCTTCCTACAATTTCAGCTAAAAAATTAAGACTATGAAAGGAAAAAAGCTTCTTTTATCCAAAAATTACAAATCACAAGCTAAAATAACTTTTCGTGCACTCTTTTTTTTTGTTCATGTGCACGGAGATGTGGATAAAATTCAAAATTGAACAATTTCAAGTATTTGGCAAATAACAATAAACCAATACTTAATACAAAGTGCAATACCAATAATATAAATACATTGATGTACATGTATGAGTGCAAGTTCACATATTTCTTATCAATTTACCACAACAAGTACCCACCACAAGCAAACAACTTAAAACTATAAAATACATTTGAAGATATTAAGATGCATGTGTGTCAGTGTATGTTGCAAGGCGCCAATATTGAAATTCAAGACATTAAAACTGAATGAACAAGAAACAAAAACAACAGCAGCAGAATTACAGAAAATATTTAAACAATACTCTTTCGTACTCGTACAATCTTAAATGCAATAACATTTTCATTTTTAGTTAGATATTTTTTCTATCATTACGTTATTTGCTTTTTTTGTTTTTTGATAGCTACTTGAACAAATATTCGGCAAAAAAGACTTTATTTTGGCTGAAAGTATTGTAGGTGCAAGGGTTTATATAAAGTAGACATGTGTTTCTGATATCATCTTATAAGACAGTAGTTTATTAGTTACCACAAAAACCTTTTAAGTCTGTACCGCACAAGAACTGCAACAAAACAAATACAAGTAAGGAAGTATAGATGATACCCTACACCTACACTTGTTTGTACTACAAAATGCTTTTTGAGAGCGTATCTTATCTACCCAGTTATAGACCTAACAACTAACAATTTTTGTATGAAGTTTTGAATAACAGAGATAACATCTGTTTAAAATTTGTTTGTTTTAAAGTGATTTTTGGGAATTTTAAAAAGTAATTTTGAGTCGAAACAAATAGTACCCCTTCATTTTTGGTGGTGTAGGGTGTAACAACTAAGCAGTCATTGTATAAAGGTAATCAAAGACATTTGTTTCCCAATGCACATTGGATAAAAATCCATTTTTTGTGGCCAAAATTATTGATATAAAATATAACAGAGAATTTTATAAATTTTTATTTTATTTTATTATTTATTATTCTATAGACCAAGGAACAGTGTGACTTTTTGCAATTTTAGGTGGCAAAAACTAATAACTGCCTTTCCGGAGCAGATATCAAAATGAAATTGTGTATGGAAAATTAATAAACTTAAGAAAAGCTTTGTAGAAAAGTTGACGTAGTCCACCTGTTTTAGTGGCCTTTAAATTTTGTATTTTGATCCGGGGTCCGTTTTGCTCTCAGTTTTTATTCGCTGTGAGAGCACTTGAAAATGTATCAATGTATGCTTCAAAAAGGTAAAATATGCGCTATTTAAAGGGTGGTTCAATCAAAACGCACGATGTTAATTATAAATAATTTAAAAAGGCTTCAGAGAATTATCTTAATATTTTTTATTTTAATACAAGGATCTATGCCAATTATGTGCGAAAAAATTGGCCAAATGTTTGCCACGGTTTCGGTGGCATACCTCTATCCGATGGTCTATATTTTCCATAACTCTGAGACATAATTTAGGTTCAATGTCATTAATGTGCCGAATTATCTCATCCTTTAGCTCTTAAATTGATTTTGGCTTATTGATGTACACTTTTTTTTAAATAACGCCAAAGAAAGAAGGCCAACGGTGTCAAACCTCATGATCGCGACGTCCAATTAACTTCACCACGACATAAGATAGCACGGCCATTGAATTTCTTGCGCAAAAGAGCCATTGTTTCGTTGGCTGTGTGTAAAGAAGTACCATCCTGTTGGAATCACATATCGCCATGTAGGTATCCTCAATTTCTGACCACTCCTTTTTCATTTTGCGATGGGGAACACCATTCACGGTAACCGTTTGGCCGATCTCATTTTTGACGAAGGACTGCCCGATGACACCGCCAGCCCATAAACAACATCAAACAGTCACTATTTGTGGATGCATCGTCTCATTTGCCCAAATGTTGCAATTCTGCTTGTTATTGTAGACACATTTGATCGACTATGCTGACCCAAAAAATCATGATGTGCACGAAATGCATATTAATTTTTCATTTTCGTAAAATTTGTGTACCTCTCCATGGTTGAATTTGTCACATACTGAAACAAAGAAATGTCAAATTATGTTGGGCGAAAAACTTGACGTGAAGGTGTAACTCACAATTAACATCGTGCCTTAAACATGCTCGTTTAGCTAAATAATGTAAAATATGCAGCAAAGGGTAAAATATACACTACCAAATCGATGCCAGAATTCATTAAAAGCTCTTAAAGGGATAAATATATTTTTTGGCGGTCATTGGCCACAAAAGAAAAAACATTAAATTGCACATTTACGGTTTCCCTGATAATATTTATTTTTTTTATATTCCTATAACTCCCACCGGAGCATAGGACGCCAATAACAGCTGTTCTCTATCTGACCCGGTTTTGAGCGATAGACCTAAATTCATTCCAAGATATACACAGTTGGTTCATTTCGGATTCCGTTGACCCGGTTTTGAGCGAAAGACCTAAATTCATTCCAAGATGTACCCAGTTGGTTCATTTCGGATTCCGTTGAACGTCTCCATGTTGTGGTGGCCTGTCACCTTCTCTACCATCTTGTTGAAATGGGTTCCATCTAAGAGCTTGTTTAGATACATTGGTGTCATTTCGACGGAGGGTGTGTCCTATCGACTGCCACTTTCGTTTTCGTATCTCGGTTGCTACTTGTGCTTGCTAGCAACTCGGCATTTGATATCGTTTTAAGCCAAAAGAAGCATAATAGTCTTCTTAGACAGCGGTTAATACAAGTTTGGAGTCGTTTGGTAATTTAGTTTGTGACCTTTCAGGTTGTACACCCATACAAGAGAACCGACTCAACATTTGCCTTAAAAATTCTCAGCTTTGGGACAAGTATGTCAAGAGATGACCTGGCCTTGTTTATTCAAGCAACTACTTCGAGTTCGGTACATCCATTTGCAGTAAAATCGCATCCTAGATAGCAGTATTGGTCACTTGTCTCAAATGTTTGGTTGTTGATGGTCATTGGAACTGTTGTTGCACCGAAACTTAGTGTTTTTGTTTTGGGCTGTATTTATTTTTGGCCCTGTGTATTGCAGCTGTTCCTGAAGCTTAATAGTTGTTTGCTTAAGATAAATAAGTTTGTGTGAGAGTAAACAAATATCGACTGCGTAAGCAATTGTTGGTTTGCCATTGTATTCCTTGTCTTTTGTTTTCAATATCATTGAGAACATCTTCCATAACCACAACAAATAAAAGAGGTGGAAATATTCAACACTGGCGCACTCCATCATAAACGGGTCAGAAAGATTTCTCCTATGAAGGACAAAGCACGTGGCATGGTTATAGCTCTCTTTAATCAAAGTAATTAATTTTTCAGGAATATTTCTTCTCCGCAGGCCAAACCAAATACATTCTCGATTTGATTTGATTTGATTTGAAGTGTTTTTATCTCTAAAAATTATAATTTAACAAAAAGAGTGTAGGAATTAAATTTTTGCATAAACTATTTTTTATCATTCATATTAAATATTTTTTTATTTCCTTTGCATTGACTCTCATAGCAGCACACTCGAAAAGAAATGTTTAATATATTATAATTTAATCAATTAATTTTTACTTTATTGACTAAATTTAATATGTATAATAATGTATGTTGTTTATTATTTTCAGCAAATATCACCTCATATGCACCACAGTGTCTCCCTACACTTAAACTCAAATCAGTTCTTAGGCAAACAAGTAAATAAAAGTTTATTACAATTTTGAGGCAAGGCACACACACACAATTAAAAAAATTTGTCGTTATATCTTTCAACTTATTACCTTTAAGGGCGACACCTTTAACATTATCATTAGTTTGTAGTATAGAGAGTGTAAGCACATCACAATAAAGAGCAGAATCTATGGGCAAGTGTATATCAAAAAATCCTACAAGTTTAACGATTGCATTATCTGAAAAAGATTTGGCAACAGCCAGCCATATTTTAAGTAAACTCACTGAAAGTTCGGAGTATGTTGCACTTAAGGATGAGCATAGGAATCAATTATGCGAGTACTACGCTGTCAAGAGTACACCAAATGGTGGCGACATTTTTGTCATCAGTAGCAGTAGTAGTAGTAGTGCTAGCCAAAAGACGGTGCAACCACAACAAGAACAACGGCAGCATCAGCAACAGCAGAATAGCAAAGACGACTTTACACAGGAAAACTCTTGTTTACATTCATTGGACCATTGGACAGTTACAAAAAGTGTACAAAAGCAGCAGATTGTTAACAATGATGACAAGAGCAATGATGCAGTTGATGATGTACACCATGGCACAAACAACAGCAACATTAGCAGCAATAAAGGCAACTACGATTATGGCGACGTCGTTGAGTCTATGTTAGTTTATAACAACCATATTCAAGTTGACTATGACTCTGAGGATAACATTGAAGATGAAGACAAATATATAACCATTATTAAATGCTCATCGTCTTGTAGTGATAATAATAACAACAACAATAATAGAGGTAGTAAAGAAAACATCATCTATGCTGATATCAATCTTGCCAATTGTGATAACAACAACATTAAAAATAGTAATACGAATAATAATGATAATGAATATAATCATTATTATGCTGAAATGCCGTCTTATCTGAGGCAACTTCTTTTGTATCAACAGCATAAAAAACAGCGGGAGCAAGAGCAGTCGCCTGACAATCCAACTCAAAGAAATTCTTCATTAATTGACAATTGTCTAAGCAACAAAAAACTTGGAAATAAGTATCATAAAGTCAAGAAAAAATGGAAAAAATCGCTAAAACCTGATGATGGCACCTTGGAAACTTTGGATGTTAATTTAAAAGTATGTGCGTCTTGATAATAATATTTATTTAATAAGTTGTCTCGTATGTAATGTGTCCTTATCCGATGTTGAATATCTCTTTATTTTATTACCAGTTATTATATCACTGGTCACTAACAATTCCGCATAGTGTAAAAATGGACAAATTTGGCGTATTTTCTTAATCAAATTTTAATGCAAAAAGCAGAACCAAATTACACGTATTCGACTCCTCCAGTTAGAACGCTATCGCTCTTAAGCTTTTATATTTGAAAAACGTTTGTATCAATTTTCGTTATATATCAAACTTATTTTTAATGATAACCCTTTATGACACAATAGAAATAAACTGTATACCCTTTAGCCCCGTTTTCACAACTTACCGCTAGCTAAAGGTAGGATTTTATCGGCCGTATAAAGTTTTTCATTATTACAATTTGACTTTAACCTACCAGTGGCCGTATTCTGTAATTCGATAAAGATAAACCTCTATCGCTAAAAATCTAAAAAGTAGATTTAGCGATTTTTGGCTACGAATGCAAAACTGTAACGTGCATTGCTAAATTTGGCATTGCCATAAAAATTTAATTCGCAGCAGTTTTAGCTTTTAATTTCATCGCTAAAATTTTTCAATTTTGTATTCTCTAAGGCATTTTAGCGATCGAGATTTTGCTTTAGCTAAGCGAATTACAGAATACGGCTGCAGTACTGAAATTCTGTAACTTTTCAAAGACAAAAAAAATTGTCGTTAAGTAGTCAAAATTCGTTAGCTAACGATATTTGTCGTTATGAAATTTTAATAATTTTTATCGGCAAACAATGTCGGTAGCTAACGACATAAAAAAAGTTTTCGTTAAATAATAACGATTACAAATGTACTGTAAAGAGATTTAAAATATAGAGTAAGGAATAGGGTATTCATTCGGTTAACAGATTAATTACTACACTGATCGGTTAATTTAAAATTGGGTTTTTTTGATAAACGATTAAACCGGTTAATTTCAGTCGATTAACCGATTAACCGAAGTAACAAAATTTTACATTTTTTGTAGTATTTTAACATATATTTTGTGTGTTTTAATTATTTTTGTCTCATATACAAAAGGTATGTGTTTAGAAAAATATGTTTTTCCTTCTAGCAATGCATTCTTTTAAAACAGCACAAAATAAGAAACTAAGAAATTCGGAAATAAATTTTTTGCAGAATGTTCGATACCGACAAAAAAAGAAACTCTTGATTATAACACAAAAAATCTTTTAAGAGCATTAACCAAAGCAATTAGAAGTGTTTAACATTAATTATTTATATTAAATAAACTGGAATTTAGTCTCGTAATCTGTGTTGCCAATTTAGCCATTTAGTGGCTAGATTTAGCCATTTTTCACTCTGTTTAGCCATTAAAAAATGCATTTAGCCATTAGCCATTTTTAAGTCATTTTTCAACTGGTTTAGCCATACAATTTTTCTTGCCGTTTTTCTTTAAAAAAAAATAATTTTTATTTTATTATAAAAATATATAAAAGCAAAATAAACATTTTAAATAATTAAAACGGCTTCAATTTAAATCACAACTTTTACAAATGTTGAAAATCGCTATAAACGATGATGATGAAACATCTTTCAAAATAAAGGAACAGTATTCCAATATTAAATTTATAAAACGGATCAACACAAACATCGGTGTTTCTTTCTGGTTGCAAGTATTTCAATAAAGAGATGCTGGCGGCAACAAATTTTTTTTAGAAATTTCAGAATTGACTATAAAGTTGCTCTCACTTCCATGGTCTAATGCTGAAGTAAACATCGTTAAAAGTAATTTCAGAAATAGGTTACATTTAGCAACCGCTAACTCGATTTTATCAATGAAATATTTATACCAACACCACAATAGTGGAGAGGGTACTATGCGTTTGTGCTGATGTTTGTAACACCTTAAAATATTGGTCCTAAGCCCACCTTTTCGTAAACCGATTGACTCAAAACCACTTTCTGAGTCGAATAAACGATGTTTGTCCGGCTGGCTGGACGTTGTGGGTAAAGTACATATCGCAAATTTGCAGATCATTTAATAAAATTTGGTCAAAGGTTCTAATGAGGCGTAGGGTATCATATAGTCGGGGTTGACCGACTATATTTTCTTACTTGTTTTTTATTGTAGATCTGGAATCAAAAGGTTGGGTAAATGTTGTAGTGATTACTATTTACCTTCAAATTTTTTAAAACTAATAGGCGCGAGTGATTCCTATGAGATGAACAATAACGACATAACATTTATCGATGATTTTATTTTTTAAATATCTTTCAGAATTATTAGTATTGTGGTTATTTTATTGAACTATTTATGGTTTTTAATCCAAATTTTTAATATTTTTAATTAGGCTTAAGTTCATTAAATTTAATTTTCATTAAATTATTTTTATGAAGAAAGGAATTTTACAACATGAAAATTAATTAAAATTTTTATTGATAATTTTTCATTCTTGACTCAATCTGGGCTCGAACCCAGGTGTTTACGGACAGGTTACCCTGACATGTTTCGATTGCAACCACTCAATCTCTTCAGAGGGCTTGCCGTTTAACACTCGCAGCCATCGACGACTGCTGACGTCATTAGTCAAACATCAATCCTTAAACCAAATTGTATTCAACCTTTTGGTAGATCGAAATTTGCTTTTGAATGATTATCTATTTTAATTTATTTTAACATGTTATTCCTTTACTTCTCTTTTTTCGTACTTTTGTCAAGAATTCTTCTTGAAGTTCAAAGTACATATATTTTTTGTTTTTTCATTTTTTTGTCTTTCTTTTTCTTGTTGACCTTTTCAGCACAACTTGAAGGACAAATGCAAACATAGAGCTCGTGCCTTAGCTTTAACAATTATTAGTATTGGGTTATTTTATTGAACTATTTATGGTTTTTAATCCAAATTTTTAATATTTTTAATTAGGCTTAAGTTCATTAAATTTAATTTTCATTAAATTATTTTTATGAAGAAAGGAATTTTACAACATGAAAATTAATTAAAATTTTTATTGATAATTTTTCATTCTTGACTCAATCTGGGCTCGAACCCAGGTGTTTACGGACAGGTTACCCTGACATGTTTCGATTGCAACCACTCAATCTCTTCAGAGGGCTTGCCGTTTAACACTCGCAGCCATCGACGACTGCTGACGTCATTAGTCAAACATCAATCCTTAAACCAAATTGTATTCAACCTTTTGGTAGATCGAAATTTGCTTTTGAATGATTATCTATTTTAATTTATTTTAACATGTTATTCCTTTACTTCTCTTTTTTCGTACTTTTGTCAAGAATTCTTCTTGAAGTTCAAAGTACATATATTTTTTGTTTTTTCATTTTTTTGTCTTTCTTTTTCTTGTTGACCTTTTCAGCACAACTTGAAGGACAAATGCAAACATAGAGCTCGTGCCTTAGCTTTAACAATTATTAGTATTGTGGTTATTTTATTGAACTATTTATGGTTTTTAATCCAAATTTTTAATATTTTTAATTAGGCTTAAGTTCATTAAATTTAATTTTCATTAAATTATTTTTATGAAGAAAGGAATTTTACAACATGAAAATTAATTAAAATTTTTATTGATAATTTTTCATTCTTGACTCAATCTGGGCTCGAACCCAGGTGTTTACGGACAGGTTACCCTGACATGTTTCGATTGCAACCACTCAATCTCTTCAGAGGGCTTGCCGTTTAACACTCGCAGCCATCGACGACTGCTGACGTCATTAGTCAAACATCAATCCTTAAACCAAATTGTATTCAACCTTTTGGTAGATCGAAATTTGCTTTTGAATGATTATCTATTTTAATTTATTTTAACATGTTATTCCTTTACTTCTCTTTTTTCGTACTTTTGTCAAGAATTCTTCTTGAAGTTCAAAGTACATATATTTTTTGTTTTTTCATTTTTTTGTCTTTCTTTTTCTTGTTGACCTTTTCAGCACAACTTGAAGGACAAATGCAAACATAGAGCTCGTGCCTTAGCTTTAACAATTATTAGTATTGTGGTTATTTTATTGAACTATTTATGGTTTTTAATCCAAATTTTTAATATTTTTAATTAGGCTTAAGTTCATTAAATTTAATTTTCATTAAATTATTTTTATGAAGAAAGGAATTTTACAACATGAAAATTAATTAAAATTTTTATTGATAATTTTTCATTCTTGACTCAATCTGGGCTCGAACCCAGGTGTTTACGGACAGGTTACCCTGACATGTTTCGATTGCAACCACTCAATCTCTTCAGAGGGCTTGCCGTTTAACACTCGCAGCCATCGACGACTGCTGACGTCATTAGTCAAACATCAATCCTTAAACCAAATTGTATTCAACCTTTTGGTAGATCGAAATTTGCTTTTGAATGATTATCTATTTTAATTTATTTTAACATGTTATTCCTTTACTTCTCTTTTTTCGTACTTTTGTCAAGAATTCTTCTTGAAGTTCAAAGTACATATATTTTTTGTTTTTTCATTTTTTTGTCTTTCTTTTTCTTGTTGACCTTTTCAGCACAACTTGAAGGACAAATGCAAACATAGAGCTCGTGCCTTAGCTTTAACAATTATTAGTATTGTGGTTATTTTATTGAACTATTTATGGTTTTTAATCCAAATTTTTAATATTTTTAATTAGGCTTTTGCAATGTGGTTGCAATCGAAACATGTCAGGGTAACCTGTCCGTAAACACCTGGGTTCGAGCCCAGATTGAGTCAAGAATGAAAAATTATCAATAAAAATTTTAATTAATTTTCATGTTGTAAAATTCCTTTCTTCATAAAAATAATTTAATGAAAATCTTTCAGAATATTAAATAACGTTTATTCTTATTTAAGAAATTGATCTTAACTAACAATTTCATCGTAAACAACTTTAAATGAATTATTTCTGTTGTGTTATTGAATTTCAATGTGTTTTTAGTTAAAAAAAGCTTTTAGCCATTTTTTAGCCCATTTTTAGCCATTTTTTAGCCATTTTTCCCCGTAAATTAAGCCATTTTTGGTCTCCAAGTTTTGGCAACACTGCTCGTAATAGAAGTTTTTATATGGTGAGAGAAATACAGGAAAAGAACTGCGAAATAAGATAATCTTATTATTGGTAGCTTATAATTTCTCTAACATCTTCGATAAGTGAAAGAATTGTTTCCAAGTCAAGTGTTATCAAAACTAAAGTAAATAATCGCTTATATCCTAAACATTTAAACCACATTATTTTTCTAAAAGATTATTTTATAAGATCTCGCTAAACTATTGAAAATCTTTTTAATAAAATGACAGTTTATTTCTTATTAACCCCCAATTTCACCCAGTTCAGTTATTATTAACTATCAGTTATAGCTGTCAAAGCATATTGTTAAATGGAAGTAAAAGTAATAGTGTGTTTCAACTGAACTGTGGGGAAATGATATACATATATTTATGAACTACTTTTTGATTTGCTCGTTTCAGTTCAAGAATTATTTTGTTCAAAATAATATATAATTTTTGCATTTAAATTTATTGAAATTACTTAATTTATAATAAAACTTTATTAATCGGTTTACCTATCGATAACAAAATTAACAGATTATAATCCGATTAAACCAAAACCTCGGTCAATTAACTGAGCGATTAACCGATTAAAGCAAAAACCCGATTAAATGAATACCCTAGTAAGAAAGCCATTTTTTACCACAAAAAAGTAAGAACGTAGAGTCGAGCTAGCCCAACCCCACATTACAGTATTTGGACGACCATGTTTCCGCCAAAAAGAGTATGTAGTGAGAATAAGATTCACATTAGAGATTTTCGTGCCAAATATTATCTAAATATCTACTACTATTACTTCGAGTACTATTATGAGATAACATAAATGCTATTATTTATATTAATTATAATAAGTGTGTTCGTATGGGAGCTGTGGTCAAATATGGACCGATTCTAATAAAATTTGTATATTGCAACCAAATATTTTTGGACCAAATTAAACCCAAATGTCTAATAAACAAGGTGGTTAATGGGCACAATTCCGAAAAGAAGTTTGCATGTGGGCTTTGAAAAATAAAAAACCGCTTCTCCGCTTTTGAAAAGGCTTCGACCGTGTGACAATAAACACATACATATGTGCCAAATTTGATAAAATTATTTTCAAAACCACCAGCCACCCTTATAGAAGAACGGACCTCGTTAGATGGATTCTGAAATCGATTCTAAGTCAATCGGTATAGTAAAACTGGGTCAAGAACCTTTATTTTAATGGGTTTCATTAAGAAAATATTACCTTAAAGCCCCTATTTTAAACCTTGTGTAAATAAACGAATTTTAAAATTGGTTCGGCCCATGTTTAAGCCTTTTAAAAATGACTTTTGCTTTTTGCTGTATGTTTATGGTCATTTTGAACATGTTTGCGAGAAATTTTCATTCAATATATTATTATAATATATACATTAATAATTAAATTAAATTTAAAAATACCCTGTCGGACTTTTATGAGCTAACGCATAATAAGGCTGACTTTTAACTAACTCAATTTTAACTAACTTTAGAAATAACTCAAATCTGATACAGAAATAAACAAAAATTAAAAAACATGCTTAAATATTTTTTTGTTTTCATTTAACAGAGAAAAATTTGTCAAGTTCAGTTATCCATTGTGTCCGCCTTTCAGTTTTTTATTTATTTCTTATATTTTTTTTATTATTATACATAATTATTTAAAATTTTTGTTCACATTTTTAGCACAATTATTGAATTTAATTTCTAATATCACAATAAGAAAATTTATTTTTTGAAATAAAAAATCATATTAAAAAAGTAAAAGATTTTTAAAAAAACACAATGGCTTTAAAAAATGTAAACAACTTTAGACATTTTGCCCATTTATGCCTATGTATTATTCCTAAAAACACAACTCTGTAAAAAATCAGCAGGCGTTTCGAGCAGACCTTCTAATTGGGCCATGGTTACATTTTTGTTTAGAAAATTAAAGGAAAATATTTGAAATACTTTGGGAAGAAAAAAGATAGAAAAAAACGAAATTGTTGCTCTTTTTTTTTAAATTAATTTTTTTTTTTGTAAAAGTAAAATTAATATTTTTTTATAAAAAAAGAACTCAAACTTAAACAAATTAATATAAATTTAAATAATAAAGATCGAATAAGAAAAAAATTATATTAATAAAAATAACTTTTGTAATTTTATTTTAGTGTTTATTAAATTCTTTAATTTAATTATTTTACTACAATTATAATTTGCTACCATTTCACAAATTTAATTTCTTTCTACCACAATTAACTTCTATTTTTTTTCTTTTTTGTTTCTTCTTTCAATTGACAACCAAATTTGCCGTTTTATGTTAGCAATTTGCCTAACGATTATTGCAACATAAATTGCATGCAATAAATATGTACACAAAATTGCTGTCTACATTAAAGATAACATAATTTTGACATTAACTGCAATATACGTCGCAATAATTATCTCTGGTATAGACGAGCAGTAAAGAAAAGAATAGCCTTACAATTCTACTGAAGATATCTGAAATTATTTTTAAAATCAGAAGTACATTAAGTATATTTTTTTGACTTGTACCAAACACCTTTTCAAAAATTGCAACAACATAAGAGCCCGTATTTTCGGAAACCCGTTCTAACTTTTTGCTCTACTGGTCAAGTTTCATTTCGCATTGCGAGTATTACCTGCATTTTTTTTGATTTATACACTTCAGCTATAAATACGAACATTTCGATGTCGCAAACTTCAGTCCAATCGGTACCAAACACACGTTTACCTTCATTATTAGTACACTTCAAATATATGCGTATCATAGGAGGTGAAAGAAATAATTGAAAACTTAAAATCTCTCACTAAACTTTAAGAATTTTGCTCCAGGTCGAATATGACCTAAAGACTTAAAATGCAAAAGTTTTAAAAATATTTTTTTCACTAATATTTTTTTTTAAGAATCTACAATTTATTTAACATAACATAATTTTTATAAAATATTAAAAATATCAACCCATTACTCTTAGAAAAAACTCAATGTTAATTTCAAAATAAGTCGAAAACACGAAAACATTTATAAGCAAACTGAAGACTGTTCCTGTGTGTTTACTAAAGTGAGGGCGTATTGATTAAGGGTACTTTACACTTTCACAGTGGTCTTATGTATTTTGAGGAAAATATAACCATGTCGTGATAAGTTGTTATGGTTTTGTGAAACTAACCTTACCTCACCTAACCTAACCGTTTGGCTTTCCCCATATCATACTTACTTGAGTTTTGTTCCTTTTAAATTTAACTCAAATTTAATATGCGTATCGGTGTCGCCGATATTTCTTTTTTAATATCGCTTTCATCCCATCGGCCAATATGCGTATCGTTAACTCCCTAATAGAAATGTTATCAACATTAGCTATGAAAAATATTATTAAAATTATTGAACTAAAAAGTGGCAGCCAGGTTTCGTATAAATGTGCCAAATTTCCCATTTCATACTATTGATAAACTGCAATTCATTGTTGATGGGATAAGCTATTCCAATGCGCATTTCACGGGTTGCTTAAGCCAGATCGTCAGGAACCTTTTTTCTTTTTTATTTTTTTTGTGGAAGAAATATTCTTAGTTATGTATGATGATACTTACATATATCAAAGAATATTTTTTTTTATATTTTATTTTATTTTATTTTTTTAAATTTATAAACTTTATCCAAAGATTTTAGAAAAACTAAAGGTATTATACAAATAAAACTGTTAAGCGAATAAGAATTGTAAACCCCAGTTTTACTTGTAACAATATTAAAGCTTAAACAAAAACAACAACAATAAACAGTGAGTTTACCTTTTCTTACAGTGCCGACTACAATTGGTTGATTTTTTGTCAACTCTAAATGTAGCTGTAAGTGGGTAAATAATTTTTATAAATAACAACGAAAAGCTTTCAAAAGAAACATAAAATGATTTCTTTTATGTCCAAAGCTATTGGATCAGAAAATTAACTGATGCAATAATTGTCAAAATTGCTGCAGAGCTGTGGCATTACTGCATAAACAAACTTTTCACATATGAGAGGGATGACAAGTTTCTAACAGGTGATGTGTTAATAAACATTAATGTGCTGTTTTCACAACACAAGTGACTGAACGTGTAGTAATATTTATATGAAAAATACTCAAAAAACTAAGCGCTTTTCATATAAATTTTACCAGACGTTTTATCACTCGTGTTATGAAAACCGCACACAAACTTTTCAAATGCGCCAGGAATGCACAACAACTGCATTTTTGAACGTACTTAAAGCTAATTTTATTAACGATTCTTAACTGACTGCTCTTAAGATTGATTGAGCATCAAAACTTACATAAGTTTTTAAAATTTAACTTGATTAGTTAAACTTTAAGTATTATAATATAGTTATTATAATAATATTTGCTATAATATTTATCTGAAACTGATTTCCTATGACAATTTCTTCTAAAAAAACTTTCAAATAAGGTTATTATAAATGAATTTTTTACTTATTAGTTTTACTTGTATTCCCAAAGTTTTTATTTATTTACAGGCTAAACCCTTAAGTGGATACCAGGTCCTATCCAGGTATTCTTTGACTTTTTCTTAATATTTGACCTAGATAGCATCGTCAGTTCCTTCTAATTTTTATGAATTCCTCAACAAGGTTTTTTTTAGTAAAAAGTTAAAGTTAAGAAATTGAAATTTTTGTATCGGTGGGAGTGACAATTTTTATTGCTAGTTGTACTAACAGGTTCTGGCCAGATTCGCCACTATTTAGGAATTAAAATTAAAACAGAACGTATAAAATCACATTCAACTCATAGGAATTCTTTCTTTACATTTATTTTGAAGAATAGAAAAATAAAATGTTCTTGCTGTAGCCGTCAAACTCCATACAAAATTATAGTTGTTTCAGCCAGTCCCTGGAGTTCGTAACTACGTATGTAAATACACTCTGATGTTTGCTTAAGGGTTAAGTCTATTTTTCAAGATGTTTCTGTTTTGTTTTTAACATATCTATGTAAAATATTTACATATTTTATATATCCCTTAAATATGCAAACATATAAACAGTAAGTTCACAGGCATTAGTATCATAATTAAAAATAAAAAAAAATTTATTTGAACATATTGTTAGTATTTACATTAGCAATCGCAAAAATTTCATTTGATTATTCGCATTTGCTAAACCCTCATTCGCCGTATGCCTAATTTATAAGCACGTAGGTGGTGCAGGGTATTATTATATGATCGGGGTTGCCGGACTGGCCTTTTTACACTTGTTTATATTTCATTCAAGCTTTTACAGCACAGTTAACATGCTACCGAAGTTTGTCATGAGCTTTAAGGATGCAAGTTAAATAAATAGTCAAAATAAATAACTTTATTTAAGAAAATTAAAGTGGATACTATAAAAAGCTTTAAATGTCCTTAGCTTTGTTATGAAAAGTTTAGTAATTTTAAAGCTGTTTTCATTAAAGTTTAAACATAAAACCAAAATTATTTAACTAATCTCACCCTTAAATAACAAATCCATGACTTCAACCCTTATTAGTCTCCTTGTCGCACAACTAGATGTCGCTTTGACTATCGGACTTTAAAGAAAAACCACCACTAATAATTAAATGTCAATATTTATTTTTCATTTTATTTTTCTCAACATTGCGCATGTTGTATGGAAAATCTTGCAGTCCACACAGGCAGACATTGCAGTGCTAAGAAAATCCCAGAGCTTCCAGTATCACAAACATTTTATATACAGAAGAATTAAAACGTTTCGGTCGCCGTGAAAAAAGAAAGACAAATACATACATGTATCTAAAATTGTGAAAAAAACCTGAAAAATACTACAAGAAAAGTTATAATAAATATTTTAAAGTTTAACAAATAATAAGGAAAGAAATGTTTGAAATATATGTGGAAAAGTTATATGAAATAAATTAAACGCCAAAGTTTTCTAAATTCAAGGACTTTTTACGTTTTTACGCAGAAAAGTTATAAAAAAATAATGATTTTTAATTAATTTTATTTGTAAAAACTCCATAATCTTAGTTTTAAATTGGAGATAATTTTGTTAATTTATTACCTGTTTAAAGAAAAGTAAAATAAACAAAATTAGGAAAAACAGAAAAAATTGTAATTGTGAAAAACGGCTGCAAAGTTGAAAATTCAATATATCAAGGCCCGCCTACACAGGGGGCTACAAGATTAAAATCTACCTACAAGATGGATGAATGTGAAAACCTCGTCATAGATCTAGAAGAATACGAGGCGCTTGATATTAAGCAGCAGCATTTATTAAATGATAACGACGTTGAAATTCTTGAATTAACAGCATCTCTTGACACAGAAGACGAAATGGTAAATTTATTTGGCTTTTTGATTAAAAATTCACAAGAAAAAAAAACTATTATCCGGCTTTAAGGCATTACAAAATAAGAACAAATAATAATAGTACTTATAGTATTCACTTGAATGCTACATTTAGTATACATACATCAGGAAAACTTACAATCCACACTTGAAACCCTCTTTCGCTTTTTTTTTATTATTTTGTGGATTAAGTCAGGTGCAACATTTTCAACAATTATCCCTTAAAGCAATTTTCCAATAGATGGTACATGAACACAACTTATACTTGTTTTTGTTATTGTTGGTATTTTTGTTTTTATTTTCATTTTCATGCCGCTGGAGTATGAATGCGTTCCACCATATGTTTTACTAAACGTGGGCCCGATTAGTCATCGTTTGTTTTGCAGGATTGACGTGTGTTGCCCCATTGACGATTTCTTTTAAAGAAAATTCCTTTTAAGAAATAAATATAAAACTTTTTTTGTATTATATGTTATTTTGTCTTGATTATATACAATATGTACGTTTATATGTATATAAAAATATTGTACAATAACATCCAACCAAAAAAATACAATAAAACTATTACGTACTTGTATATAAAACTAATGCGATTATTTGACTTAATGCGAATCGTAATATTGACTTCTCTTAAATCTCTTAACTTGCAATGACTGTTCATTGAATATGGTTGGCTGATTTTGTGAATGAAATTCTATTTAATATGCCATCAACAAAAGACCACCACTGGGTGTTTGTATATGCAACAACATTTATAGACTAGGATACTAAGGTGAAGGTTTTTTTTTGCCACAATTGTTTGTCATTGGATTGTACTAAGTTTTATTGACTTGAGGTAAAGTGTAAAGAAAAAGTGTCAAGTAAAATTAAGTGCCTATTTCACGATGTCTTTCGATAGTTTTCGTTCGCACAACTTGCATATAAAACAAAAATAAATTTTAAGAAGTTGTTTTTGTTTTACAGGTAATTGCATTAATTTAAATCCTTAACCCTAGGATTGACGTTATGAATATGCAATTAAATTAAAAGTAAACAACAAAACAGTAGGAGATTTTTGAAAAAAAATGGAAACAATTAAAGGCTTGTAGTCTAGTTTGTGTTGTGGAATTGGGGTTTAAAGACTTATTATAAGATGCGCCAGAGTTTCCCAAAGTGTGGTACCTCAGGAATCACAAAAATTAAAAAGATCCAGAATTAGTTATTTAATTTTTTTGTTCTCCATGAAAGTCATCGTGTTTTTTTTTATTTTTTGTTATATTCGAAAAATATTTCAAGAAAAATATAAGTTTGGTCTGGCCAGACAAAGAGGGTAATCCTAGGGTTAATATACTTCCGTTTGAGTTTGTCACATCAATATCCGTTTGTTTATACAACGTCCAGGCTATCCATTGTTCTGTATGCTCATGAACAACACTTTAACAGAATTAGCGACGCACAATTGCTTATGTTCTTTGATAAGAGGAAAACGTATTGCACGACAACCCATACAAAAAGCACCAATAGCAATCAAGATTGTGTAAATTAATATGTTAAATTTAGACATTGTTGAGAGAACAAATGTTTGAACAACGCTGTTTTAACAAGAACATAACATCGAAAACAGAAGTCTTCACTATCCAAATTCATGTGTGCTCATGAAATGGTGTGTTGTCTTAATAAAACAATCAGGGGTGTGCTGGAAATCGTAAACGTAAAACGCCAGAATATGGAAGTTGTTTTAAATACACTTTTAATATAATTTTTATAATTTTTGTTATAAAATTATGTTTAACAGAGAAATATTTGTATAATATTTGTCATAAAAATCTTTTATTACAGAAATCTTATTAAAAAACGACTTCTAAAATTCTTGCGTTTTACGTTTCCGATTTCCAGCACACCCCTGAATAGCTAATCTAGACGGTCTCTTAAGGTCGATATGAATATACAAGTAAAATATGAAAAAAGCGACACGCATTTTATTGTAGGCCAAAAATTAAGCTGGGTTTCATTGACCCAACAAGAATCAAAAAGTATATTAAACTTATATTTTAATGTGAACGGAAAACAAAAAACTTTTTTACTTTATTTTGCTGTTAAATAATTGTTTTTTTCCGTTTAGTATAAAATAAAATATTAGATCGACACTGTATCATCAACATAAAAAAAGCAGTTAAAAAAGAAAAAAATTGGTTTTATTAACCGAAGCAATTCAACTTGTTGCAGAAAGCGAAAATGCATGGCAATAACTATCATGAGAATATAAATTATTTGTGTTGCATTTTTTAATAAGACAAATTCTTATTAGAAACTTTTTTCTATTAAATATTGTTGTTGTTAAAATAATCTTGTTAGCAAAATAATACATAGTTCGATTTCTGTAGTTTTAACATTTTTGGTAAAGCCAATAGAAATAACGTTTACTATTCAAAAATGTGATGTTTTTAAGTAAAAGTAACATTTAATTCTTTTTAAATTTATATCAAAATTAAAAAAAAAAACAAATACCATCAGTTTCACTTTAAATAATAAATTCATTTTTAAAGAATATTTTAAATTTAGTAAATCATGTTTTATGGGCATTCTTTCGAATAACAAATGCATGAAAATCCACGCCCTTGTAATAGGTATTCATATTGTAACATGATGGGTAACATTCACTTTGATCCTACGAAGACAATTGTATGTCAGGTCATATAAATAAATACTCTTTTGACGTGAAAAAAGGTTAAAATAAACTTGGTATGATATCTAACATTTCCCCTGCTCCTTCCGAATCAATTTTAAGCCAGGCAATGCGGAATTAAAAAAACTCTAGATTATATGATTTTAAAAATAGAAAATAATATGTGTTTACATTGTATTGGAGGCGCAACGCCTACTTATATTTTAAAAATATAGCAGCTTGTTCCTTTGATAACATCATCATTTATTTCATTAAAATGGGTCCTGCAGCCTAGGCATCCTTGGGTATAAACAAATATACATTAAAACATAAATTTTATTACATCTACATTAAGGAATATTCTTTTAAGAATTTCAAAATGTACGGTTTCCGATTACTGTGACACTAGGTCGCAAAGTTCAGTGCTGAAAATTTGAGCCAATTCGGACAATGCTTTTGAGACGGGCATCGAAGTCAAAAGTCCTTCACATACAGCAAAAAATTCTCGCCCATATTCACCAACATTACTGTTGAAATTTATTAACTTGGCAAATTAAATTATTTTTTTTTTTATTTATATCACAAAGTTTTTTAATGAAATTAATTTTTTTCTTTGCTGATATATAATTTGAAAAAAATTGTTTAATAAATAACTTATCCGAATTAAAAAATTTACATAAAATAATTTATTGGCCAAAATCTTTTTTTAAGTTTGTAGTTTCGTTTTTCGAATTATGCTGCTTATAGCTTTGTACCTCCTGTAAAATATAAAAAAACAACGATAACAAAAATAAACGTAACAAGCAAGTAATAAAAAGATGACCACTTTAATTAAAATTGATTTCTGTTCCTCATCTTTTGTTATTTTGTCATGGTATTCTTGAATCAATTTAATTTCTTTTTTTGCTCTGTTGTTAACAGCCTCAAAGTTTTCAACAAAATTCTTGTCTCGTTCTCCTCTGATACACTCTAAAAATGCCGGTCTTTGTTGGAAAAGTCCGTAATTCTTTTAGTCGATAGTGAACGAATCGAAATTATTTGCGTCTTCTGAATTTAAAAATTTTTAAATTTTCGTTCTTAATAACAAGTTTGTTTTAATTAATTTTTATAAGAATATTGTTAAAAATTATTAAAATGTTTCTGTAGATCTTTAAAAGCACTACTTTCCCTGCAAATATTATTGGACCACCTGATCCAATTTCTTGAAATGGACTTCTCCATGGGCTGGTCCGATGTAATTCAAGCATGGACCATGTTATTGTTAAAAAGTGTTTGTAGTGAGACGACATGTCTTCGTTTTTTAACGACATGTTTTCGTTTTTAAACGAAGTTAAAACTTATCCTCTTGTGTACACAATGGAGTAGTTTTAAAACTTTTTTTGCAGGGTTTTATGGGTCTCTTAAATTTTTTATCAATAAAACCATTAATGAAAAATAAAAATAGTTTTAAT
The DNA here is from genome assembly GCA_949318255.1 of Pollenia labialis. NCBI lineage: Eukaryota > Metazoa > Arthropoda > Insecta > Diptera > Polleniidae > Pollenia > Pollenia labialis. The sequence continues at coordinate 105,167,992 of OX439140.1, forward strand.
TAAAAATGTAAACAAGTTTATTAAACGCTTACTGATATCAACAAAATTACAGCAGAAAATGTTGTTTGTATCAAATAAAATAGTTGATTGATACTATTAATTCGTTTACTGGTGCAAATTTATTTAATATCACAAATTTTTGTTCTGGGTAGACGACATGGATATCGATGGGGTATAAAAACAATAATTTTTAGGATTTCAGTATTTTGATTATAAGTTATAATTATATATATAAATGATTTTGTTTTTTGATAGAATTACAGAAACAGTTCTATTTGTATGTAAGAATGTAAGGAGAGATAAACTCACTGTTTATTGTTGATAATTTTGTTTAAACTTTGATATTGTTACAAATAGAACTGTTTCCGTAATTCTTATACGCTTAGCAGTTTTATTTGGTTTAATATCTTTAGTTTTTCTAAAATCTTTATGGATGAAGTTTCCTGTTGATCTGGCCTAAGCAACCAGTGAAATACACATAGGAATAGCTTATCCCATCATCAATAACTTTCAGTGTTTTTTATCAAATAATAAAAATTGGGAATGAACAAAATCATTTAAATTAAATTTTGTATTCCCGCGAAAATTATTTTGGTTATAATTATATAATTTATAACCAGCCATTTTTTAACCGATTTGACAGATTTATATACCGACGTCTTTAAGAAGAAATTTAACATTTACTTGAGTTATAAAAATTGGACTCTGGAAGATTTATAGTTCCCGAAAATGGATTTATTATAATAATAATTTTGGTCATAAATTTTTTGTATCTGCACCGATTTTTCCGAGTTTTTCAGAAAATTGTTACTAAAGATTTTCGATCTTTAGAAATATAAGGGATAACCACAGTTCATATGGCAGTCCAAAAAATAAGGTTTTATATAATTTTTAATATTTTTTGTACGAGAGGTACCACGCCCACTTCTTCCAGATATACAGGAATAAGTAATAAAAATACAACAACAAGATATTCTTTGAAAAAATTAGAGGTAGTCGTAGTTGTTTGCTCATATCTCAGCCATTTTTGGCTAAATTTCAGTAGCAAAATTATAATAAGAATACCTGACTTAAATATACCCCATCATATCTGGGAGCTTTACCAGACAGACGGAGAGACGGACGGACAGATGGACAACCGGATTTGAACTTCCCTTCTCATAAGGATCCAGAATATATATACATTATAGGGTCTAAGATCAATATTGGAGCCATTACAAATGGAATGACAAAGTTATATATACCCTTTTACCTTCGGTGAAGGGTATAATAAAATTTAGAAACAGCTTCTAAATTAACCATTTTTTTGAAGAAAATCGAATTTTTGACAATTTTAATGTTCATAAGATCTCTGTTCCACTTCTAATAAAAACGGTTTATGTAAACTTTAACAAAAAAATGTATTTAATTTATTTGTGTCTTAAGGGTCAAGCCGAAAGTAAAAAGAACTCAAAGAAGCACAATGCAGGTGAAATTCAAACAAAAGGCACAGCGATGTCTTTCGGCTTTCGCAAAAACTTGAATACAACACCAAAAAAGCTAAAGAAACTAATAAAGGGAGAGAACAACAAACATTCAAAGAAACAGGATAAATGTAATGCCAACGACAGTGATAATACGGAAAAAACTGGCGGCGGTATTGGTGGTGGTACTGGACTAAATACGGGGGATGGTAGTTTTAAAACAGATACTGTGATAGATACAAACAATAAAACTTGCACAGACAAACTAGTCAGTAGGGATGATAATGGAAATGCAGGTGAGTGTAAATGACCTAATGGAATTGCTTTGTTAAACTGTGTGTTTTTTTTAGTTTTTGTTGATTTTAATTAAATAACTATTATTTATTTAACTAGATTTGCTAAACAATGTACATTTTGAAAAAATGGGAGCAGCAGCCGCTGCTACTGCACAAATTAATCAGAATACAGACACTGGTAGTATTGGGAATGTTAAGTTACCTGGCGCGGGAAATCGTTTTGGGTTTCGTGGTTCTTATAGGCCCTCATCTACAGACATAACATCACGCCAACAAAGAGAATCCAATGATAATATTGAAAATAACAACTATGCCGCTAATGGAAGCAACACTAAAGGTGTGCTGGTCAGCAATTGTAAGTTGTATTTATTGAAATATCCTAAACATATTTATTATTGATAGCAAACCAAACACAAAATACTTATTCAGGATGAGTATTTCTATGACTGAAAGCATTTTATAAATATATATGATTAAATTATATAATTGGAGGAGTTAAATTACAAATCTAACAATTCCACTGATAACATTTCTTTATAACTTTATATAAATGAAAACAAGAAAATGTTGCATTTAGGTTCAAAATATTGTATTAATATCAACCTCTTTTAAGTGTTTCCTTTGGACATGAACCATACTTTGCATTGCGTCCTTTTTTGACACGATAAATTGGATTTCATAAAATTTGTAGGATAATGAGAAACTCTTTTTCTTTTCCATCAATATCTCATAACCTCAGAGATACTCCTAAATGGGTAAAATGTCGGACGAACCCTCCCTAATTTTTCTCGAAGATACTTAGCCCCTACCTCCATTCCTTAACAGGGCTCCAAAGCAAAGTTTTTGTTTAACTTAACTAAAATGTGTTTTTCTTCTAAGCTTATCCCGTGAAGCACTACGCTTGTCTTCAGGAGACCAGATTCTCTAGCGGGAATCTAACCCGCAAACACCACACTGATAGCCTAGCTCACAGCTAGACTACCGGGGCACCCCTTTAAAACTAAGTTTAAAACTAAAATGTAATTGTAAAAAATTGACCCCTTCTGTTTCTAAAATGCCCCTAGAAGAATCAAATGTATGACCCCATTTTTGTTTTCATTTCCCATATTTGTTTCTGACATACCTACCTGCTATCTCCATTCCATAAGGGTGCTCAGCTCTCATATAAAATGTTCAATACATTAAAGGAAAATTCCCATAACTGCCTAGGAATCACTTATGATGGCCAAAAATACCATCAGGTAAGGCAAAGGCGAACTTATGGCGGAAGCCATTTACGGGCCTTTGCAAACCGCTTTCAAGCTATTTCTTTTGCTACTAGACCAACCAACACTGGACAGTTTTTAAGGGGGGTCACTAATGCTTCAACAAATACTGCAACGAGATCTTTTTTATCATACTAATGAGCTGCAATTTAAAGAATAGTTTATGGTTCGGCATGGTTACGGCAACTACACCATGTTTATTGTTTTTATTTTTATTTAATATCAGCAATATTATAGTTACTGTAAACATATCAATGTTTATCGCAATTATAAACTAAATATTGGTAACTTTGAAAACATATTAAACTACTCACAACCATTTCATGACATTAAATATTCATAACATGATAAATTTCTATACGTAATCATAATATGTTTAAGATGCAAACAAAATATCTTTACCCTAATAATATTATGTTAGCGTCATTTGTAAAATAATTTTGATTCAATTGTGTCGTTTGTTTTAAATATACCTATCAAATTATTTGTTAGTGAGTTGTTGAACCATAATTAAAAAACTAAAATACCCATTAAAAAACAAGTTAAATTAAAGAAATTAAAAATGTAAAGAAATTGTTTTACAATAAAAAATGTAAAGTGCGACAAAATAAAAAATCAATGCAAAAAAGTTTCAATGTTTTTATAGTTGTGACAGCACCACTGCACACTGGCAAATTCCGGAAAAAAATGATTTTTTTTTTAATATTAATAAAATTTTGATGACAGATTATAGCGAACACTTTAAAACATACAACTTATTTCTTATTTTGGCTCTTGAATAACTATTTTACTGTTAATACTGGAGCAAAGTCGATAATTTTTTTCTTACAAATTTAAGGGGTTTAAAGTTGATTTTTGTACTTTGAAATAAAAGAATGCTATGATTTTCCCTTTAAAGTTTTCTTTGTAAATAATAATCATTCCATATGATAATTGTGATCTTATGCGCGTTATTTTTTTTGATAAGTGAAGCGATTGTGAGTTACTTTTAGAATAAATAAAACCCAAAATAAGCCAAATTTAAAGAGACCATAACAAAAAAAAAAAAAATGGGGCTAGTGGAGGTTAAGTGATAATTATATCTAGTACTGTTAAGTATCAAAAGTAAGTACTATACATTTCAGCTGCCACCACCTGCCACCCTAGTCACCAGATCGTTTTTAGTGTTTTACATATTTTTATAAGATAAGCGTGACTGACTAGGTGATTATTGCCCAGCTCAAACAACTTAAGCCAGACACTTGAAATTTTGTATGTTGACTCCCCTACGAATGTGTAAATAAAAAAGGAGAGACTTTTGAAAAACTAAAATCCAAAAAATAGCATTATTGGATCGTAAATTAAATTGTCATGTGTTTGGTACTTTTTTGAAATTTGCACATTTTGGGTATACAAAAGGGCAAAAATATAATGTTGGTACGTTTTTGGTAAACAATTTATCTTCTTCAGTAATAAAGATAAAAATAAAATTAAAATTGTGTTCTCTTCTATTTAAAAGCTCTCATATAAATTTTGATACCTTTTGGAAATTCGAATATAAAAAATATAATTGGTACTTTTTTCTGTTAAGCTATTTTTATTTTAATACTGATTATATGCCCAATATTTGAATGCCAAATTTCAGTTATTTACTAAAAGATATAAGAAAGCTATGAGGTTTTATATTCATTATATATTGTTATGCAGTCGCGAGTACAGGGGAAGCAAAATTAATTGGTACTCATCTCAACCCACCCACCTTAAACGGAAAAATATATACCATTTCTATGGTTTTTCCCAAAGAAATTTTGCAAAATGGTATGTTTCAGTTGAAGGTTCCTAAACAATCCGCCACTTACACATCCCACAGGAGCTCAAGTCGGATCATATGTAGATGTATATAATCACATAAGGTTACATTTTATATTATAACCATATATGATCGTATCTACTTTTATTTGCTTAGGTAGGCAAAAGGTAGGGGGACAGGAGATGAACATTTATAGATATTCCACAAACTATTAATATAATTGCTACAAATGGTAATTTTTTATTACACCTCCAAATCCCTTTTTAGTTTTGTTCGATACTTTTGGGTCGTCCATGATAACTTGGCAAACCCCTGTATGTACGTGTCCAAAATTTTCAAACATGCTATTCTTAAGTTTGATACCAAATTTTTGGCCGAAATTTCCCAGTGTGCACTGTATCGTAATATGATTACATCTAAATTTGTTATGATTCACATGATAATAATATGATAACTTCTAAACTTATTATGACCAACCAGACAATAATATGATTACTTCTCATCTTATTATGATTTACATGACAATTATATGATTACTTCTTAACTTATTATGATCAAAATGATAAGAATATGATTAGGGGAAAACTATTATGATGTAATATTACGAATATAAAAAGTAACAATATGATTCAATAATAATCGTAATATGATGACTACAATCATGAATCTTGTCATAATATGTTGCTCTTAGAATATGTTTACCACAACCCTGTTGGACTAGGTGTGCCACTGTTTGCACGTTTCAAAGAGCAATGACAAAATATTAAAGATAAGACATAGCGATTAATAATACCACTTATTACGCTTAGTTTTTATTTGCGAATTTGGCTTCAAATTCTTGTTAATAACTTGTTTCGCAAATGATTAGAATTTCTTGGACATAACTAAATCGACTCAGATTTTTACATGTATCTAGAATATATAAATACCTTACAATATAAAATGTGTAGATATGTTTTATAGTAGGTGAAATGATAGGTCGATTTCGCGGATTATTTACACCAAACTAATCTCATATACAAAGAATATTTGAACTGAATTTTATAAACCATAAACATCGAAAATAAACTTGTATAGAGGATAGCTGAAATAAGAGACCGATTTGGTCACATAAAATATTTTCTATATTTTTACTGCCGTATTCATCAAAATTAAAATAGATTTGAAATGTATTTTAAGAAAAATTTGTATGAAATTTTTTTTTAAACACATTTCAAACTTATTTTATTTTTTATGAATACGGCAGTTAAAATATATGTTCCAAATTTGTTATGTTATTATTTTGCGATTAGAGAAGTACTTATGTCTATAAATTGGTCGTGTATAAGCCGATTTGTTTATTTTCACTAGCAGTACCTTTTATAATAAATTTACTTTAAGCGAAGATGAAAATAAAATTCATGCACGCAAAGAATAAACATGGTTGTGGTAAACATATTCCAAGAGCCACTAATTATGATAAGATTCCTGATAGTAGTCACCATTTTGTGGCACTTATCAATTTTTTTATTTTTTATACCCTTCACCGAAGGTAGAAAGGGTATATATAACTTTGTCATTCCGTTTGTTATTTCTACAATATGGATCCTACACCCTATAAAGTATATATATTCTGGGTCCTTATGAAAAGCGAAGTTCAAATCCGGTTGTCCGTCTGTCCGTCTGTCTGCTGAAATGGGTTGTCCGAAGCCCCCAGATATGATGGGGACTTGGTTGGGGTATCTTTATGTCAGGTATTCTTATTATAATTTTGCTATTGAAATTCAGCCAGATCGGTTAACAAATGGCTGAGATATGACCAAAAAACCACGACTACCTCTAATTTTTTCCAAAAATCCCTTGTGTTTGTTGTATTTTTATTACTTTTTGCTGTATATCTGGGGAACGGCAAAAGCCAAAGTTTCCAAATTAGGTACACGCATTAAGGTTGCCAATACACACCATTCTACAAAATGTGGGCGGGATTGGAGAAGTGGGCGTGGTACCTCCCATACAAAAAAAATTAAAAATTGTATAAAAACCAAAATTTTAGGGCTGCCATATGTCCTATGACTTATATATCAAAATATCGGAAATTTTAAGTAGAACATATTTTATAAAAAACTCGGGAAAATCGGTTCAGATACAAAAAAGTTATGACCAAAATTGATTTTTTTTTAAATACCCACTTTCGGGAACCATAGATCTCCCCGAGTCCAAGTTTTATAACTAAAGTAAATGGTAAATTTCTTCTTCAACACGTCGGTATATAAATCTGCCAAATCGGTTATAAAATGGCTGAGTTACAACCGAAATACTGAATCCCCAAAAATTACTCTTTTTATAATTAACTTTGTTAAAATATATGTATACAAGTATATATAAATGTTTATATATAAATATAACTTAAGGTAAAATTCTTCCTATTTAAAAATATCAAATCGGTTAGACAATGGGTAATTTATGAGCAAAATACTCCAAAAATGGGCTAAAAAACATCAACATTTTTATAAAAACCTAAATTTTAGGGCTGCCATATGCCCTATGTATATGACTTATATACCAAAATGTCGGAAATTTTTATGAGTTATAACCGAAATACTGGAGTCTAATCACCGCATACGATATCGAGCAAAATCCATCGAAATTATTTATTTTGGTATCTTGAAACTCGATATCGAATGAAATGTATTGAATTTGAAATAATACCATTCGACATCGAGTAACTCGACATTACATTTATCGAGTTTTCATTCGATACGCCAGTGTCTATCGTATGCAGGGGTGATTAGACCCCTAACTTCCCGAAAATTACTCTTTTTATACCCTTCACCGAAGGTAAAAAAGGTATATATGTATAACTGTAATTTCTACAATATTGATCCTACACCCTATAAAGTATATGTATATTCTGGGCCCTTACGAAAAGCGAAGTTCAAAACCGGTTGCCTCTTATTTAAAATAAAAATATTTACCAGTTTTATTTAGTTTCTGTCTAATTGCTATGTATTTTGCTCGCACAATGGTGAAGGGTATATAAGATTCGGCACAGCCGAATATAGCACTCTTACTTGTTTTAATTTAATGGATATTTGTTATTATTGTTTACACAACTGATTGAAAATTATTTTACAAATGGCGATAACAAAATATTATAAGAGTAAAGATATTTTGATTGCATCTTAAACATATTATGATAATATATAGAAAGTTTTCATGATATGGCTATTAAATATCATGAAATAATTATGAGTAATATAATATGTTTTCAAAGTTATCATTATTTAGTTGTTAGAAAAATAATTTTTTTTCGGTCAACACTACTCATATTTATAATTGCGATAAACATTGAAATGTTTTCAGTAACTTATCAAAAAGTAATTTCAATTTTTGGGAATACAAAATTTAAATTTCAAAAGATTTTGTTATTCGTGCTAAATTCCCAGTTTTTATTATTGATAAAAACACTTGAAATTTATTGTTGATGGGACAAGCTATTCCTATGCGCACTTCACTGGTTGCTTAGGCCAGATCATCAGGAAACTTCATCCATAAAGATTTTAGAAAAACCAAAGATATTAAACCAAATAAAAATGTTAAACGTATAAGACTTATAGCAACAGTTCTACTTGTAACAATATCAGAGCTTAAACAAAACAACATCAACAATAAACAGTGCGTTCATCTCATCTTACATTTCAGTAACTATAATAAAAATAACAATTATGTGTGTATGACAACAATATATTCTTACAATAAACATAGTTCAGTTACCGTAACCATGCCCAACCATATTTTTTCTCTGCGTGTGGGTTATAAGAATACTTCAAAAGTAAAAGTTTGTGGTTAAAAATCAGAGCCAGTCGTGTGTTTTTGCTCAGATCTCAGACATTTGTTTACAGAAATGACTGAATTTCAATAGCAATCTCTTTCGGACTATATGTAGTATATAAGACAAACCTAGTCCCCATCATATCTGAGGTATTCGGAAACCAAATTTAAACATACGCACTGACAGACGGACATCGTTAAATCAACTTCGCTGCTCATAAGAATTCAGATCATATTTACTTTATAAAATCTAAGATCAATATTGTAGAAGTACCAAACGGAGTGAAAACTTATATACCCTTTCCTTCTGTGGTGCAGGGTATAAATAGATAAATACATAACATTTAAATGTCTTTGCTATTGCTACAGGACAGTAGTAATTATTGAATTTTTAGCACTGATTTTAAATGAATATATCATTTTTTTAATTATTATTATTTATTTCCACCTGAATGTAATATTTTCTACTACATGGCAATCCATATACAGTTTTTTTGTTGTTGTTAATATACTTATTATTTATCTTTTCATTTAAGTGAAACGTCGTTCAAAGAGTGCACATGCTGGCAGAACAACATCATCTTCGAATGAAAGCGATAATGAAACAGGCGCAGCACCCCGAAATACTCAAACAAAAACGATAACATTCAATTTAAAACAAAATAGCACAATCGAGTATGATAGACGTCAGTTCTTTGAACAGCCGGCACTTAATACACAAACATCAATAGCAACAATCGGCAACATAAATTCTCGTGCCAGCTATAATATGGCAGCAGGCCTGCAATACCACAATAATGTCATGTAAGTGCTTTTAAAAATAGAATCACTAACACATAAAATTAAATTATATTCCCCATTAATGCAGAGTACGTCCAACTCCCAGAGTGGCTGCAACAGCAATGGCAACAGCATATTCAAAATTCACTTTACAAACTGTTAGCTTGCCAAAGCCAGAATTTCCTGTGGCCATTAGTATTAGTGCTACCACACCTACAACACCAGCCAACAATTCATATGTTTCATCGCCAGCAATGGGTACGGGCACGCGTACAAGAGATCATTCATCAGGTCGTCATCCATTAACGGTGGCACAGTCATCATCGGCACACGGTGCGCAACGTATGGATGCCAAGCAGGCCAAACATATGACAAATAGCACAAGGCGTTCATTTAGTGGTAGTCGTGAGATTTCGGCAGATTCAGGCATAGCTAGCTTAGATATGGCATTAGACAGTTCAACATCCAGTGGTGCAGGATCTGTAAAAGGTACGGCTTCACCTAAGCGCAGTCGAAGTCGTCCTAGGAATTTGCAAATGGTAATGAATGGTCGCCATAGATTTGAGGTAAAAGATTTAGATGATTCACTATCCAGTGAAAGTAGTTCGATTGTAGAGCCCTTGGCTTTACCAAAATTGCCGGCAGAGAATCAAACAGTACCCTTGCCCCTGAGCGGGCTAATACGGTCCAACACGGTATTGAGTAGAGAATCATATGAACTAAGGAATTCAGTTGCCAAACACAAGGAGAATACTAGTGCCGGTATTTAAAATTAATTTTACACACATTGATTTTTATAATATCAATACAATAATTTACAGCCGATACAAAGCCCCAGCACCAGTCGATTATAAATTTAATCAGTCGACAGCCATCCGAGGAGGACAGTGAATCTTTAGATGAAGAAAAACTGCATTTGGATAGATCAGCTACTGAAAAGGGGTATAAGGTAAGAAGATTGAATTATATTAACACCCCAACAGTGTATAAAAGTTGACAACGATAATTTTTCTGAAAGCTGCTAAGCAATGGCAACATTGAACATTGAATTGTAGGTTCAAAGCTGATCGGATGTCCCACACAAATCCCCTCTCCAAAATCGCTTTAGGACGGACAAATCTCATGTTGATATTCCTTTATGAATCTTATTCTCATAAAATAATTTTGTTTTGCAAGGTCAATGATTAGCATTGGTTCTCAAATGGTGCAAAATTAATTATTTTAATTATCTTTTTATACTATTACTAGCTTAACCCGGTGCGCTTCTCTACACTGCTTTAACCACTTTATCGGTTGAGAGATATTTAATATATGCATCCTTTGGAAGGTAGTTCCCCCCTGCGCCTACTCGCTTAATTTTTTTTTACACAGTGAAGTATAACATAAGAGTGACTTCTACAAAGTTTGAACTTTCTCACTATAACAGTTTTTAAGATATCCGATATTAAACATTGGCGTCATATGGGTGGTAACACTTCCCCCGCTGCTATTTTATTTCAATTTTGGGGCGCAGAAGATCCTACTACCAAAAGATCAACAAATTGCTTGCAGCGGCTCTTATTAATATTTATATCTATGAGGGGTACTGCTCCTCCTCTGGCTACCCCGCCCATTTCTATATTGAAATTTATAGTTTACCATAATAGTAGCTTTAACCACGTTTGAAGACTATCCCTTAAATTGTTCTTGAGTTGAGCGATTTTTAATATATGGATTCTATGGGAGGTATTTCCCCTCCTACGCCTACCATAAGAGTGCCTTCTGCAAATTTTGAACATTCTCACAGTTCTTAAGATATGCGATATTAAACATTGGCATCCTATGGGGGGTAACACTTCGCCCGTTGCTATTTTATTTCAATTTTTGGGCTCAGAGGATCCTACTACTAAAAGTTCAGCAAAGTGCGTGAAGCGGCTCTTATGATTTTAATATTTGCATCCAATGGAGGGTACCAATTCCCCTGCCCCTATCCCAGATTCTATTTGCTTAAATAATTAAGTTAAAGACATAAATTTTACAATAGGCACTATCCAGATATAAGATAAGAATTCTGACGAAGGCCGCAGCGAGCCTTTCTGTACAATTTACTTCATTGCTAGCTAAAGGATAGCTAAAGTAAGCCTCGCAACAAAAATATACAAGCAAAAACTCTGATAGTGCATTAAAAATATTCCTGGTAAATATTGAAGGAATACGACTATTAAAGTATGAACGCTTTATAAATTGTAATTTGACTTAGAATACCCATTTGAATTAATATGAAATATTATATATTAAATGTTACTCATCATAAATTCACAGATTCTAATTGATTAAATAAGTTTACTTAATATTACTTATAAATATAAAGTAATTTTGTTTTGTGCAATAAAACTCCAATTTGAGATTATACATTGGAAAAGTGAAAATTTGCACAAGCGATCATGTCTACGAATTATTTCCGTCAAATTTTATCTTTTTATGTCCTCTCATTATTTCCCAACAGAACAATAATCCGGGTAGTCCTGGCTTACAGGATATACTTATTTATATACTGTCAAAACCGATATATTATTTGTATCATTGTTAGACTACAAGATCTTGGCTTTGCCATTAAGTTCTGAAGAATTTTACACAAATCTTATTACTATTTTTATTTAAAGGAGCGCCAGTTTAAGGACATTAATACTTGCTCCAGTAAAACATCGTCTCCCGGCAGCTCAGTAATATCTTCCTGGTGTAATGCTGGTGAATCCTTGGCCGCCAATGATTTCAGCAATTTAAGTATCAGCAGTAGTGAAGACAGTAACAAGCAGGACAATAAAATGTTAGAAGATCGCAAGGAAAATGAACACAAATTATCATTTGACCTAAATGACGATGATTTGGTTACTTTAAATACTGACATACCAATAAGCACATTATGTAAGATTAACTGTTGGTAGACTTTATAGAAGAGCTTATTAATTATTGTTTAAATTTTTAGCCTCGTCCACAGAACCTTTACCGCTCAATATAAATGATGAAACTGACAATGCTGTTAAACTGAACACAACTCTTGCAATATTCGAAAAAGAAATCGATTTACGATTCGAACGTCCAAATTCATTTTGTAGTACTTTAAACGAAACAAAATTCGCTGAAATGGCTTTGGAAGGCAGCACATTCCTCTTAGACGATGAAACTTCTCCTACAGATAGTTTGGTGAGTAGTACAGAGTCCGAGGAAGCTGCTTGTAAGCAAAAGAAACACAAAATTAATGAGGAGCTGCAAGAGAAAGATATTGATGAAATTTCACCAGAATTGGATTTGGCTAGTCCCTTGTCGCCTGGCACACCCACACATGCTTCCCATTCGTTGTCTCTATCTGATTGTGGTAATTTAATCGATGATGAAATCGCTGATCAGCCAGCCTTATTATTTAATCAAGAATCTCAAGATGGTGGAGCTGAGAGTGGTACATCTCGTAGAGATAAGACCGATACACCAACACTTATGGAAAGTATGGGTTCCATGAGAGCATCAATAAATAAATCACGCAGTGCTCTGCATCAAGCGATGGAGTTGAGTTTGCGCACACCATTATCCTTACGCAAGGCAGTTATGGAGAGGGCAGAATCTTTAGATACTCTGTCGCCTTGTGAGTCCATTTGTTCGGATGATCTTATGATGGATTTTGATGTAGCCAGTAGTATGGATTCAATTGACAGGTGAGTTTTTTTATACAAAAAATATTTTTCAATTTGGTTTTAAGTTAAATTTTTAAATTATTTTTAGATCTGCTTCGATTAAAAGTCGCAGTGGTTCGGACTTGAATAACATCGATGATAATGAATTATTTTCTGAGTTCGATCGCAAGGGCAGTGCAGTTATGAAGGAATTAAATTCTATTTTACGGACTCGCTCTCAAAAAAACAATGACAGCAAGGATATAACGTAAGTTTTTTGCAATTGAAATATGGAAAAAGAATACCAAATTAGGTTATTATATTAATTTTAAAGGGAATTACTATTACGCGAAAAAGTGTATTCGGCTGTGTCGAATCTTTTACATCCACCATAATTAGTTTAAATAAAAAAACGTTAAATAATAAATATTTTTCGATACATTTTTAACTTTTAAAAATGTCCAATTTTTGTAAACTGGTAATTTATGTACTTGCGGTTTCCACAATAAAAGTGATCAGTTTTTTGAGTGGTTTTCATATAAATTTTACTACACGTTAATTGACTTGTGTTGTGGAAAGGAAACCGCACATTAGTTTCCCTGTTGCCAAAATCCTAATTTGAGGACGATATTTGTTTGTGGGCTATGTCAGTTTTTACACCAACTTATCCAATTTTTAAATACCAAAGATTTGTTGTATAAAAAAACTTATAAAGTTTTGTTGTAAAAGTTGGTTTTGTGCAGTTTTTTATCGATAATTAGCCTTACTTTTGCCATATAAAAATTGATATTACTGAATTTAATTTTCCTAAGTCAAGGTCAATTCTACTTTCAAAAGACGGCTTGCTCATCTAACAATTTCACAATGGTCTATGACTTGTATGAAATATATGAAAATTTCACATGGTCTTCGACGATTACTGCGATATGTTACATGCGGATTTTTAAAATCACTATACCCCTTTTCTTTATTGGTTGGCGTGATATAAAATCTATAAAGAAAATCTAATGTCAAAATAAATAAATATTAAAAATAAAATAAATTAATTTTATTAAAATATTGACCAAAAATTAATTTAAAATAGAAAAAAGTAAAAAAAGTATAGTGAAGCCCGACGATATGATACCCTACACAAAAGTATAAGCACACAAATGTTTAAGACTTTACATTTATTGGGACCCATAGACAATTAGAGATGTGCCAGAATTAAATAGTGTTAGTAGGTTAAGGTTAATAAAAAAGTTGTTTGTACCAAATATTACCCATATATATATACACTAGAAGTGGGACACTTCAAAAGAATAATAAGTTTACATACTTACTTAATGCTAATTATTTTATGTGGGGCTGGATTAAATTGAAATAATTTAATTCATGTATGCCCGTAGAGAAAAAAAAATGTTTCAATATGATCACCGCCAACAATACTTTTTTTAAAGAAAATTGTAAACATATTGTGTTTAATTTAACCATATAATTGCTGGAGATAACCATATTATGGTTAAATTAGTCCACCATCAAGAAGCCCCGACCGTATTATGGTTGTCTCTAAACATTTTTTGGTAAAATATGGCAATAATTTGTTTATAAATTAACAAAAGTATTTTCCTCTTTTCCATGCGCAACATGCTATGGTTGACAAACAACCATGCTATTAAAAGTGTTAAACATATTTTAGTTATTGTTAATCATAACATGCTCGGTGGCAACCAATATATGGTTGTTGGTTAGATATTTCATATGGGACGGGAAGGGAAATTCTGAACCAACCATATGACATAGTAGCAAAAATTCAAGTAACTGTCGCTTATAGTCATATGTGAATCATTTTTCAAAATGATTTAATTTAAAATTAAATAATGTTTCATGAACTCTATTCCAGAAAGAAAATTGTATGGCGGCTTAGTAAAATTACCGACCGATTCTCCATATTTGCAATAGGATTCGCCTTTATGATAATTAAAAAGAATGCACCAAATTTCATTAAATTGTTTTTAAAAATGCTACACGTACCTTCTTTGACATGGGCACTCAAACATCCAAACGGACATCAATAGCACAAAGAAAGTAATTTTAAGTCGATTGGTATACTGCAATGCTTCCAATAAAATATGTTATCAATACAAATGCGTAATACTCTTTCCACCTGTGATGGTATAGAATCTCAGTACAGTGAAAACTCTCTATAGTGGTCAGCTGCGGTCGCCTAAAATTTGTCCATTATTGAGAGGTGTCCACCTAAGGGGAGGTCGAATAAAAAGTGCATAATATTTTTCTTTTAGTTTACTTAATAACAAAAACAAAAAGAGATCATTCTAATTTCATTAACATGTACATACAAAATATTCGCTAGTGAATAATGTTTTGTAATTTATAATTTTAAATCGATTTAAAAAAGTTGTTTATAGTTTTCTGTTTTAAATTGGCTTCTTTTTCGGCAATAGCACGATATTGCAAACAGCTTTCCAATTGTTTTAAATAGTTATATTCCTTAAAATCCTGCCAATAAGAATTGTTTAACATTATGAAGATATTTCAGAGCTTCCATAGCATTTGTGATCTACCCTTTTTCTATATCAATAACTTTTAACACGTTCGCTGTGAAGCCATTTTTGACACAAAACCAATTAGTTAATTTGACAACAATATATGCATACATATTTAGTCGCTTCAGAGTTACCAAATGAATAATATTTGAAAACAAACCGAAAATATGCAAAAGCGATGCCAGATAAAAAAAAAATTATACAAAAACATTTAAAAAATTTTCAGGGAGTTTATGAAGATGTCCACATAATGGAGGGTTTTCAACCAAAATATATACAAAATGCTTGTCCCTGTCCATATAAGGGAGTGCCCACCTATGGGAGGTTCATTCACATGAAAATTATTTTTTAGTGCTACGTTTCAGAGTTTTTGTCCACTAAAAGGGGGTGTCCGCTAAAGAGAGTGTCCACTATACAGAGTTTTCACTGTATATTGAATAAAATATATTTATACCATATCCTACTTAGAAGCATAAGATTTGTAAATAATTTTTCTATAAACTATAGACTTGTTTAGTATTGAAAATGGTTAACTATACTGTGCTTGTTAAAAAAAACAGACAAGCGGGGCCCCTGGCGCTTTAACCTTATTCAAAATAAATAATAGAAAGAAAGATAAAGTCGGGTCTTCCATACAAAATTTTCAAAACAGGATAGAAATATATTCAAGACAAAGGCCCATAACGTCCTAGGAGTTGCCCCTAGAGGGATAAAATGTATGACCGACCTCCATTAGTTTTTTGTCTTTACCACTTTCTCAAAACATACACTCACAATATTCTGTACGTAAAATTAACTGAAATTGTAATATAAAATAAATGAAAGTTCAATTAAAAACCGGTCTACCTATTTTTCATTTATTTTTAACAAAAAGTTCATTTAATTTTTACTGTCAAAAATTCAACACCATATTCCGTAAAATCAAATAAATATTCAGTTATTTTGTAAAATTTTACTGTCAAAAATTCAACACCATATTCAGTAAAAACGATTAAATATTCAGTTATTTATTAAAATTTTACTGTAAATTTTTAACTGTCAAATTGACCCCATATTCAGTAAAAACCATTAAATATTCAGTTATTTTATTAAATTTTCGTCTGCTCCACAAAAGAGCCGAATTTCTAAAAAATTCCAGACAGACACCTGTCCGCTTGTTTTTCTTATAAGCGAGAGAGGGAGAATATTTTTATTTACTTACCCAGTTACACACGTTTGTTTTACTTTTGTTGTACTGACCACGTTGTTTACAGAAGAACTCTCAATTATAAGACACCAGCAGCATGACCGATATGGCTTCGCCATTATTTTACATTTAAAATTTGATGTAGGTATTTAACTAAATTATTTTAACAAATAGAAAATGGGTATTGCTTACACAAAACAAGCAATTCATTTTATATAGATAAGTAAAATAACTGAATATTTAATTGTTTTTACTGAAAATGGTGTTGAATTTTTGACAGTAAAATTTTATAAAATAACTGCATATTTATTTGTTTTTACGGAATATGTAGTTAATTTTTTGACAGTTAATTTATAAAAGATAACTGAATATTGATTTGTTTTTACGGAATTCGCGGTTGAATTTTTGACATTAAAAATTATATGAACTTTTCGTTGCTTTAAATTACATTTTTATTTACTTTAACATAAAGAAGAATTTAACTCAATCAACGGACAATATTAACTGCAACTGAAAATCCGTATTAATATGCACTTAGTTTTTTGAATAACTGTTAGAATCAGTTAAAAATAAATTTGCTTGGAATTTTAAATGTTTATTTATTGAAAAATGACTGAACGGAATATTTCTTAAATAAACTACAGTCCGTTACTGTAATAATATTGTGAGTGTACTACCCTTAATCGCCACCCCTTTATGTGGCTCCCTTTAATAAACTAAACCGTGAGTTACGCTAAAATATGTTGTGCAACGTCCTCCATTTTTGAAATCTCGAAAACAAGAGCTTACAAAAAAAAACTGTTAGCAGCACTGGATTCAGCTTACCCAAATTAGGTTGAAACGCCAGTTGGCGGTGGTAGTGACAAGCGAACAAAACGGTGTCATTTTCTAGAACAGTGTTATTTTAACTATCCTTCATACATTTCTCCTCAAGGCCAGGATCTAAAAAACTGAAGTCGAAACCAAAAACTGCAAAAGCAACAAAATTTAGCACAAAACACTCTTTAATACAAGAAATGTTCGGTAAAAAACTGAGCCAATTCGGTCCACTTTTTCAATTATTAGCCATAGAAATTTTAACTAAATTTTTATTAATTTTAGTATCTAATTTTTAAATTTTTCCTTGTGTTTTATATTTCTACGTCGTTTTATTTAAATTTATGGTAATTGGTATCTTATGCCTCTATTACGGATTAAAACTTAACTCAGTTGAGTTGAAATTAAAACAACTGATAGCCGATGTGTTGTAATACTTTGATGTGTTTGTTAACTGCATAATACAAAAACTGCAAAATTTCAACTGAACTAGAGTTGGTTTGTAAACCTTAAAAGGGGTATAAAATTCGTCACGGCCTTGTTCTAATATGTATCTAGTAATTGATTTTAGCCACAGGATATAAAAACAACTAAAAATAATAAACCTATTAATACTTTATATTCAAATTTAAAAGTTTGCATGAACGTAGCGCTTTAGTGAAAGGAGTTCGAAAACTTTCAAATTTTGGAAGTTGTAATTTAACAATTGCACTATACTTCTGGCAGTACATATAAAGTGCCTTTCTAAAAAAATATTGTATACACTTGATTAGAAATAAATTCCTAACAAAAAAAGAAAATTCCTGTATTGACAAACACATTTATTTATGTATGAACAGAAAGAAACATACCTGCACATATGGCCTAATGAAAATTTGGACTACATACATACTTTAACCATTATCATGGTTGGCAATGGCAGTGTATTAAATTGATAAATAAAACAATGTAACGAAATTTTTAAATAAATACAATTAGCCGGCCGGCTAGCTGGGTGGTTGCAATTGTAATTTTAAACTATAGTTAATCGTACTTGCACTTGATCGTACTCTTTTTTTTTACCTTGTTTTTAAAATTTCTATTGCCTAAAATATAAAAAAAAATTGTATCTAGATGTGGTTTATTGCCAAAAACAAGAAGGTGATTTCAAACTAAAATTTGTCTTTGTGATTGCAGTTGTAATTTTAATACTCCAGGCATTTTGTTTACTACAGTCTGCACTGAATGTTAGTTTATTACAAACAGGGACAGAGAGACAGGCAGTCGGTTTCATTGATTGCCTTGTCTTTCTGTTGTAATTTTTTTAGTGTTAGACTGCAAAAACAAATGCTTTGGTGAAAGGTCAGTACTTGTACGTGCATAGTTTGTATTTTTGGTAACCCAATATTTTATTTTCCTTTTTAACATTTTGTTTCTTTTTTCGTCAGTGATTTAATAGTTTAATTTTGTTTTGCTGTTTTTGTGGTTTTCTTATAATTGATTACTTTTTTCTTTTATAGTTTTTTTAATGAATTCGTTTTTTTTTCGCTAAGGAATTTTTAATTTAATATTGTTATGTGGGAAGTTTTGTAAAGTAATTGTGGGAAGCTGTTTGAAAGGTTATAATGAAATGACATGCAAAATATTTATATATTATTAAGTTTTAGTTTTTGGTAAAAGTTTTTGAGGTAGTGGTTTTTAAATTATCAATGAAGTGATAATGATTGCAAGGGATTTATTTTTTATACGTAAAGTGTATTCAACGAATCAACAATAGTTTTAATTATACTAAAATGGGTTATGAAGAGGCCTGCCAGATAATTTTGTGAGGAAATCGTCAGTTTCCCGAGAACAAATAAAAAAATCAACTTTATCGTTTCGAAAAATCGTCAAAAAAAAATCGGACAACTTAAAATTTAGCGTTTGTAAACAATTTCTGTTCGATTTTTATTAAAAAAAACAACAAAAATATATTTACTTCATGCCCAGCTAAAATGTTCATAGTGTAAGAGCTAATGGGAGTCTCATGTAGAGCGTCTTTGATCGTCGATGACTGTATTTTTTAATCGTAGAAGATTCCTCATATGGGAAAAACTGTAACACGAGTGAGATTCTTCTATAAAGGCCCTATTAGCCGACCGTAAATGTAGAAATGTAAATGTAATGTAAACAGCTGATTGCTGTAAAAAATAGATTTTCATTACGAGGTTATGTGGTAATATAAAATAGTGATGGGCTGTTTGTATTTTTAATGGAATGCGGGTGAAATCGCTCTTTTTCTTTGGTACTTTTGCCAGTAATAGTATCTGTGCAAAATAACTTACACTACATACATATAATACATTTATACAAATGTATGTTTAGATGTATAAAATAAACAAATGCATACATATACACAAACAATAAAAATTCTGATTTTTAATTGTGTTTTGTGAATGCACACTTTCAAAATAAATCTGTAATATTAATATCAAATATTAAATTATTTTTGTATTTATACATGCAAGAAATAGAGTTTTAATACTATTTAAATCACTTGGTACTTTTTCTGCAAACCGGTCACCATTTGAACTTTTTTAATTCTCATCACTGTGTGTGTTGTTTTATGTATACTAATGCTTTTTTGTTTATGTTTTTAAAAAACAGCTGACACGCTCTTCCATGTTCCATAAGTGCACAAACGAGCTTACAGTACGTTACGGTACGTTACATTGAATTTCATTACATTTACGGTCGGCTAAAGCGGCCTTTACACAGCGAAAGACGATTCTTCAATCGTTGTCGGAATCATTTAAGACGTGGGTTAATATAATTTAACGAGAATTTCATGTCAAGAATCGTACGAGACTCATGTATATATTCTCTTACAACTCTTGAAATGTTCGCCGTATAATTGATATACATAAACAAAAGCGGCACGCGTTTTCTAGTTTTTGAATAGTGCGGCCTGAACGCTTTGCAATTAGAAACCCCGATTTTGACAGCTCGTTTAATATGAAGTTTTCTGTGAGTTTTATTAAACAAGAAAACTATCACTACTGTTCGTGACACAATGCTCTTGCTTTGGTATGGCATATCACCATAAAAGCTAAGCGAAAGAAAACGTTCCGCTCTTGTTAAGGTACGGCTGTTAAACATTCAAAGATTTAAAATCGAAATTGTCAGAAAATTTTATGTTTTATTCAGACTTTGAAAACTAAAACAAAATCGTCACTTTTTAGAAAAAAATCAGCAAATCTGCACTTTGCTAATTTGGGGAAAAAAATCGTCCAAATGACGATAAATCGTCAAATCTGGTAGCCCTGGTTATGAACCTAACATTAGTACCAAGAAAATTTGTTAACGTAGCAGTATAAAAAGTTTTCATTGGTCATAACCAACCTATAATATATGTACACATATAAATAACACATGTTTATAAATTTTTATAAGATTTTTTGTTTGCTGAAAATTAAAGTTTTTTCTTTGGTAATTTGGAATGCTAAAAACGAATCTGCACTCTGTTTAGTTCATTAATAAAATTAAAAGTTGTGCACCAATTCCAATGAAGAAGGGCTCAATTCCTTTTGAATATATTTAGCTACTTTCTATTGGACTGGCTCGTTGTTGTATTTTTATTTCTTATAAAGCTTTAGAAACATTTCTTTTAAAACTATTGCTATATCTCTAAAACTATTGTACGGATTAAAAAATTAATTATTGCACGTCTTAAAGATAATCTTGTTGTAGAATCTTCGATTTTTATTTTACTGAATAGAGCAAAGCCTTCTGAAGTTATGCTTATATAAGTCCTGCAAGCGCCTGTTTTTTAAATAGCGCTACATTGCTAAAACTGGAGCTGAAAAAATATTCTAATATCCCGTTTACACTACAACGAAATCCAGTACATACATTTCTCATAAAAAACAAAATCTACTTCGTGACTAGATTTTGATGAAATCTACTCAAAATCTAGTTGAACTTTGTGATGCATAAAGCACAAAAAAATACTTCCTTTCACAAGAAAAATATGACATTTGAAGTAAAAAAAAACAATACTGACAGCTTGTTAAAAATGTTGAAACATTCTAAAGATTTGAAAAAATAGTTAAAGTATTGTAGAAAGTCTCCAAAATAGGTACAAGCATCTTGGTTATTAAAACACGATATCCAACCATACATCGGCGGAATGTGAGAAGTGGGCGTGTCACAAAGTAGATTTATTTATATCTAAAGAATGGGATATTTACATCTGTCTCTTCCTATCGCATCATGGTTTTTATACCATTTACCATAGGTGGAAAGAGTATATTAGTTTGATTTTCCGTCTATTTTTTTATCACAATATTGATCTTAGGCTCTATTAACGAAGTCCGTCTGTCTGTTAAAGTGGTTTTCCGAAGCCGCAGCACGATTAGGACTTGGTTGGTATATATTTATGGTGGAAAGTGGGCGTAGCAAAAAACAAGAGAACAATGGCCAAAATTTGGTACCCATAGCTGGGTGATTAATATACAATCTCTCTAAAAATATGGACGGAATAGGAGATGTAGGCGAAGTACCTTCCGTACAAAGACATTATAGATTCCTTTCTGTACATCTGCAGAACGGCAACACTAAAAGTTTCCAAATTAAGTACAAGTATATTGATTATCAATATACAGAATAAAATTCTCGCCAATTTTTTTTTCAATTGAACCAATAATCAATAAAATTAGTCTTAAATAAAAATTGCATTCAGTGAATAAAACGTTGTTTGTATCCAAAATATAATTAATTGATGCTATTGTTTTTTTACTGGTGGAAATTTAATTAATTTTTTATTTAATATCACTAATTTTTTTTTGTTGAAATGCGACAACATGTAGCGGGATTGGGGAAGTAGACGTGGCACAAAATGTTTCTATTTATATTAAGGTCCAAATTGTGTTAAAAGCAAAAGCAAACGCAACGCCAAAAATCGCATTGAAAGCAAAAACAAAATCAAGAATATTTATTAATTTGGTTGTTTTTTTCCTACAGAAATTCCTAATAATTTTTTTAATTTTAAACGCTGCTTTTGGCGTTGAAAATTTTAAAACGCAAAATTAATTTCTGTAGAAAGCAACAACAAAATTATGACAAATTTTTGACTTTGTTTTTGCTTTAAATTTTATTTTTGGCATTGCATTGCGTTTTACACAATTAGGGCCTTAAAGAACAGTGTTTGTACAAATTTCTGTTCTTATAGCATCAGGATAAAAAGTAAATAAGATTCGGCATAGCCGAATATAGAAATCTGTCTAGTTCTTTTCAAGTCTAGCAATTTTTTTTCACAAAGAATATTCTGTATCAAAATTAACCTGCATTTTATATTAACTCAACTATTGCAGTGTCTTTATGTTCTATATTTTTTCATACAATTTATTCCTATTTATTTTCATTTGGTTCAATATTGTTAAGATAATATGTAGTTGAGTACAAACTTATAGAAATTCTGCCGTTAAAATATTTCTACCACAGCGTTGCAAAAGTATAAGTTCATGTGGTTGTCATGGTTCAGACAACAAACAATCAGATATAGATGTTTTTGTTTTTTTTTAGCGCTACAACAAAATTCCTCTTTTAATCAAGAACGTGCAAACTTTTAAACCAACTTTAAACGAGAAACAGACTGCAAAATTAAAAAAAAACCAACAATGCTAAAATATGTATTAAATGTATCTAATAAGCAGAAATTTAACTCTTTTGGGACGGTGACTTAAATAATAAACAGCTATTGTTTATATAAATTCATACACATAATTCGTATGCGCATGTAAAGTATTGCTCATAATATTATTTATCATAGTCAAAATTATCTTTAAAATAATTCTTTACCTGGTAGAAACACCCAAAGGAATCTATCTATGATTGACACATTGCATTCATAATATGGAAAATAGGTATTTGAACTTTGGACGAATATTTATCGGATAAAATTAAGTATGCAGTCAAAAAATCGATATTTGATTTAACGTTGCCCTATACAATAGCCCTCAAAGAATATATATATATATTCCTCTTACTCCCACTGGAGCATAGGGCGCCTTGAAGTTAATATATTTTATTTGCGAATTTCAAAATTTTCAATAAAATGGCATCAATTTGTTATTGCATATTTTCGCATATTTTGCTTTAAATTAGGAAGGTAACTATGCGCCTTTTGCCAAAACCATACCGATACTCAAAAGGAAATGTCGGCGATACCGATACGAATATAAAATATAAATTCAATGTAAAATTAACAAAATTCAAGCAGAGCAATTTTTTTTTCATACAAAATTGCAGTGTAAAAAAAATATTTATATTGGTTGATATTATTTACCGTATTCACAAAACCCATTCAAAATATGAGAATATCTAAGACTAGACTTGTTCTTTAGCTAAACCCCAGCGTAGGTTGGATGGAGCATAATCGTTCTCGAAATTTCAGTTCTTCCAGACTTATTAGAACTTTTACTAGATGTAGGGGTGACCGAGTCTTCAACGGTGTCGGAAGGCAGAGTCATGTTAAGTAGCTCAATTAGGTCTAAATTTACAGTCATTAGTTAGCTACTAACAACGGCAACGAAAACTTGATTTAAGTAACTACCCAGTAAAAATTGCGCCTACCAAATAATGTGTTGAGTATTCAGAAAAACATAAAAGCACTACATACTTACTTACAATTCTACTGAAAGAACCAATTAATTTTACAAGGGATGTTTACTTAAATACATCCAGAAAAAAGTATTTATAGAAGCTACTAAATAATGAGTTAAATAAGCTAATCATTTTGAAAAAGTAAGCGAAGTTTTCTGATTACTCAACATATTATTTTGCAGGCGAAGTTTTTACTGGGTATAGAATTAAAATAATTTTTTTAGCTGTATTTAGTTAAATTTTCGTTTATGTTATAACTTTTCGCTTACACAAAAACATAAACACATATGTTTACAATAAGAAATTTTTGGCTTGGACGAGAATGGTGCAAAATTTCCTTGGTTCAATGTTGTCTACGCATTACAAAATATTTCTTTTTGCGCACTATAAAGCAAAAGGTTTTTATTTGTATCCAATATATTGTGCCGTCTTCAATTTCAATTAATTAACAACAATATTGCAAATTTATGGATGCCGATGACAATCATATGGATAAACTCCTCTTAAATGCTTAAACATTTTTCGCTAAAAACAGTTTTGTTGACGGTGACCGTATCGAAAAATGTGTTTTCTCTTCATGATTGGTAATATTTTCAGTCTTGTTTAAAAAATAATAGGAATTCACGTAAATTTTTAAATAAATCCTGTAAACCTCCTACTGGCAAAAATATCTTCATGGGTTAAACAATCTGATATTTGTCAAAGTTTTGTTTGCTTGTCTGAATTAGGGTTTTTATTTGAGAAATTTTTTCTTATATTTCCGGGAATTTGAGGATTGGACGTTTTGGAAATTTTTGCTAAAGTCATCGACTTCTATTGAATATTGTCAGCTTGTTGATGACGGCAGGAAATAAATTCAAGAAAAGTGCTAGAACCGAAGCAAATTATAGTCAGAATTAGGTTTGTTTTCGCTGGAATTTATACACTTAGAAATTAATATTAAAAAAAAATGCCTAACTTAAAGGTAACTTTATTTCTCCAATTTCGAAATAACGGTATATCTCGAAAACAAGAGCAATCCTTAAAACGGTTAGCACCACTGGATGCAGCGTACCCGAATTAGGTTTGCCCGCTATGTGCCCCGCTTGACAGGAAAAAAGTTTCAAATTCTAGCACAGTGTAATCAATCTGAGTTTTTAATTGTTCTCTATCAGTATTTCATCTATTATTATATAGAAACCCACGAAGTCATATCGTGTGTTTAATGGTTCTTTACCAGACAAACACATTAAAAAAGTGCGGTTAAATAATTTGATCCCGTTAATGCTAAAAACCCGCCAAAACTGCAACTCGCTACAATTATACGCCGAAAAGCAGATCAGTCTTATTTTCCCTAATAGCCTTTTCACACTTGTCAACATTTAACATCTACCATCACTATGCATACAAGATGTTTCAATCTTATTCTCTTCTATTATTCAATTATTCTACATCTTTTGATTTTTTTAGTGTCATCACTAGAAAAGTTGCAACAAATTCTATTATTATTGTGGCAGTATTGAAAAAATTGCTTTTCTTTTGAAAGCCGCGTTACCATTTGTTAAGTTTTTACTTTTTGCAAGTCTTTTTTGTTTAATTTTTGTATAGTTTTAAATTTTTTTGCATATTTAGGTTTTAAATGCATATTTTTGCATATTGTGACATTTTGAGTAATTTTTTTTAATTTCCATATTATAAAAAAAGTTCTTACTCAAATTTTTAAAAAAACCTTCCAAAAAAATCTTTAAATCTATAAATAAATTCTTCTGGAGCTTTGATTTAAATGCAAGATTTTCAAGATTTCGACAAAAGATCCTTCTATTTAAAACCGATGCAGAACCTTACATGGTTAAGTCTTCCAATGGATTTTAAATATTATATTCAAAACTGTTACAAGATACTTACGACTATGGAACATGGGTTATACCTACCGCGTTGCAGAGGAAATTAGAAGCAAATTCGATAATATTGCAATTTTTAATGAAATGTAGCCCTTGGTTCCCCTTCCACCGCAGCCAGTAGTAACAAGATGTGGCCTGGCTAGACGTTTCAGAATTCTATTCAAAAAACTTTGAGTAAATAAAGAATGTTTGAAGAGCTTCTTGATATCGATGATGATGCGATCAAAAAAGTTAAAGAAATATATAATTTACATAACATCAGAAGTCAATTAGCGTTTGTATTTTCTAACAACGCATATATTTTTAAAACAATAACTAATTAGGAGGGATTTAGTTCACTTAATGCTCAAATCAAATTAATTAATATTTTCAGAAAGTAAAATTTACAATGTGGAATAAATAATAGCCCGAAATATTAAAAAAATCCAAAACGTTTTGCAAAAAAAAAAAAAATTGAGGATTTCAAATAAATAAAATAAATTTCAAATATTTGCGATCTACTCCGGAATCAAAGTGGGATCTGAAAATAATTTGTTTTCAAAATGCATTAGCATTCTTCAAGTACAAGACAAAGTTTTACTTTTAATTAAACAGTAACTTTTTGTTTAAACAAACAAA
The DNA here is from genome assembly GCA_949318255.1 of Pollenia labialis. Taxonomy (NCBI): domain Eukaryota; kingdom Metazoa; phylum Arthropoda; class Insecta; order Diptera; family Polleniidae; genus Pollenia; species Pollenia labialis. The sequence goes on from OX439140.1 coordinate 105,194,709, forward strand.
AATTTATATAAGTTATTTAAGTTTATAAAAGATATTTTCATAAAAATAGACTGAATTTGATATAGGTATGTTAGAGCGACTCAAGTTGTATGGAAGCAAAATTCGTGCTCGATGTACCCTCCTAAAAATGAACGTTGGACTTTTTTAAGATACCATTTTAAATATTTCGGCTCCAGCTTTGACCTCACGTGAGCTGGACCATTTTGTAAAAGGGTCTATTTTTGCATGTTTTGTTAATTTGAGAATCTGTTTCCTTAGCAACATATACAAATTGGGTATCGTAAGAAAGGTTTTTAAGGCGCGTCCAACTGTATATACAATTTGTCCAAGGACTATCATCCATGTCTTTTTTTTAAGGATTTTCTGTAAAAAAAATGATCTTTTAATTTTTTGTTCGGGGTTGTTTGTAATAAAAATGCCAAATTAACATATTTTAATCTTTAGTCGATTTAATTAAATACGTGTTTCCGCTTTTTTGGAAATTCGGGCTAGTTCGCGTTTTGACAAAAATGCAATGGGATGGCAACTCTTAGTTTTAAATAGAGCAATATGGGAATCAAATTTTTCTTTTGCCAAGTACATCATCTTTGTATGTAAAAAATTTAGATTTTTGCTAATTAGATGCATTTTACACGGTGCGCCTTAAAAACACCTTTCTTATGATACCCAATTTGTATATGTTGGTAAGGAAACAGATTCTCAAATTAACAAAACATGCAAAAATTGACCCTTTTACAAAATGGTCCAGCTCATGAGAGGTCAAAGCTGGAGCCGAAATATTTAAAATGGTATCTTAAGGTTCATTTTTAGGAGGGTACATCGAGCACTTTTTTGGTGAGTCGCTCTAATGTATGTACCTATTTTTGTTTTTAGTAAAATTAAAAAACTGTTTTTTTATGAAAATTTTCAAGTTTTTTGTGCATATTTTTTATTTTTTGAGTGCATAATTTAGAGTTTTTAGTGCATATTTTAAGCGCATATTTTTAATTTTTAAGTGCATGAAAATCTCATCCCTAGTTATTTTTCCAGTTTGAAACATAAATTTCTACATACCAACTTGACCTTGCAATAACATAAGTCCAGTCTTATTTTTAACAGTATTCTAGGTACATAAAAAAGTTCCTGGAATTTCTTGAAATTAAAGAAAAGTTTTAAACGTTTCTCGAATTAAAAAAAGTTATGTAAATAAGGAACCCTAGTCTGCCTATTTCTTTCTCGTAATTGAGTTTTTTGTGATACAAAGAAAAAAACAAAATGGAAATATTTGTATATCTACATACCTACAGAGTTTTTTTGTGAGCTCCAACTCCAACTCCAACTTTGTTGTTTGACTTTTATTATTTGTATTTTTTTCTGTGTTTGTTTTTTTTATATTTATTATGTACATTTTAAATACAAGTGCCGCATTCTTTTCGTCATGGCAACATTTTTCTTACTGTTGTTTGGTGCTAGGATTGTTGTTTGGTTGTGTCGTTACCAACAGCATTCATTAACAAGTTTGGTTGGGGAAAAAAACCAAAAAAATGAAGAAAAAAACGTGTGACTCGCTAACCAAGGAAACCATCGCGACGTATTAAAGTGTTTGATGGTATGACTTGAGATGGTTTGGAAAAAATGGTAAACAATCACTTGGCATTGTCTGTTGGTATCTAAAACTGTTTTGTGCAGAAGTCCAATGGTGAACCTGTTTATTATTTATGTTGGTATTTTATTTTTTTTTTTGTTTTGTTTTCTCGTTCAAACAATATTGAACATAAACAACAACAACTGTAAACTATACTAAACTAATATCTGATACCTGTCTGTTCAGTTCAATCATTCCTTAACCAAATAAAGCCAAACAAACAAACAACTTGTGTTTGGTAAGTGGGAACAGGATGGAATTGAACATTTTTCACATTGGTGTTTTATGGCTCAAAGAGAGTTCAAAGATACAAGCAATTTGAAGTCTATGTTTAAGAGAAACGCGATATTCGTTCGTAAAACCGTGCTATCGACTTTGAAAAGTTACTACTGCATTTTTGACTTTAATTTATCATCATTGGCGGATTATTTGTTAAAAAAAAGTCTGGTTTGTTTTCAACCAATAAAATGTGCTATTAAACTTCAATTTTACTGCTTATACATACATATGTATCTACTGTAATTATAAGATAAACATTTTGCTGCCTAAAATACTCAAAAATAATAAATTTTATTTTGACCTTAAATAAATTAACAATACGTGCACATATGTAAGTAGTAAACTAGATTTAAATCTACAATTAATTGTCAAACTATGTATTAGTTTTTAAATGTCATTATAATCTATTAACTCTTTAAGCCGGTAATTATCTATCCTATTCAATCGTAATATTTGTCAAAAAAAAAAAAGCATTGTGAGCTCATAAAGTATGATATGATAAAGTATGAGTATAAAATGCAATTGAGTGACTGATTTTTGTGACAAGTCTGATGCATTCTATGCGAACTCTAGTTGCGAACATCTGAATTTTGTGTTGTTTTCAATCACTTTTTTTTATTTTTTGTTTAGTTTGACTTTAAAGCTGCGTGTTGTTTGTACAAGCGATAGCCAGCATATTATTCAATTTTAATTATTAATTAATTTTAAAACTTTAACAGTTTTTAAAAAGGTTTTAAGGAGAGTAAAATAACTGATTAATATTATCCTTTCAAAATATTTTATTGACATCATCTGAATCAATAATTCACAGATCCTCTAGAACACATTTGAAGGAGCCATGCTTCAAAATATGTTCATACCAGTTTGAACACATAATAATATAAAAGCTAAGGTTTATGTTTTGGAAAATTCACTTGTTTTTAAAACTATATTATGGTTGCTTCTAAATATGATAATAATTTGTTTACAACTAATAATAGTTTGGTTTTAAATCAATAGCATTTTTTAAGTATTTTAATTATTCGACCTTTTTTAATTATAATTTTTAAAAATTAATAATTTCTTCAAGCTCGAGGTCAGTGTTTTTCTTTTAATTCTTAATTTTCAATGTTTCGACATCCTTTGGGTGTCATCTTCAGCAATACCGAGTCACAAAAATACACAACAATTAGCTTGTAGATCTATATTGCAAAATAAAGAATTAAAAGAAAAAACCGGACCTCGAGCTTGAAGAAATTGTTTATTTTTAAAAATTATTTTTTTATTATTCTAAGAGAAACGTGCTATGGTTGAAAAACAACAATACTCTGTTAAACATATGTTTGTTATTATTGTTCGAATGCGACCATAATGTGGTTCTGGCTTGTTGATAGTACACAATAATATGGTTAAATTAACCATAATTTATTTTGAACATTTTCCTAAAAATGGTTTTGTTGGAGGAGACCATATTTAAATTTTTTTTTTTAAGATGAAGATATCTAAATAATATTTTCCACAATAAAATTTCACATGAATCCTAACAGGCGGATCCATTATTACCCATGAATCCCAAAAAGGGTATCATATTATCGCGCTTGACCGATTATACTTTCAAACTTATTCTAATTTAATTTTTTCTTTTATCAAAAATTTTTGTTAGACTCTAATTGATGTACAAAATACCAACTTATTTTTTAGTAGATTATGCACATTTCATTTTAAGAAAAATGCAAAACTAACAAGCCATATCTCAAAGGTCAATTTGAATTATGCGTCATAATTTTAGCCGAATCGTGTTTTACTCTCAGGTATACAGAAATATGATGGTAAAGAAACAAGCACGTGAATTAACAAACCATATTAAAGAGAACTGATTTAAAAGTGTGTACCCATTAACAATTTTACAATAACTTTCCGTAAAAAATACAATAATTGTAAATGCATAATGTATAATTGCCAAATAATTTTTTTGAGTTAAAAATCGTATTCAATTAATTAAAAAAAAAACAAAGTACACTAACTGCCTCTTCAACGATTTCGAACGTAACGTTCGCATAGAAAATTATATTAAAACAAAATAAAATTCTAAAATTTGTTTTTGTTCGTATAGAAAATTATATTTAAAACAAAACAAAATTCTAAAATTTGTTATTGTTTTAAATGTAATTTTCTATGCGAACGTTAACGTTTGAAATCGTATTCAACTAAGGATAACCTTTTTTCAGACTTTAAATTTGAGACAAGAGCTTATGGTATAGTAGTGTATACTAGCGAGTAGTAAATAAGTCGAACAACTCTTATTATAATTTCCGAGTAACCTGTATACATTTTTTAATTGAAAATAAGGTTTATAAAAAAATAATTTTTGCTGAATGTTAATACAATTTTTAAGCTTTTAATGGGTTTTTCTAGTGGAGTCAAGTGAAACAAAGGCCCTAATTTTGTAAAACACAACGCAACGACAAAGAATTACATTGAAAGCAAAAACAAATTCATATATACATATGTATATTGTAATTTTGTTATTGCCTTTAACAGAAATTCACATTGGTTTTACAGATTGCATACGCCTCATTGCTTGTGGCGTTGACCATTTTAAAACGGTAAATAAATTTCAGTACAAAGCAACAACAAAATTACAAAATATTTATGAATTTGTTTTTGCTTTCAATAAAATACTTTGCCGTGCGTTGTGTTTTACAAAATTAGGGCCTAAGAGTCAATAAAGAGTCTACTGCCAGAATGTTTTGAAATTACATAAATGTTAGTTTTTATAAAGGAGTTTTGCTAGTTTGTGTTGAATTTTATCTGCCATCATAAATGGCACATTTTGTTAATAGGCTTTGTACACAAAGTTTGCAAGAACACAGCACAACTAACTGTCGAGACAAATCTGAAAATAACGGTAAAAAATTATTCTGAGCCGATTGTTTTACGTACTTTAGCCGCAGAAATGCGTCTCCAAAAGCATTAAGCAAAAACAAATTAAATTATTTGCTTTCCTTCAAAACTACATGTTTAAAAAATCTTTGTTCCTCCCAAATGTTTTTTTATTTAATATAACCCATTATGCACTAGTGCTTTCTGAAAAATTTGCGAACTTGCATAAAAAAAAGTGATTTTACCCTTTTATATTATAAAGTCTATTGCCTATATGCATAAAAAAATTTTAAATTTATTAAAGGTTTAAAGAACAAATTTACTATGAAAATTATCCTTAATAAACGTTTGTTAAATATAATAATCGTTTATGAATATGTCTTTACATCGCGATAATATAAAAAGGGTTCGAATAAAATTTTTTAATATATATATGTATATTGTATTTTTACTTGTATTAAAAAAAACTCCTGGAGACACTATTGACATTATCTAGTTTTTGATGTCGATGAAAATTTATGTATCTATATTGATAAGAGTTTTTAATTTTCTTTGATACTAGTTCGACGTTGTTTACTGGGATATGAGGGCCTCTACTCACAGTTATGTTTCGTGTTTCATATCGTTTCATTACATATTGTTTAACATACTAAAACATTCTGCTAGTAGTTTAACAATAGATCTTGCAGTGTAAAAACGTGCCTTAAACGTGTAGATAAAAACCCCGGTAGTGAATGTTTGTTGTTTTTAAGTCGTGTTCTATATACGAAAATTTAATCTATGTGACGAATATAAAAAATTTGGAAAGAATTAATTATATCCAATAAAATGTTAGTACCTATTCCATTGAATATAAAAGTAAATAATCATACCTATATTAAAAAAAAGATAAAGTTGTAAAAAGTACATACCTACCTAAATAAAATACCTAAAAATTGAAATTTAATCAAAAAAAAAAGAATAAAATTAAAGCACATTTTTAGAATAGTCATTGAAAACAGTTTGTAACTGTTGGTTGAAGTGTCACGCACCGCTTAATTAAAATAGCAAATGTTAGACTGTTAAAAATTTTACCCCCAGAAAGGTGTCAATGCTTTGTTCTTAAGCCAATAATGAAAAAAAATATCGCATAAAAAGGAAGCCAAAAAATTAACTACTGTTTTCGAATGTCATTACACAAGTTTGCAGAATTTTAAAGAACCTATTCTCTTTAAATAAATATAAAGTAAATTTATTTTTAATGTTAAAACGTAGAAAGTGATGCAAAAATTTAAATACGTAGGTATAAACTGTAAATTACCACAAAGCTAAAAAAGCCGTAAATTAAGTGAATTTTTTAAATTGTTCGAATAAGGAAAATTTTGTAAAAACATAATGCGGCACACAGGACCGGTATATTATTTATATTTTGACTTTGTTTAAAATCAATATTTGAATGTCTGACATGAATGGTAGAGAAAATGATTCTTAGTAAGTAGTAAACATAATTGTGGGGAGAACATTGACCTGTATTTTTTTCGCTAATAAAATCCCATTTTATAATTATTTGATGTCACTTTACTTTACATTCAACAGTTAATAAAATATTTTGATGAAATATTATGTTTATAAAATTTGAATAAAATTGAAAAATTAATTTTCGTTATTAATAAAATTATTTCCAAAAATATGTTAAATAAACATTTTCAAATCAGAGTTTGCTAGGCAACACTGTAACCCAATTTTACTTTTCACAATCATATTAAAAACTGCAAGCACTCAGGAAAAAATATTGCTTCTAAAGCTTTGTTCACAATGGAAGTAACAATTTCGTTTTTCTTATTTCATCCAAATGTACCTATTTCAAATATGTTTTTTTAAAAAGTTTAGTCTACTTCTACTTCAGAATTTGTATGAAATAAGTAATAACGTTTATAATAATCAAGGAAACCATACATATGCAATTGCATGTTTTGCCTTGTGCGACCAATGAAGACAGAAACAATATATTTATCTGTTTTACAGCTTTTTATGAATAGTGGTATCGATTTGTTAGTGCATATTTTACCACTTGCAGCATTGTTTTTGCATAATTTAGTAAAAACATCATATTTTTAGAATTTATTGAGTTTATAGTGCATATTTTGCCTTTTTGATGCATATCGGCCCCTTTGCGCGAGATTATCGTATATGCCAATTTTTTTGAAATTGAGTTTTTGATGCAATCTTGTTCTACATTCAAAAATATGTCACCTGACAAAATATTGTAGGAGAATTCCACTTCGTTGCTCCAAAAATTGAATGTATATTTTCATTTTGATATTGCAAGCGAAAGCAGAGAAAAGTAGAAAAATGGCTGTCCTGTAAAATTTGGTTTTTGTAACATATGATAATTTCGCGCAAAGGGGTCGATATATAGATACATATATGTTAAATTTCTCGTATCTGGTTAACAGATGGCTTCTCTGTTTCAACTATCTATCTCTATACCAAAAGTGTTGCTTCGATTTTGCCACCCAACAAAAATTTTTATGATTTGGCAGCAATAAACACGTATTCTGCATCCCAACCGTTTCCTTTTTGGCTTTTAAAATTACTACCTTACTCTACTGCTGCAAGATATGGCATACAATCCTACAATTCTTAGTCTGGGATCACACTATGAAAGTTTTCTTTCAGAAAGTCTGAGTTTATTGGTGAGAGGGGAAGAGAACATGCTTTTCTTTTTTCATCTCTCACCCATAAACTCAGGCTATCTGAAAGAAAACTTTCATAGTGTGCACCCAGACTTAAATGCGGTGCGAAATACTAGAAGAGAATCGCTGTATATTCGTTTTTTAAGATCACATTTCTACTGCTTTGTTAATCAGCAAAATCATTTATTCTTTTGATAACAAATTTTAACCTTATTTTACAAAAATTATGCATTTTATAATAATTAAAACTATAACCCTTTTATTTAAGAAAAAAAAACATTTTAGATTTATAAAAAAATTTTTAAGCGCTGAAATAACATTTTCTCATTGCTTGATTTTTTTCACTAATTTTATGCAGGTAAATCATGCAGTTTTTAAAGCGTGAAATAAGTGTTCTTCAGATCTCTACAGCAAAATTTCTACGCGAGGAATTCCAAACAAAAATCATGTAATATTTCATAAAAGTGTAAGCAGAATTAAGCGACCTTCCCTGAAATCCCTTTCAGACAAACAATTTCGTCTGGATTATATTCGGCACAAATAAATCTTATATGAATTTTAAACTCATAATATAACTTTGTTTTTGTGAGCCCATCGTAGCCAAGTTAGATAAAATCCCGAAAATACGTCTGTTAACACCTTGGTGTTTGGGCTTTACCGTTTATAATTTTAGGATTGTTTTTTGTTTAATTATTAATGTTATTAAATATGCGAATATTTTGTTTTGAAATGAGTACTTTCGGATTTTTTGGGCATATTTTTAACAATTTTCAGGGCATAAAACACGTTTTTAGAGCATAATTCTGGCTTCCTGTATCGTTAAATAAAAATTGTAACAAAATGTTTTAAAAAGATGTAATAATAAATACTTAATTTTGTTCTGGAAAACATTGGCAAAAGGTTTCTTAATTAAAAATGTGTGTCGTTGTGAAATAAATTGTTGCTTAATTGTAAATATCAGTGAAATTGTTGCTGCCATTGAGCTTAAGTAAAGTAAAATTACATAAAATAAATAAATTAACTCCCTTATCTATAAACGATTATGAAATTAAAAAAACGTTTATTGTGGAAACATTTTACAGAAAATCTGTTTTGTAAGTCTTTTATTAAGTTTTGCATATTTCTAAAAATTAAGGAATTAGTTTTACCTACGAAAAATATGGATTACAAAAATACTACTTGTATTTACAATTATTTGAGGTTATAATTACCTAAAAATCTTACATTAAATAATTTTGGCCCATCTATTATTTACGGGAATGATGGTTCTTTGACGAAGTTTAAAGTTACAAGATTGCAAAGGTGATACCCCCGTTCCATCTAAATCCAGGCGAAATAGTAAATAGGTCTTTAGTGCTGTGCCTTGGGACACAAATAATCATAACGTTAAAGGGGAGGGGCACACAAGGGTTGTATTTGTTCCCAGGAACGACCAATTCAAGACCATTAACGCGATATGGCTACCAATGTGTACACAGCAGCCGATTTGCGTCTGTCCACAGTTTGGAAAGGACTACAGTAATTCGAATGACTTTGCGATGTGTTAATGTTGAGTATTCTCAGAAATATGCACCTTTTTGTTATTAAGGATCATTCATGTAGAAATGCATGCCAAGAAATCCGTTTCACCATGCATCACTTTATGTTACCAGCATTTAGTAGTGATTATCGTGTACTACGACTGGAGAATAATTATAAATATTCCGTTCGAAATTGACAAATAGTGTCCGCAGTGCCCCGTAGGCTAGCTGGTAGTGAGCCAGTCCATCAGCACCGGGCAACGGGTTCGATTCCCGCCGAAGACTGGTTTCTTTCCTGCAGACAAGCGTAGAGCTTCGCTGAATTAGCTTAGGAAATTTAGAAAACAGTTCTTTTCACACCTGTTTAAGGTACATTTTATGCGAATTACCAAGTATTTTGTCATCCCGTTTCTAACAGATATGCCATTTAGAAGAATTGGAAGATCTGTAGCTTGTTATACTGGGAACCTATTTACCAAAAGTTTTGTTTTGAAATTTTATTTTATACTTATACATATATATAAATATAGTATAGTATAGTTGTATATATATACATTAAAAGAATTAAAAGGAACCGGCTCACAAGGGAAACCGTTTTTACCAATTTTAATACGATAAGTCTGATGCAGGACACAAAGTAACGCTTGTTAAAAATTTTCCATAAATATAGTACTTTTGCAAGTCTAGTGCAAGGTCATACTTATTTCTTCTAAATTCTTCCCTAGACAATATTTAAATTTATGATTAAAAACTCTAATCAAAGTATTCTATGTCCAGTTAAAGTGTTAATAAGAGTTATTAATTTATATTAGCAAAAAACAAAAAAAAAACCAAAACAAAGCAATTGCCAAATTTGGTGTTTTTGAAGCAGAAGCTCATTTGTAATTTTAAGTGTTTTATTATTACTTTTGCTGTTGCTGTAGCTGGCTTTCATAACACCTGCAGCAACTATTTTACAAAAAACACTACAACAATAGAAACAACAACATATAACATGAGGATGAAACTTGTTCTGCATCTATGAGCGCATGCGCAATACAATCATTCATCGTGTATCATTTTACGTTTAATTTGCATATTTTTTTTACGTTTAATGTATAATTTTGTTGCCGGTGAATAGACCTGCATGTTTTAAAATTTACATAGTTTCTTCATTTCTTTTGTTTTTTAAGAAACGGCAAAAAAAACAGCATACATGCAGTACAAATTATTTTTACAGCAGACATTCAAGCGAGTGATTTAGTAACAGTGTGGTGTAAATATGCGACAGAGGTTAACATTTCAAATACATATTTCTTGAACATTTATTTTGTATTTAACAAAATGATTTCTACTTACATACTTAAACCAGTAAAATTTGCAACAAACATGTTTTAAATAAGAAAACAACTCCAACACAGTTCCTATTTACTTTAAGGTATCAATAAAAAGATATCTCGCAAAAAATCTTTTCACTACCAAAAATCTTATAAAATTATTGATAGTAAAATAATGCAGAAATAATTTGTATTTAAATCGTTACGTTTAGTTCGCAAAAACTATAGATAAGCAGTTAATTTAAAAACGTGTAATCCACGCTTTACATAAAATAATAACAAGTTAAAGTACTACATTCGGCTCTAACGAATCTTCGCTACCTTTTACCGAGAGTAACAATATTTCCGAAACGAGAAATGAGGGATCAATGAATTATTAAGAAATCTTTGAAAACTAACCTCACAGAATTATAATTCGTTGCGGCTTAAGGCATATTAAAGTATTTTCCAATAGTACGCTTTATTTTAAAGATTACTGGATTGCGAAACCGCGGTTTTTAATTCCTAAAACCGAAAACCGACAAAAAACCTCGGTTTTAGCTTTTACTTAAACGAAATATTTATGCTTAAAGATATTGCAAATTATACATAATACTTGTATTTCATGTACAAAAACTTTATACATAACAGACTGCAACAATGGCAAGGTATTTCAAAATTCTTAAAATTCAAAATAAGTACTAATGGCTAATATATTAGTAAATGTTTAAACGCTGGTTTAGTTGACTAAACTTAAATTTAAACTCAACAACTATAAATCAGTGCCCCATGTATTATATGTAGTTAAAAAAATAACATGTGCCAGCACTACGATAAATCTTGTCAAATTCATATGATCTGTATTGGTAGTTTAAATGCCCAATTTTATGCGTTTAACGATGGTTTATATGTATACTGATTTATAGATTTTCTGGTTAAAAACCATTTTAAACCAAAAAGAAAGTTTAACTTGCTCTGATTTATTAGTCCTAAAATGGACAAATGTTACCTATTTAACTCTTAAGTAGATACCTAATTTGTGTGGCACAAATCGCCACACAAATTAGTTTTATGGCTATAGTATGAACATTTTTTTGTCAAATAGAATATGCACAAAATTTTAATTTGGTCAATTGCCACGCCCACGGTGTTGAAATTTACACTTTTTTCTCATTTTCTTGTAAAAATCACTTTGATTGAGGAATACATAAAATTTTGTTCTAATATACTTAATAATTATATGAAAAAAACACTGAAAAATGGCAAAAGAAAATGCCTGGCCAGGCCCAGGTATTCACTTAAGAGTTAATAAAAGTACCTGTATTTCAACAAACATAAAAATTGAATAAAATACAATTAAATATATATGAATGTAGTTTACCTTTAATATTTTCAAAACCGACCGGTTTACCACATTTTAAAACCGAAACCGCGGTTTCATATTTTTACGATTTATACCTAACCCTACTTTATATAGGGTTTATGTTGAATTCTAGAAATTTCCCAGTTTTATTTTTAGTCATATGGACTATAAAAGCGTAATTTTTAGGACTCTAAAGTATTTTCCGAGTATGGGCTTTGCAGGGGGCCTATTGTATATTTAGTTAATTGGTTCGAAGTATTTGGAACACGACTAAGGGTATACAGGATTCGGCATAGCCGAATATAGTAATTCTACTTGTTGTTTTTAACTTTGCTATTTACGATTTTTCGAAAAAAAAATTCTTAAAATTTTAAACGACTGTCCCAAATTTAGATAAATATTCTTACTTATTATTACACTCAAATGAAAAATCCATCCATTCTTAAATCAATCCGAAGCGATATCAATAGTACGATAAGTACGGATTTTCTTGAATCAAGATTGATTCAAGTACGGACTATTCAAGTGCAACATATACATATTTAGTCCTGAACTCGTACTTTAAATAATCCGAAAGTGAAATTAGATTGATTCCAACTTAAAACACTTATCCCAGAGACAGAAGGACAATTTTATTATGATTGATTTACTTACCCGTTTTACGCCTTACAGAATTTCAAATATATAACACCAATATCATGCCCGACATGTTTACTACTGTAAACTGTTGAACTAAAAATATAAACTAAATATAAACTTTTTCTTAATACATAAAACTATAAAACTATGGGTTTTTGGTAATTCATACAAAAAAAGGAGGACACTGTGCGCTGATATGTAGCGTAAATTGTAATAAACAGGTTAGTAAAGTTCTCAAAGTGTTATATCTAATAAACTTTGCCGATATAGAGTATATTTGTTTTTAAAGCAAACTCTCATCTTTTGTTTCACACTGTATATGTTCACTTGCGCCATGTAAATACAATTTCTACGTTAGTACTTGGTAAGTGTGTAAGTACTCGTATTTCAGCCAGCATGTATTCAATGTTCCGTTTACTGTTGTTACTACCACTAGTACTCGCTTCGAAAAATATAATGGGAAGTCATAGTTTCCGTTTATTCCTTAAATGTATTAAGACTTTAGCACCAAAACGTCACTATGTATTAGTGTCTGTTAAAAAGCAGTAAACACAATAAATACACTTCTATTTCTTCTTCTTTACTTAATATTTTTCACAACTTTATCGGTAATTCAATAGTCTGTAATTGTATACCACTTTTATGAAAATTTTTTGTTAAGCACAACTCTTTTTTTGAAACTGTGTCATAAGGGGGGCAGGGCTGTCTTCTGGTTGTTTATATGTATTTAAGTAAATTATTTCTTGGCTCATTGTTTTTGAACTAAAAAATAAAAAAAAGAAAGACATAAATAAAAATTGGGCTGTAAAGAAGCGGATATATACACATTTGCATAAACTTAATTCTTTTTTAAGTTTTTAAATTTTTTTTTCTTCTCTTGTTTTTGTTTTCTTAACTCAAGCGGTCTGAGATATTAATGGGTTCCCTTCACTTTTTATTAAGAAATAAAATATGATCTCCAGGTATTAATAATAACAAAAATAATCTAATGAATTAAGTTTATGAGAATTAAAGTAAAATTTATTATCTTTTTATTAAATCGTGATTATGTGTTAAATGTCCAAGACCTCCGTGCTAGTAAAATCTTAGAAAAATAAAAATTAAAAACGGAATGTTATAAAGTTGAATTAAATTCCTTTAAATATCAAGTTAAATTATATTAATCTACACTTAAGCCCTTTTAAAATTAAAAAAAAAATAATTATGGCATTGACATTAATTTTGGATAAACTAATTTTTTTTCCTCCAACCGAGATGAATGATGTAAGAAGTAATATTACTATTTTAAATTTATCCAGAGTGCCCAACTTTGGGAGGAACCTAGCTACACCTCCTCATAAATAAAGGTTTAACATTAAAAACCTTAAAAACTACTTCCCTACTATGATGCTTAAAAAAAAATTTATAAAACCAGAAAATTTCTTTTGAAAACGCTGATTAATTACCCAGCTTTGAAAATACCTAATGCCTTATACAATTTTGAATATTACAGCAACCGTTATATGGATTTAGTTATTATAATACATATCTCTTTAAATGTCAAAGATTATTAATGTGGTCGAATTAATTCTGGTTGGTATAACCGTAAAAGTATTTTTCACATAATTCAAAATTTCTTGCTGTTAACATCTACATATGTAAAATTCCATATTCTTGTTATTCAATTTTGTTAGAATTATACATAATTTAATTTATGTATATAACGGCTTTTGTAAAATTAGAAATTTTGTTAGGCATTGGGTATTTTCAAAAGAGAGTGGTTTTTTAAGTCTTTAATATGAACACACAGATGCCCCCAAAAAAAAAAATTTCTTATTTTATAGAACTCTTCACCTAATAAAAAAAAATTCAATAAAAATTTTTAACAATTTAACAATCTAATCTAAATAAGAGTGGAATACCGAACGATTTCTTCTGCTAAGCTTTTACGCTGATATTCCATACCTTAACAAGAGCGTCAACGCCGTGTCCCGACTAGCAGTGTTAACTTTCTTGTTTAATAAAACCAACATGATATCAAGGAAAAATGGAGATTAATCCGCTAGCTAAATTGCCACTTTTTATTAACAATAGCGGCTAACTTCGATGTTAAACACGCTGTCATAATCAAATTTTCCAATTGCAAAGCATTCATTGTTTGAAAATGCTATCCACTCTTGTTTAGGTGCGGCTGTTATATTGTTAATCCTTTCAACTTACATTGAAAAGTGTTTTATAGAAAATTTTTGGAATTTTCAATAGATTTTGTGAAAATTTCTTTCAAGTTTTTATTTTTTTCCTTTACACTAGTGCATTAGGGAAATTACTTTTTGCAGTTTTGTAAATATCGAAGCTCCGGTTCCAAAATGCTGCAGAGCAAGAAAAAATGCAAAACTGTGGTTTTAATAAATAATAAAAATAATTCTCCATGATCACAGTTAAACGGTAATACCCAATTTTGTTATATTGTCAAAAACCACTTTGACAGTCAAACTTAAACTTTTTACTTTAAGGTTACTCAATGTACGCGTTAGCTGCGGAGGACACATGGTCAAGTTCAAACTTAAAGATTAATGCTTTAAAATTATCGTATTAATAAAGCTAATTGTATGGTTATTAGAAATGTTTTTGTTTCTATTTTATATCAATTATGAAACACTATAATTCAATATCTTAAGAATTTTTCCTATACTTCAGACTTTTATTATTGTATGAAACTGACTGAAAGGACATACAATATGAAAATTGTTTCTACCCTCATTCGGTGGTTGTCAATGCCAAAGGCGCTTATCCATACATGGTAATTAATGTTGTTTGTCCCTTTTTTTCAATATAGATGAGAAAACTTAATGCTGAAAATATCGTCCTCTCACTTTTTTTCATAATGCCTTAAACAAAACCTCAACAGGTTTTAAAGGTCTTTGAAGCTGTTACCGTTTTGTGGCTTAACTAATTTTGCTTCTTGTTCTGTTTCTAGCCTGCGATGAAAGTACTCATTTGAATTTTTTCCTTTTTTTTCATTTAATTTCCTATTGGGTATATTATTTCTGACCAAACAAAATATAGTTAATTTTATTATGTTTATTTATATCGGCACAGGGAATTTACTTATTCCACATTTCCATCCAGCATTCTATACTCACGGTTATGCTATCAGCAGTGGTGTAAGACAATGGTTTAGAAACTAGTTACCACTAGAGTTTTTTTTCCCGGAATTTTTCGATTCCCGGAAAAACGGGACACATTTTTAAATTTCCCGGGATCCCGGGATCCCGCTCCATATAAATAATACAAAGTAAATTTGTTTTAAATTAATGAAAAAAACTTTTTTTTTAAAAAGCGTAAGGGAACTTGTTTACAAAGTAAGTAAAAAAAATGCCTAAATACTACAAAAATGAATTAAAGGTTGAAAGAGGAACTTGAATTATTATCACCATACGATTTTATATGTAAATTTCGTATTATTATGCTCTAGATACAAGATAAAAAGATAACATAAACATAACAATTTAATTCATAAAACAATAATAAAAACAAACAAAAATTATGGTACCCAAGGTTTGAGATCAAGAAGTAAATTTATAAAATAGATAAAATATTTTAAATAAATATGTTTTATAAATATATTAACATTTTTTAACAGCTTAGGAAATAAGACACACTAAATGCGTTTAGAAAGTCGGCAACGAGTACATTTCTTATTTTATTTACTTATTACCATGTTTCCGAAACATTTCGTTCACTTTTTTACCGAGATGGGACAAATAGTTTAAAGTGCAAAAGTTTAAAGTTTTTGCATATTTCTAGTTCACAATCCGAAGTAATTTTTCTTTTTTATAAACAACGTCTATATTAGTCAAATGTATGTCAAGGTTGATGCAAAAAATAGCATCAAACGGATTTCTTCTTACAAGATCCACCTGTAATCTTTTGGACAATGTATTTTTTAAATTGTATGTTGTAGTAACGTACACGAGTTTCCATAGTTTTTTTTTATTTCGGTTTCCCAGCACTTCCCGGTTATATAAGCCGTCACAAAATTAAACAAATTTATGTTTATCACCTTATTAACATATCGTCATATCTCAACATTTTATTTTAATTTTAAGTTAATTAAGCAAAGTGTTCCTTCTACTTTCTCGTAACAAAACATCGGTTTTTATCTCAAACTGAACCGAAGTTATAGCAAAATATATGTTTCTTTAAATCGGTACATTTTAACTTTAATCGCATTTTGCCATTTTGTAGATATGACTTCGCTGCAATAAAGGAGCAATATTTTTGGATATCTCCTATTTTTAAAACTTGTCCATGGACAATTAAAATTTACTGCCTGCATCTTATTTTGAATTTATGTTCTTTATTAACTCTTCACTTCACTAAATTTATTAATTGTCAACTGTTGCACGGCATATTCTGCTTTTGGTAGATTTATTGCGTCAGTAGACATTGATTTACGAACGTAATCACTTCTTGTTATTGATCTAATCGACAACCCATCAACAGATGCTAATTTTTAGAGAATATAAAACGAAATTTCAAAGTATAAATAGCTTCTTTATGAAACTATGAGGAACTTTTATTTCCCGGGATCCCGCAACAAAAATCCCGGGAAAACGGGAAAGAAAATAATTGAAATTCCCGGGAATTCCCGGGACGGGAAATCTCGGGAAAAACCCTAGTTACCACAGATAAAGTAAAATTAGCACAATGCAATTGGGAGTTTGCGAAATCAAATTGCCTTAGGTGTCCGGGAAAACACGCCTGGTGCATGCTATGAAGAACATTTAAATTTTTTTATTTGCTAATTATTGGTAAATATGCGTACAATGCGGATACAAAAGGTAGCAGAAGCAAATTAAATTGATTAACGGTTAAGGTTCGTTAATATACATTTCGATAATTTAGTTGAATTTTGGAGTACAATATTAAGAACTTTAAGAACTTCAAATAATATGCAAATACTCGTAGGTTTAAAAATAAAAAATTTGTTTTAGCTTGCAAATTAAGTTTGACACCCAACCGCAATTAGCGAAATAACAAACAGGAGAAAATACTTTTAATTTCCCTTTTTTTCAAAGAAAAAATTATTCCCACAGAGAGCTCTCATAGTTTCTTTGTGGGATAATAATGAAGCGTGTAAAGGTAGGCTGGAGCTTTTTAGTTTTCATCTGCATAGTTTTTGTCACACATTTCTTATAAGTATCAAAATAAAATAATATTTGTCGGAAAAAATTAAAAGCTGCACGACATCTCAATGACTATGACTAAAATTGGAATAATTTGTACTTCACAAATCTCTTGTCTTTTTTTTGAATTCACGTCTTTCAAACTTTAATTATTTAAATTACAATATAGCTCAAATTAAATTATATGTTCGTTACTATCACTAAAAAAATACAATAATACAAAAAATGAAGAATGTGTTCATAAAAATCTCATAAGTGTGAATACAAAACTAAAACTGCATTAAGAAACTTTATTTGAATTTATGAAAATTACTCTGTTGTTAACCCAACAATGACATTTACGAACAAAAATTGCATATAATTTTGAAAATTTGCTAACTTTTTTTAATCTTTATTATAATAATAACTATCAAAAAAGTTATTAGTCACGTTATGAAACGGAAATTTTAAAAATTTGTTTTTGGCCATGACGGATGATGAAGGAATACTTGCAGCTACTGAAGTAATTTAATAATGTTTACTCAAAAATCGATTGCAATTATCTGATTCTTTAATATTTTCGAAGTATTTTATAAAATTTGATAGAGAATTTGTTTTGCCATAGATAATTTGAGACAACAGGTAACCATTTGCATACGTTGGTAAAAATTTCGTTCAAAATCATAACATTATTTTACTTCAAATATGGTATCCTTGAAAATATGGATTTGGAATGCATCTTTAGGCGCTTTACAGTAATGCGAAAGATTATCGATAGACCTTGGCTTATTTTTTTGTAAATTATAATAAAATAATTCTGCATTATGACCAACTGACAGCTTCGGCTTTCTCAAAGCAAGACTTTCTGCCTGTTTTTAGAAAACGTAAGCAATAAAAAGCGAAAATTGGTTTTTGTTTTCAATATAATTTCTCACTCACTCACTGGCTTACGTTTTCTAAAAACAGGCAGTTAATTTATGAATCAGATTTTAATAACACCCCGCAAATGTACAACTTTTGTGATTTTAAAAATTTTAACGTAATGGCTTTGGAATTAGACATATTTATTGCTCCATGGAGTCAATTTTATTACCTACCAACAGCTAACGAACAAATAATATACATATCTCAATAGGCTAATTAGTTCGTACTGACCTACCTCACGGTAGTCTTAGCAGCGCATAGCAAGCCATGCTTTTACCAACCGTCCCGTTGTAGGAACACGGGACACTGGCAGTTACTTTAGTATGAAACTAAGTAGAAATATACACTCGCCCCTTGACTGGGGCTATCTAACCTTCCCTGCGGTTTTGTAGTAAGCGGAATCTGTTGAAAAAGGAAAATCAGCCAGGCAGATTCGATAGCAGTCTCTTCCACTCAAGGTCTCCTTTCCCGCAACTTTGGTCTTAAACCACAATAAGCCACAACAACCGCGTGATTCCAAAAGGGACTTTAACCAAAAATCAGACAGCAACCGAAATCCTAAGGACTACTGACTGCCGTTACACTGTGGCTGAAAATTCAATTTTATCGGCGAAAAGTCCAATTTTTTGTAATCGCTGATTTCCAAATGTTGATGCCAATTTATAGAAAACATATTTTCTATAACCCCTCATTTTCATTAACCCCTCATTAATCCCAAACAACTACATCAAAATATTGGTAATTGTGGTTGTGAAAAGCTGCTGTTAACAAATATTTTATGTTGTTTTAGAAAAAAATTTAATTTTTGTAAATTTGGTCAGAACTAAATAATGATTTCTCGCAAGCTGTTATCAATAATGGTTCGAATTTTTTTTTGTTGTATTAGTGGGATAGAAGTCTTTAAAAGATTGTTGGTTGCATCTCTGTAGCATTTACACCTGATGTGTTTACCTAGGTTCTATATTTTAGTTAAATCCGAAATTCAGATCAATAGAACTTGTTAGGGGCAAAAGAGGTGAAAGAGATTTTGGTATCATTAGAAAGCTGAAAGTGTCCTCATTAACCCCATATACACCTTTGCAACTACTTGGAACTGATTGTTGAAGACTTTTTCATTCTATTGAAGTTACTTGCAAAATTTGGTTGCTCTTTTTTATTTTACTGAAATATAACACAATGGTTTACGAACGTTTTGTTTTAAAAAATAATTCTGCGACAGATACAATTCTTGGAACTGTCAAAGCCGGGCAGCTTTTGAGTTTATTTGAAAGAACACGGGTCCATAGATGGTAGTGAGTCCTCTTAAATTGGTAGCTTCGGATATTATTATTAATGGATTTCAAAAAAAATAAGACTAAAGCTGACCAACAAAAAATATGCTTTAATGTTAAGTTATCTCCTTTGCCTTTCGAGATTTTCGGATAAAACGGATTTTTTTTAACGATTTTTCTAGTTTTTTAATCGGGTAGATTATGTTTTATATCAACCTGTTATAAATAGTTGGTTAAACATTTTTAATATTGGTAGAAAAGCAGACTTTAAGCAATGGTATGTTGTATTATTAAATGCTTATGGACCTTTAAATAATTATAGCGGTTTATTCTAGGCGAATGTATATGCGTATAAAGGTAATACATATGAATACTTATATTTCCTATTTCACCAAAAGATGTTCTTTCGCTGATAAAACAATATTTTCTCTAGAAATAAATAAAAATGCTTTTATTTGTCGAACGAACACGTTATTGGTATGCTTGTAAAAGGAATTTTTAGTCAATTTGTCATTTGTTTCTCCCACATGTCCTATCCAAAAAAGTCAAATTGTTTAAACAAAAATAATTTATTTAGGTTAAAAGTTCTAGAAATTCAACATACAGTAATGTTTTTTAATATGTCCATGATTTTCTGGAAAATTCTGTTCAATATCAAGTCGTAAATAGAGGCAGCTTTGACATTTTTAAAAAGGGTTTTTCGGGATTGGGAATTTGGGATATTTCTAAATCAAAAATGGGGATGCTATTAAGTCCACTGTTAAGATCTCTTCGGTCTTGTGATATCTCTATCTATGTCAGATTCATGGAATTTCAAACATAAAAATTATTATTTCTATAGTGTAAATGAATGAAAGAGCTTTCAATATGAGTAAAAAAAGTAATTTTAAGGTTTGACATTCTATAAATCTGATATTAATAAAGATATCATAATGAAATTTGGAAGTAATGTAGATTAAAATCATCTTGAAACAGTGCAATTAAAAAACATCGCCTTTTTGAATAAAAAAAACACAATAATCTCAATCAAAAGCATTTTTTTCTAAATGCTAAAAAACATCAAAATTTCAATTTCGACCTTAAATTTCTCCATAACTGCTAAATCGATTTTAATAAAATTAAAACGGTAAGAAAGTTCAAGAAGCCTTCTATCCAGCAAAAACAAAACTTGCAAAATTATCTCGATCGGTTCAAAAGTTACATATTTTTGGCCGATGAAAAACGATTTTCAGCCACTGTGCGTTGTACTAGACAGGTTCTCTGGTCAGTTGCTAACTCAAGAGATCTGCCAATTATGAACTCTGCCGAATTCCAGTTTATGATTACACCTACTTTGCTGGGAGAATGTTACATTGAAAGCTGAAATTTCTTTACGATGTCTACCTACATAATGCCGAAGAGTCAAGTACCAGTGGATTGTCGTTTTTTTGGAGCATCGCTAACAAATTCTTTTGGCAGACAAAAGCTTTTGTTGGGCGGGGGGGTGCTTTAATACCATGGAAGATAAGGCCTTGATGGCTTTATCTCTCATTCAAAAGGGAGATAAAGTCTTCTATTTTTTTTTCATTTGAATGGGAGATAAAGCCATCATGGCCTTAGCTCACATTAGTAATATTAGAAAATGGCTTTATCTCTCAATTTAGTTTTGAAGAACTTTTACATTTTACATTGATTAATAGTTTTCTTATTTTTTAATTAAGAGGTAATGATTTGCCCTTTTACTAAAGTTATGTATTGAAATCTGGCTTCGCATACTAAAGTTGTTCTGCGTAGCGGCCTGTGGCCGTGCTTACAGGTTTTCTCCTCCAATAGGACGCGGCAGGTGGCTTCGGTGAATAAAGTTTTCCTGCGTGCGTCACTAGAATAAAAAATGTCTTTTTCCCGGAAACAGTAAATTTAAGTATTGAAATCTGGCTTCGTATACTAAAGTTGTTCTGCGTAATAGTTATTTTTTTTCTTTATTTTCGTGATATTTTTGCATTTTAACTAGAATAATTGTATTGTTAATATTAAGTTGAAAACCTATATTAAAATTCTTTTTAAATTTCAAGTGAAAGTCTTAAATTGGCAACACTGCTAAGTATTTTGTCATTTGTTTGCATGCAATTGTCAAAAAAAATTTTTGTACATCATGATCAAAATAAAATGTATTAACAAAGTTACCTCAGTACTACAACAATGAAACAATAGAAAAACAACAGGCATTTTGTTGCTAGAATTGAGATGGAAAATGTCAAAATGTCTTTATAAATAATGTAAATAAACAAAAAAATTGACGCCAAACGTCACACACGAAGAAAATCTCTGCAAAGAGCTGCGCTTGTGAGGTCACATTGTACATTGTACATTCTGATTATGATATGAAAAATTATATTCAATGCATGGTAGAATAAGTACAACGTATAGTCATTAGAAATTTTTTCTCAATTTCAAAACCCATATAACGTCAAACAAATGAAAATATGGAAAAAATTAAAACAAGCGTCAAAAATTAAATAAATTATTTTGACATCACATGGGTTAATAATGAAAACTCTCCCAAATGAACATACCTGGTACTTATTATCCTATTGGGGGATTCACAAGGTGTCATAAAGTCCTATGTCTTAAAATAATAACATGAAAAAATAAGACTGTTGTGAACAACCTTTCATAAATTAGGGTGCTATTTTGAATTTAAATCAGCTGATTTAAACAAATATAAATAAAAATATTTTCCTACAATCAAAATATTTTTTAATTCTAATCCATGAATTAATAAATTACTTTAAGTCTTACCTGACTATTTTCCATTTTTTATACGCAAATCACAAGTAATTTTTTTTTTGTTTGTTACCAAACCTCAGAGTCCTAAGCCGGTCTAATTTTATGCCGCAAGTGTTTTGTTGCAAAAATTGCTAGCCGCATGTTAAATCCGGATGTTTGCCGGATAAAACTATACCATCAACGGTGACGGCTACAAAAACATAGCCTCTCGGCTCAGCCGCTCAGCGCAGGTTTCTTCTTATTAATTACGACAGCACAATAAACATAGCAAGCAAAGTCTTATTAATTTAAGACACTTTTTGTTTACAAAGCAACAACATTATTTTTAAACCATTGTAAAATGATAGAACATTATGACAATACAACATGATAGAACAGCTTGTGAATACCCCATATGTATTCAATGTAACTCTAAAAATTCCTTTTAAGGAGGTGCAACCGTAACGCACGATCTTAATTGTTAATAAAACCAGTACACGGAAATAAACATTAAATATTGTTCCTTTGTCTGTTTGTATTTCCTTATTAAGCTAATACGGCCATAATCTTTTATGTAATTAAAAACCCAATTTTAATACATTTTTCCCCGACGTTTCGTCGATTTTTTGTCGACTTCTTCTGGGGATCGTATTTTTTATATATTATTACATTTAAAAACAAACTTTAAAACCAAAAATTTTACATTTAACATATATAATACAAAAAACATAAAACCATGGAATTATTTTTAAACACATAATATTTAAAAATTGTATCACAATTTATTTGATGGCTACTCTACTCTTTGTGTTTGGTTCGGTAGATTTGTGCCAGCGAACAAATTTTACACAAACAAAACATGTGTACAATACCCACACAATCCATTTCTTCTTTCTTTGCCAATTTAAAAAAAGAAGCATTATAGAACACTGAAATGTATGTCTATTTTATAACGAAAAACAGAACAGATGCTCGTTACTTTTTTTAAAATAGTTACAAACGGTATTAAGGGCTGTGTTCGTATACACAAACACTAAAAAAATTAGACTCTCTCGATTGTAAAAGGCTTCAACAATCCTTACGCGCTGCTCAATTGTGTGCCTCTTCATGCTTGAATTTGTCAAACACTGAACCAAAGAAATGTCAAATTAAGTTGGGGAAAAAACTTGACGTTAAGGTGTGACTCACAATTAACATCGTGCATTATTGTTGGACAACCTTTTTATTAATTTAAGGATTTTCTTATACATATTTTATTTTATACGACAGTTTAGCACTGACTGCATTTTTCACTGAATCCGAAAGAACACATTCTTTCGCACAACTACATATAAAATATATTGCAAAAACTTTGTGTTTGTGTCAAACGCTTTTATAGAAATGAAATCGTTCTTTCAACACCGTGAAATTGACAGTGAATGTTGGAAATATTTTCTAACTTTTTCATTACCTAGAATTTTGTTTTAAATTCAATTGAATTAGATAATCGCAAGATTATTTCTGGAAATCTTCAAAAACATTCTTCATTTAGCAATTATTTAAGAGCTGCTGTTGACTGATGTTTATGTACATGATAATATAGTATTAAAAATAATTAAACTTTTAATTATATCCTCAAATTTAGGTTTCTGTTGAGGATTTTGATAAAACGCGCTTTAAGTTACTGGTAGAGAAAGTGCAACATTGCGTGTTAACTACTAAATATTTTTTTTCATCTTTTTCAAAATTACTCTATTAAATTTAGTTAATATATTCGGGGAGTAAATTTTAATGCTATAACAAAAAAAAAATTAAAAAGCAACTTTTTGGTAAATTAATTTATACACAATGTGCACAACAGCAAACATCATCATGCTTTGATGACTTCGATTAAAAATAAAAGAAAAAATTATAAAAATCAATGACATTACATCATGTAACAAACGCATTTTACTTGTTAAACCAATGATTGTTTCTTAAATATAATTCGCTGTTAACGCGCAGACACACATTGTTAAATGTGTTTTCGATCATTTGTACATGTGTAGACGTCACGATATTTGATTTGTTAATGAAATAAGCCATTGAACTTGAAGTTTATTTCCCACGTTACACGAACGAATTATTTATGTAATTCGATTTAAAGTCGACGTCAAGAGAACAGAAGTAATTAAAAAGTTTTTGTTTCATATTTTATCTACACAAACTATCTGTATGTATGTTTATAAATTTCTTGTAGTTTTTAATTTGTTGCCTTTTTATTCTCATTTTGGAAATATCTTAATTATTGAGTTTTTCTTTTCTTGAAAATATTTTTTGTATGTTTATATCCATGACAACTTAAGTTGAAGTGTTTTGATAATTATGAAAATTAAGGTGACCAACTTTTAAGGTTAAAGTAACAAAATAGTGGTTGTCTATAAAATATTTTGTTTTCTGCAGTTGCAACTTAATTTTTAATCACTTAAAGAATGTTGACGAAAATCTTTGCCGGCTAGAAAAACATACAATTTTGAGGATATCATATTAAAGTGGAACATGTCACAGAAAGAAAGAAAACATTCTGGTAGTATCTAGAACGTTAAGTCCACTTCTAATACATTATTACTCTCGATAAGGAATATTACCTTTCAGCCAGATATAGCACTCTTGCTTTTTTAAACTCGAGTTGCATTTTTTTATTTCAAACATAATAACCGTCGGAGCGCACAATAGCACCGTATAAATGTAGTAACGTACGACGTATATACGTTGTTAAGTCCTCGTCCATATTATGAAACATTTGCTGCAGAAACTTTCTTCAATTCTCTTTTGAAACTGCATTCGTGTCTAAAAACATAACTTTTATATTGCAACATTTAAGCATTTTGTATGACTTCTAACTTTCTCTTAATAGCATTCTCTTTCAGTAACAAACACACAAAAACTGCTTGTACACAAAACAAAGTATACTTTTCCATTCGTATTTCCCCTTTCATCGACAAACTCAAATGTTTCATAATATGGAAGGGGATTAAAGTAAAATGTATAATCTTTACTCCGGAACTGCCGGTCCGATGGATAACCAAAATGAAGAATAAAACCTCCTAATGGGCATATGCTTTATAAGGTTCTATTTAAGTTCTTAGGATAGGAGGCGCTAAACCTCCTTTACTCAGAAAATACAAAAAATATTAATTATTGTCAAAGTTATTTTCGGGAATACAAAATTTATTATTAATACGATTTCCGTATGACGTGCTAAATTCCCAGTTTTTCATATTTGATAAATACACTGAAATTTATTGTTGAGGGAAAGCTAGCTTCTATGCGCATTTCACTGGTTGCTTAGGCCAGCTCATCAGGAAACCTTTTCCAAAGATTTTAGAAAGGCCAAAAATATTATACAAATAAAACCCTAAAGCGAATAAGAATTATAAACACTAAAAGTCTTACTTGTAACAATATCAAAGCCAAAACAAAACACCAACAATAAACAGTGAGTTTATCTTTTCTTACATTCCCCTACAATTGGTTGGGTTCTTTCCGACTCGAATTGTAGTTGTAAGTGGGTAAAAAGAAAAAACAAAATTAAAAAACAAACTGCTTCATTCTACTGTCTTCGTAAGAAAACAACAAAAAAAAACCAATTTGCCCTCAACAATAAATTTCAGTGTATTTATCAAATATGAAAAACTGGGAATTTAGCACGTCATACGAAAATCGTATTAATAATAAATTTTGTATTCCCGAAAATAACTTTGATAATATACATACTTGCATGTGCCCGTGCAAAAGAACTGAATTGGCAAATTGGTTTTTTTTGTTGTTTTCTTACGAAGACAGTAGAAGCAGTTTGTTTTTTAATTTTGTTTTTTCTTTTTACCCACTTACAACTACAATTCGAGTCGGAAAGAACCCAACCAATTGTAGGGGAATGTAAGAAAAGATAAACTCACTGTTTATTGTTGGTGTTTTGTTTTGGCTTTGATATTGTTACAAGTAAGACTTTTAGTGTTTATAATTCTTATTCGCTTTAGGGTTTTATTTGTATAATATTTTTGGCCTTTCTAAAATCTTTGGAAAAGGTTTCCTGATGAGCTGGCCTAAGCAACCAGTGAAATGCGCATAGAAGCTAGCTTTCCCTCAACAATAAATTTCAGTGTATTTATCAAATATGAAAAACTGGGAATTTAGCACGTCATACGGAAATCGTATTAATTAATTATTGTGTTACGGGAGATCTGTAAAAGAAATAGCTTCCGTAATCAAAAGAAAACGTGAGTACGATGTTTATCCTCCATTCCGCCTCCAGTCTATATGTCCGCTAGAGCGTCTCCTGATCAATTGCGAAAGTAACTTTTACGTTTGATACGCTTTATCGACATATATGACAATTAGAGTTTTTTTTTTCCCGGACTTTTTCGATTCCCGGGAAAGCGGGAAAATTTTTTAAGTTTCCCGGGATCCCGGGATCCCGCTCCATATAAATAATACAAAGTAAATTTTGTTTTTTTATTAATGAAAAAAACTTTTTTAAAAATACGTAAGGGATTTTGTTTACAAAGAAATGGTTCAATACTAAAAAATTAATTGAAGATTGAAATAGGAACTTGAATTATTATTACCTCACGCTTTTATTACCTATTATTATGCTTTTATTCCGTATTATTATGCTCTAGATACAAGATAAAAAGATAGCATAAACATAACAATTTAATTCATAAAACAATAATAGAAACAAAATAAAAATTGAGGTACTCAAGATATAAATACCTAACATTTTAACGGCTTAGGAAATAACTGTCTGACACACTCAAAGCGCTTAGTAAGTCGTCAAAAAGTATATTTCTGATTTTATTTACGAATTATCATGCTACCGAAAAATGTCGTTCATTTTTTACCGAGGTTGGACAAATAGTTAAAAGTGCACCGTTGTAGCATGCTTCGGATTCACAATCAGAAGCAATTTTTTCTTTTTTATAAATAACGTCTATATCAGTCAAATGCATGTCAAGGTTATTCAATTTGTATGTTGTAGTATCTTAAACGAGTCTTCGGTTTCCCCGCACTTCACTGTTATATAAATCAACACAAATTGAAAAAATTTGTGGTTATCACCTAATAAACATGTCGCTCCTTCATTGCATCATAGTCATATCTCAAAAAATCCAAAATTTTAAGTAACTTTAGCAAAGTTTTCCTTCACACCATCTCGTGTTATAACTCAAACTAAACCGAAGTTATAGCAAAATATATCTTTAAATCGTTACATTTTGAAAACTTTAATCGCATTTTGCCAAGACCGTTTGTTTTTGTAGATATGACTATGTTGCAATAAAGGAGCGATATGTTTAGGTATCTTCTAGACTTGTTCATGGACAATGAAAATTTAATGCCTGCATCTTATTTTGAATTAATGTACTTTATTAACTCTTCACTTCGCTAAATGTAATAATTTTCAACTGTTGCACTGCCCATTCTGCTTTTAGTATATTTATTGCATCAGGAGACATTGTTTTAAATATGTACTCACTTCTTGTAATTGATCTAATCCGCAACCCATCCACAGATGCTAATTTTTAGAGAATAGAAAACTAAATTTTAAAGTATAAATAGCTGTTTTCTGAAATTATGAGAAATTTTTTATTTCCCGGGATCCCGCAGGAAAAATTCCGGGAAAACGGGAAATAAAATAATTGAAATTCCCGGGAATTCCCGGGACGGGAAATCTCGGGAAAAAGCCCTAATGACAATAGATTTCATACAAATACCACTCTTGAAAATAGTTTGAAGTGCCGTAACTTTCTTATAAATATTGGCATTGATATAAAATTGAGCGACGATAACATGGATAAGGCCTAATATGTAATGCCAAAATTTTGTATTGGCAGGGCTCATAGCACTTTCTCCATAACCGCTTTTGGATCGACATATCTCATTTTGATAATATTCGGCAGAAATAACACTTATATGTATCTAAACCTCATAACATAATTTAATTTGCTAGGTCCACAATTACACATGAGTCCCTGATAGGATACACCCACGAAAAGTTTTCTGTGGTGCAATGTGGTGTAGGGTATCAAATAATCGGGCTTGACCGATCTTACTTTTTTGCTTGTTTCTTATATGTATTTTTTTTATTTGATGTACGTATATGAACAGCATGTCAGTTAACTTATATTTCGTTGTCTTTACAAGGAAGTATCATACACAAATCTACAGAAGTAAAGAATATGTCTTAACGAAAGCCATAAAAGTACATTGATCTTGATTATTACGATCTCAAGTTGAAGCAGGTTTACCAACGTACATATCATATACAACATATCAGTTGGTAAAACCAACTAGGTATCTACGAGAATTAACAAGCCAACAAATCAACTTACCATTGTAGCAGTCAGTAGATACTATGAAACAAACATTCAAATAATCTTTCTTACGAATGCGAAAAAAATCTGTTTTTTTTAAGTTGCATTAAAGAATCCAATTAAAGAAACTAATGTTTATTTATGTGTACATTTGTACGTATGTCTACATATAACCAGTTATAGATGATGTTGGTTTAAGTTTTGTTACTTATTACTTTACTTTTCTTCTTCTTTTCTTGTGAATTTCAATGGAATTATTATACAAAAAGCACTTCGTAACTATTGATGGATGAAAATGTCGTAAAGTAATGCAGTTTCATGGTAATTAATTCAATTTCCTGTTTCGATATTATTTTACTGGTGAATTTAAAACTATTTGTGGTTGGTTATCAATGTGTTTTAAACGTGATATAAAACGCCTTCTTTAAAATGATTTTTTTTTTTGTTAGTTTCTTTATTATATTCATTTTTACTTGGTTTTGCGGTTAACTGCCAGTAAAGGTAGTATTTTCTAAGCAGCGGTTTGTTTTAAGTGACAAATCATGTGCCAAGATTTATACTGTTATTATTTAATTTGCATTTGTTAGTGTTGTAACAGGAAAAACACTGTCACTGGATATTAATTTCATATGTTTTTTATAACTATGTTAAATACGTTTTAATTCATTAGAAGAAAACAACATTTTTGTAGGAATAAAAATTAGGAAGCTAAACAAAAAAATGTATGAATAACTTGAATCTTGAAAATTGTTAAGTTTTTTAAAAAGGGAAAAAGATGAGGAAACGAAAAATCAAATACCGACTTTTTCAATAACCGGTTATTCGGTAATTTATGTGAAAAAACCCGGTAAACCGCGAATTTACCGGTAATTTCCTTTCCTCACCACCATGAAAAAAACCATGTTGCTTGTACACTGATAAGTACTTTATCGTTGTAATCTGCCTTTTTGCAGAGCTAATAGCTCTGCTCAGACTGCTTTTAGCACACACTGCATCTGCTTTTCATTTTATTGAATCGGCTTTTTGTAATTACCAGCCAGAGAAGAATTTTTGTTCTTTGAATTTTAGATTTGTTTTGTTTGTCCTTTTTAACTAAGTAGCTCTTCTTTTAGGAAAAAGTAAAAAAGCAAAAGGCGAAATAATTTTTTTTAGCTTTTGCTTTTTCGGTGGTTGTTCATTTTTGTCGCTGGCTAGTAAAAAAGCAATTGTCAAAAAATAAAAATATACAAAATAGGACATTTGCTTTTTTTGCACAAACGAAAAACAAAACATTGGCTATTGGAAAAAAAATTAAAAATTTAAATAGCAGTGGCAAAAGCAAAAATAAAAAGCATCCAGCTGATGGGTGCTTTTAACCCTGTACACAACAAGAAACCAAAATTTGTTTAATTTTTACGTAGGTGCGAGTAAGAGAAAGAAATTTTTTATATTTTACAATATTTTTCGTTTTGTTCCGTACATACTATTTTATAAATAAAGTTGAATTTCTTTATTATAGTATAATTATATATTTTAAATATTAAATTAAACTATTTACTTATAAAATAGTAGGTATGTATGTATGTAGAAAACGACAAATATTGTAAAATATAAAGCATAAATTTTTACCGAAAAACCCGGTAAAAAATAATGAATTTACCGGTTTGTCGGTAATGATTTTTTTTTAGCAATTTACCGATTAACCGGTTAATCGATAATGCAAGCCCTAATAAAGAGGTCTTTCTGCCCAAATTTAAATTTATCACAGTGTTATTTTTGAAATTGAATTTTTAAATGTGCATGTATGGCATTTACTTATTTATATTGGCTTTTTTCTTGTTGGTAATAAATGCTTTTATTATAATGTTTACAAAATGTTAACAATATATGTATGTATTTGTTTGCCTGTTGCTAAAAACAATAAATTATAACGTAGGGAAAAGTGTAGGGATTTTTTTTTGTTGTAGGGAAAAATGGGATTTTTTTTAAACAGATAGGGATTTTTTTAAATTTCTCCTGACATCACTGGATGCAGCCAACAATACATAATACTGAATACCATTGCTATATAAAAATTTAGACCTCTATAATGATCTCAAATTGTCCTATATTGACCAAATATTTATACATATTAAGTAAACAATTTCATACAAATAACAAAAAAACATTTACCCGCTTTATTCACTTAAATGTTGCGAAGCAAATGTTTAATAATATAGACGAGGACTAATAAAGGAGTTCAATAACAGAACTCACATTCAAAACTGACCAAAAGAAGCCGAAAATATAAATGAATGGAAAAGAATACTCGATAAAATTCTTACCCCTAGTTGTATCGCTTTAACACGATGATGATTAAAGAACGATACAATTCCAGTTTTTAAATTTTGTTTTTTTTTTTTTTTTTAATGTTGCTGTACAGACGTAACAATTGTTATAAAACATACCGAAGGTTGATCATACTTCGGTTATTAAAAGATAAACATAATTGTGTATATTAAAATGAATAATTTTCCTATCTATTAAATTTTTAACTTCGAGATATTAATAAAAAGTGAGAGAATACCCTGAACCATCTACGATTATATCGAGACTTTTTATCTGCATAAAAAAAACATTTACAAATCAATTAGACTGGTCTGCAGCAAAAATCGCCTTTTCAAATTAATTTTCAGTTTTTTTATATTTGGCTTCTGCCTTTCGGATATACTTACATACATATATACAATGTATATTATACATGATTTATATAAAACTATCTGTTAGGCCTGTCACTGCCAGGCAGGAAGAAAAATGACTTTAAGGTAAGCCCCAACGTCAGTAACGTATACTTGGCCATTCTCAGATTCATTGGCCTTTAGGGGGCTTCAAAGTTAGCTGAAGGATTACGTAAGGAATTGGCCTTTGTGTTTTACTGTATGCATGCAAATTTTCAGCTTTTCTTTGAAATAACCCCATAGAAAATAATCCGGCACTGTTAAGTCTGGTGAACGTGCTTTGAGATAATTCGGTCTTCAAAAATTGTAAAAGTTAAGTTCTACGACATTGGTTCTTTGCTCGGCCGTTAAATTGTGCATGGTGATGTATAAAATCTTAATACAATAAACAATATTCCTATCTCAGCTGTCAAAAAAAACCTTCAAATTATATTCACACGCTCTGAATTTTGAGATATTTTATTTAAATTTGTTCGCTTGTCTCTCTATTCTAGTTATTTTCTATGATTAAGGCCGACTTTTTGAGATGTGGATTAATTTTAAACTTAGTTAAATGTAGTCTGAAACTCGGATTTTTCCGGTGAAATGTGATTTTTTTTGTCATTACTTCATTAAAGACCAACATTTTAAGCAAAACTTAGCTGTTCCGTCACAATTTTGTATACAAACTAAATTAACTAAACCTAGTTTAACTGAGATCTCAAAAACCCAGCCTAAGACATTTAAATTTTATTATAAAGAACTAGCCGATATAATCGAACTTAAAACATACAAAACAAAATAGTTCAGGTTAGTAGTTGAAAGTTTTCCCGACGAATGCAGCAAAAAATCTATCTTTTCCACATTCATCAATATTCAAAATGCAAAATTCGCCCTTTCTTTATCCTACAATATATCAAACCAGGAAATTTACGTTGCTTAAAAAAAAAATATTAGAAATAAATAATATTTTAATGCGTTATAATGCAAAAACCCCTCAGCATCTATGGTGGTTTGAAGTAAACAAATGACAACGTAGCGGTCTCATAAGTAAAAAATCCATACCAATACCCACGTTCTGTAACTTTAGTGAGAACTTCTCGCATCGATAAGATGTGTCACAAAGTACTCCATCGTTTCTCGAAAAGTGAGAAAAAAGTGTGTCTGTAACTCGTATCGAAAACTATTAAAAGAGATTACGTCGTTACGTTATAAATGCTATAACATTGTACTTGAAGCCGATGTGACATTGCAGGCGTTGAGAACGCGAGTCACACATATCGTTGACGGCGACCTAAATTTACTAAAATTGAACAATTGTAAACGACGCCGGCGAAAATACAACCGTTGGCAATACCAAAAAATGCAAAGTGCGAATATAAGTCTGCTTTCACACGTTTCATCTTTTGATGCTCAACTCTTATGTTTTTAGGTGAGAGAAGAAAGAAGAAAGGGGGTTAGTACGGTGATGCCTGTACTCAGTCAGTCCGCTTTGTTTTTATTCGTTGGTATATGTGCAACGATGGCTGCATGTAATTTTTTTTCTTTTCTTTTTCTCTTTGATTCGCTATTAATAAAATTGTTGTTGTTTTGTACCGAAAAAAGTTGAAACTGATTGCTGCGTGTGAATATATTGGCATCTTTAAAATGGAATTGAAAAGAAGTTGAGCATCAAAAGATGAAACGTGTAAATTCAGACTAAATATTCGTTGTTTGCAAACGAACTTTGAAAACAATCGTATATTTTTTAAAAATGTTAAAAGCCAAATAGTTATGCAACGAACAAATGTGCCAAGAACAAAATATTATTATAATTATTCTTTGCATTTTTTATATGTTTTTTTAATGTTAAACTTTTTCTTGTCCCATTTTTATTTGTTAGTTTATTTGACAGATCAAAGCAGGAACTTTCTCACAGAAATTTTACAGGAACCTTTCTGTAAACTGGCGAGTAATTTCCTTACGTGACAGCTCATACTCGCAAAAAAGGTTACATACGCAATTAAGTGAGAAAAACAGTTGTTTTTTTCAATTCATGGCATATTTGTTTCATTTCTCACATTTCAATCGAAAAGTTTCTCGACGGACTGTTACAGAAAATGGGCACAGACGACATGACGATGCTTAAAATTTTCATTAGAAAATATATTATATAGGCAAGCAAGGCTCTCCGTTTTCTTACACTTACAGTCTTAAATACGTAAATCGAGCATCAAATTTGTAATATATATGTTTTTTTTTAATTAAACATAAATTTTCATTGAAACATGATTTGAAATTGTTGATTGAAACTTTATCGATAACATGATTTAAAATACATAGATGATCAAGGAAATGGTTTGCGCGAATCCAAAATGTAGCAAATATCGAAAATCAATGCCATAGGCTTGGGCACCTCATGTTGCGTATTGAATATGAATATTTAATATTCCATATACAAAAATAAAGCTCAAGTTTAATCAATTGTCTGGTCACGCTTTTTTTTTTTTGATATTTTCGTCAAATACTTGTTAAGTCTAAACATTCCTTTAGACATATGTTTTGTTATCGTTGTATTTTAAGCTGTATTTAACATGTAAAATTAAACTATGTATAATTAAATAAATTGTAATTTATATTCCACAATTTTTTTAACATGTGCTAAAAAGGGGATCAACTTTTTAACACAGCATATTTCCGGTTAACAATTTCTTGGCACAAGGAACATCTTCTAAAAAACCAAAAATTCTAAAACTCTACTTTAAATGCGTTTACAGCTTTATTGTAACATGCATTTTGTTTACCCTACACCTCTAGTGATTTACGAGGGTATACTAAGTTTGTCGTTCCGTGTGAAACTTTTTTGATATTCAACTAAGATCCCATAAGGTATATATATTCTGTCTGTCTGTCCGT
This sequence comes from Pollenia labialis, assembly GCA_949318255.1. NCBI lineage: Eukaryota > Metazoa > Arthropoda > Insecta > Diptera > Polleniidae > Pollenia > Pollenia labialis. The sequence goes on from OX439140.1 coordinate 105,228,955, forward strand.
CTATTGAAATCACGAACACTCTCGAACGAAAAAAAGTTCCAGATATTGCTTGCAAGTTGTTTCTTGTTTTCCTTAGCCGTTAAGAATTCAAATCCATCACAATCGGTTCAGTATGAAAATAGTTATTAATTCAGATGTGGACCAACCACTTTAAAATATTGCTAATTTTGGTAAAAAAAAAAACTTGCTAAGTAAATAGAAGGCAGATTTCACCTTTTGATATTTAATTTTGCAAATCTTCGTTTATATGGCCATAAATCCGGCTGCTTAATTTCGTGAGGATCGGCCCATAATTTACCCCCTTTTGGAAAAAACTTAAGTACGAATAAATTCGTAACGAAAATGTTATTGTGTTGAAACTTGGTGCAATTTATTATTAATAAGATTTCTGTATGACTTGCTAAACCCCAATTTTTCATATTTGATAAATACACTTAAATTTATAGTGAAGGGAAAGCTAGCTTCTATGCGCATTTCACATTGGTTGGCTTTTTCCGACGCGAATTTTAGTTGTACAAAAGTGGGTAAAAAGAAAAAACATAATTAAAAAACAAATTGCTTCATTTTATTGCCTTCGTTTAAGCTTTTATATTGTTACAAGTAAGAATTTGAGTGTTTAGAACAGAGTTCGAAAACAAACACTAAATATCCCTAATTAGTGTTCGGTTCGGTATATTTGTGGAAAACACAAACGCTATTAGTGTTTGTGTAGAAAATCATTAAAAAATAACGTTTTACTGTTAGTCAGCTTTCGAACACAAAAATAATATTTTTTTTTCAAAGTTTTTCTTGGGATTCAAAAATTAATTAACAAGGTTTCTTTCAAATGTGCTAAATTCCCATTTCATACTATTGAGAAACTGAAATTTATTGTAGAAGGGATAAGATATTCCTATGCGCATTTCTCGAAAGATTTTAGAAAAGCTAAAGATATACAAATAAAACTGTTAAGCGAATAAGAATTATAAACCTCAGTTTTTATTAAACTCAACAAAAGATGAGAACATTTAATTCCGTTTTGTTTTTTTTAAACCACAAACTTCATTGTGTTCGGTTCGGCTCATTAATGTTCGTCCCTTTTGGCTGGTAAAAAATCCATAAATTTTTTACAAAAACAAAATACACATAGGTACGAAAAAAAACAAAAAGCCTGAAAAATAATTTTACACGATACACACACAAGCAGGTCCTTCTCCTGAAAATCACTTCAATACGCATAAAACCAAAACAATCATAATATTTTATTTTTACATAAACTGCGATTGAGTTTTTTTCTGACTTGAAATGAAATAAATTATCTTTATAATGATCTGCCCGTAGATTAATATGTACTTAAAGCTCACTCCAGAAATATTCCAACTCATGGTGAATCATATCAAAGATTCGTCACAGCCGAATAAGCACTTGTTTAATTATGTATATGAAGTTATAAAATATTTTTAGAATCATTCTGGCTTCAGCCATTCTTATACCTACATATGCATTTGTGCTTCCTACAAATCAATTTTATTAATAAAATGTTTTAACTTGTGTGATCTCATATAGTATTTAAAACGTATCTATTTCTTTTAAATATCAAACTGCAAATGTCATGTGTACAACTTATAAAGATTTATTAAAAAAAAAACACTAAGAGAAAAGGGTTGCCATATTTATTTAAAATAAATTGATATTTCCCACAACTGTTTAAGTGGGTAAATATATTGAAATTGTTTACTTACTATCAACAAAAAGAAAATATAATTTACAAAAGCATTTCGATTTTTAGAGATTATTCCCAAGATTCCATTATTCTCGTCGATCAGGGAAAAGAGCATATTTTTGTCAAGAAAATGAATGCTGTGTGTCCCAATATAAATTTTAAAAGTTATAAAATTTATGGAAAAATTACGAAAAATTTTAATGTACATAAGTGAATAAATAAGCAAATGCATTGCTAAAACTTTTAATTTTTGTACACCAAAATAAAGCTTGGACATTTTTCTTTTAAATTATTTCTTTAAAAGTGAAGAGAATTGGGGTTTTAGACAAAGCCATGAAGAAAACTTAGAAAAAGGCAGTCAGATCCGATTTTTGGCAAAAATTCGACGAGCGACCTCTAAGCCTCTTTCATAAAAAAAACTGAAAAAAATCTGAAAAAAATCCCATAAAAACTTTACCCTTTAAGCTTTTAAATTATGCTTGAATTCCAGAATTTATTTTTGGGACACACTAATGTTCATACCTATTTACAAATAAACCATTCTAAAAATTTTTCAAAATACACAAAATCTAATTGAAAGTGTCCGACTGAATGCATTTTTTCTGACCGAACCCAAATTTCTGTAGACTTTTAACAGCGAACCTGAATGTAAGCCGTAATTAAAGTAATTTATCACTGGCTTACCACCAGCAACATTAACAAGTTCGGTGTTTGGAAAAAATGTTCTGAACATAGCTTCTTTCTGATTTATTTATTTATTTTTTATGCAAATCGAAATAAAGCCATGCACTTTTAAATAATTTTATTTAGCATATTTTTATTATGAAAAACCATTTTATTTTTATGGGGGCTTAAAGGATAATTATCTCTTCTTTTATAAAAACATATAATATAAAGGGCTTAGGTTTTAAGCTTTATCGCACCAATAGAAATTTTTATTTTTATGGGCCCTGATGGAGTTTAAAAGCAAATTAGTTATATTCTCAAGACCAAATAAACATCTTGGAATTACATTTCAATACCTTAGATCTTATTTTAAAAAGATTTGGTTTTGAGGAAAATACAGCCCTGACATGATAAGTTGTTAGTGTTGTTTGAATATTTCCAAACAATACTTAGATCGGGAAAGAATTTTATCAAAATACTTAAGACTTGTGTTATAGTGTAAAGCGGCCTTAAGTAATACGCTAAAATGCATTTAGTATTTTATTTATGACATATTCATATATGAATAACATATTACAAACTTATGGCCATTTTCTCATTAGGCGATTATCTTTTTGCTAAAGAAAAATTGCAGAATAAACAATCTGCCAATATATTTTGAGAAGTGTTGTCAACTGCAAATAATGTTATTGTTGGTATATTTAGAAAATCAAAATCATTTACGAACAGTCTAATAAATTTGTATCGAGATTTGTTAACAGGCATTTTGTCGATGCTTTGAGAAAACAGCCATTAGTCTCAAGACATAGTTTCTATAAGTATCCCGATCATTTGCTTAATAGTTGCATTAATTAAACAATGTAAGAGCTGGTTTCTGTAATTAATGATTTCTGCATGAATTTCTTGCTCGGCATGTATTTTGATGACCTTGAGAATTTTATTGAAGATCTGATGATATTTTAGTGATGCCGCTTTGTATCTCGCGTTGGCCGGCTATGTGCCATTGATATAGTTTGAGGCCTTTATGAATACTTGCAGTTTGTTGGTTATAGTGCTCGTTTTTTTTATTTCGCACGAATTAAAGATGTTAATTTCTGTATTCAGGACTTAAGTTTCTGATGACCAAATATTTCCAACAGACTCAAATTACCTTGCGCTTTCCATATCCGGGTTTCCTCGTCCTCCATGGTACCACCAGTCGTAAACAAGATGCTGCCAAGATATTCAAACCACACATTGTCTTTTTCGGTGCTGTAAACTTTAAAAAGATGATCCTTGTTCGAAAATTTCAAGTGATTCTTTCGTAAGTTTATTTTGCTTGGTCTGCATATAGAAAGTTGGTTGTTAGAAGAACTTGCTTGTATACCGTCATTGCCAGAGGCTTTGCCGTTTTTCATTCTGGCAATTGCTTCTCTGATTTCTGCGTGAGATGGGGTTTAAATTGTTATACGTGCGTTCGTTGGGCATATATTTTCTAATTAAAAAAAAATAGAAGCAGATGGCAACTCTAACTGTCTAAATAAGCAAATACGAAATTACAAACGTGATAAACAACTCTTTTGATTGTTTGTAGTGCACCCTACATAATACACTGACATGCCTTGATTAGGTTTCTCCTTAAATTACCTAAAATGCACAATTAAAAAAAGTTATATATTTTGAACAAAATTTATGGTATTTGCAAAAAGCGATTATAGAAACTACTAATTATCTCACTTCCTCTTACAAAACCTAAATTCCAGAAAACCTAAAAATGTTTATCGTTACTGATTAAGATTTAATAAAATATGTTTTCGATGTTTAAATCGTGACATAAGATTGTTATTGTAATTTTGTTTACTATTTTCAGAAAAATATTTTTAGTATTTTTCTATGAATTAAGAATAATTTAGAGTATTTACTGTTCGTTATAAACTTTAATAATTTTTAGCTTTTTTCCTACAATGTAGGAAGTTGGTATCAATAATAAGACACAAACTGTTATAGCCCATGTTTAGTAATGCGCAAGTCTTGATTGTGTCATACCATTAGAAAAGCGAAAAAGGACTTAAAAAACATTGCAGTTAAAATATGAACAGCTGTGGAAAAGGAGCAAAATCTTCTTAAGAAAAACGAAACAATAAAAAAAAATTAAACCAAACCAAGATATAGAAACTTAAGTGTCTTAAATAAAAACTAATGTTATCAAATTTTTAAAACTTTAAATAAAAAAAAAACCAAAAGAAAATATTTCAAATTTAAAACTATGTCTACAACGTCGACTGTAACAACCATATCCCCCAGTAGTGCCAGACGCGTACGCACTGATTTGAAAACCTCGGAAAATGTTTACTTGACATCTAGTTTAGTTGGACCAACACGTTCAAAAACATCGTCACCTATAAATATTAAATTAAAGCCGCAACATCACAGTACAACAGCATGTTCCTCCCTGCAGCAACAGTCGTTATACCTTCAGGGTCATTCCAACACCAATTATGACAAATTAAGTGACTGCAGTGTTAAATCAACAGCCTCAACAACAACAACACAAATTAGTGGCAGAAGTAAAAGAACTTTTTGTAAAAATACAAATATACCAATGGCGGTAACAAACACGTCGACAACTGTTGCAAATACCAGAAAATACTTAAAACGTAGTAATTTTATATTGACTGCAGCCAAACATGTAGTAGATGATTCACGTATACTATCAACCAGTGCACCCCATGAGGGCTCCTCATATCTTAGGTGGTTCAGCTACATTCTTTGTTCCATTGATTTCAATTGCTAACTAATTTAAAATTCCATTATTTGTATATTTCATTCTGTGATAAAAAAAAAAATTAAATATAAATTGATTTTAGATTTGGATGGTTTTTTTAATGTTGTTCTTTTTGCATTTCTATTTATAGTGCACATTTGCCTGCACGTGCTACCCGTCTGTTGAATCGTTCTCGCATGCAACAACATTGTACTTTAAATAACGACGATTCCGATAGTACTAAATCTCCTTTGGCGGGTCGACGTCGCACAAATACAGCATCTTCGCGCACCTCAACGGCATCGTCTACCAACAACAACAGCAGCAACAACCGTACTAACAATTCAGCAAATTCATCACTGCAACGCAAATTTCCACATCATCATCATTACCACTATCATCAGACATCGTCTAGTTTCCATCAACGTGATACGCACAGTTCTTCGGACGATCTCATGTTGTATGACAAATCATTTAGGAATGCCATGATTCAAGATGTGTTGCAGTTCAAAAAACAATTGCTACGTTTACGCAAAATACTGCAGGAGGTAAGTGTTTTTCATCTTCGCTAAGACTCTGTTAAGTTTCAGGAATTAATTTTTTTTATCAAGTTATTGTTGTATTTCTTTTGTATCTACCACTTTTCTTTAACCAATATTGTACACAAAATGCTTATTACCTATAACTATCTTTTAGATTCATTGTTGCGTATATTTATTGGAACTAGTGTTTTCCCATTGGTCGAAATTCCACCTTAATTATTTATGCAAATGTAAAGAAAACATACACATAAGTAACGGGTCCGCCATCTAACGTTTTTTTCAACTAGTGCTTATTTCGTGAATAGTAACACTTAGCCCATGTCTAATTTGACATATTATTAGTTTTATCCTTCCGCTGAACGAATATGGTCGCGTATACGCTTGAACAACGCTGGGAAATATGCGTTTTCGCTTCGCTAAGTGGGCCTGCGATCGACTTACAGTAGATGCCGATTTTGCCAAAAAAAATTATCTTTTCAGATGAAGCTCATTTTGATCTTGGGGGATATGTAAACAAGCAAAATTGTCGCATTTGGGGCACAGAAAACCCGCACGCATGCATTGAAAAACCGTTGCACCCAAAACGAGTCACTGTTTGATGCGGATTTTGGTCCAGAGGCATAATTACGCCATTTTTCTTCGAAACTGGACAAGGAGTGGCCGTTACAGTCACGGGCGATCGTTATCGGGCCATGTTGAACGAATTTTTGTTCACAAAAATTGAAGAGGAGGATATTGGCAACATTTGGTTTCAACAGGACGGCCCTACGTGCCACACAGCCGAAACTACACTCGATGTTTTGCGCCCTGTTTTTGAAGATCGCGTTATCAACCGCAGAGCTGATGTCGTTTGGCCACTTCGGAGCTGCGATTTGACACCGTTGGACTATTGTTTGTGGGGTTGCGTCAAAGATAAGTGTTACGCCAACAAGCCAGAGACAACTGACGCTTTAAAGGACAATATTCGTGAAGCCATTGGTGAAATACAGCTGCACACAATCGATAATGTGCTTAAAAATTGGACCGATTGTGTAGGCTATTTTCCATTACTAACCGGAAAGATTGTCCTTTAAATTAAAAAATGAAATTTGAGAAAATATTCAGAAGTTTTTTTTATAGCATTTTCAAAAAAAAAGAAGTTATTTGGCGGACCCTGTATATGAATTTATGTACATGTTTCGAGCATTAGTTTTTTTTTCGTCTAATTGGATCGATTTGGTAACCTACCAACCTCCGGTCCATATGTTCTCCTCCTTTCAAGTCCGTGAATGTTTAATTTAATTTAATTTGTAAGTTCAATAATATAAAAAATTCAGAAAGGACATACTAATTGTAAAATAAAATACAAACCAAAAAGTCTTGTTTAATAGTTTCTCAATAGCTCTGGGCTCTGAAAGTTGAACTTTATGTTTCTAGGTTCAGTAGTAATAAAAATTCAAAAACTAGCGGCTAAAGAATGAAAAAGTACCAACAACCTCCCCTTAATTATATGTTTCTGGGTATATTAACGAAAATTCAAAAAGTACTCAATGAAGAACAAAAAAGTACCAACAAGTTCCCCCTCATCGATTCCCATTAACTGAAGACATTGCATGTTTAATTTTCTGTTTCTAGATCCAATATTAACGAAAAATAAAAAAAGTAGCAATTGTAGAACGGAAAAGTACCAAATCGATTCACCTTATGATTCTTATTCAGTGTTTCTAGATCCAATATTAACGAAAATTTAAAAAGTAACAGTCTTATAGGGTCTTATGCATTAAAAACCCTGCACATAGTTAAAATATTATAATTCTTAGTTCAATATAGAAAATTTAAAAATTACCACTGCAGCATGGAAAAGTAAAAGAAAGAAATTTAATTTCCCATATTTCTCCCCTCTGATAAAATTTTCACCCCATTGAAGTATCAAAAATATCAATATTGTAGTGGAAGCCAATACCAATAAAAGTACCAAATTTATATTTACTTATATGCATATTGGTTTAAAACAGATGGGGTGGCAAAGAAGTTCTAAACTACAGATTTTACCCGTTTACTTCTTAAAAAAAACTCATTTTAGAAAAGTACCAGATATCTTCTTCCTTTTTTTCTAATGAACAACGATAAGTATTAAATTTTTTTTGGATCTATTTTCGTTTAAGTGATATGAGGTTACCGAACCGCTTGTCCTCTTTTTATCTCCTTAGATTTCAAGTAAATAAATAGTGTGCACTTTCGTTTTTTATTGTTGTTTTCAATATAGTTTCATACTCACTTACTTGTCTTCATTTTCTAAAAACAGGCAGTAAGTTTTGCAAGGCTTTGCTTAAGATTTAATATTTATATAAAATCATTAAGTGCATAAGAAAAGTATGTTTGTGATATAACACATTTGCCAAATAGCATTCACGAATATACTGGCTCATATGCATTATTTTGCTAAAATGTTTCATGGACATTTTGTGTGGCTGAATTTCGCTGATGCGGTGTTTAATTTTTTTGTGCACTGGTATATTGACCAACCAACCAACTAATAGAAAAAAAATAAATCTAAAGCTATAGTCACACTTATTAAATATTTTGCCAAAAAGGTCTATACCACTAAATTTTGGAATTATATTTTATTTAGTTAACCTGTTGGTCAAGTTGTTTCGTCAAATTTTTTCCAATTATGACCGTAGCTTAAAGGTGTTTAATCATACGATTTAAGGATTTTATTCAGACTACGGAAACTGTTTTATTTATAGTCTGTTAAACCACATATTGCCCACATGAGTATAATCCATTTTGAGAAGAAGCAACTGTGTTATAAGTATTTAGTACCAGGACTGTCAGGTTTTTTTTAACTTTCTCGCACAATTATACATCTTAAATCGCTTAAATCGCCAAACATAATTTTCTTAAGATTTGTTTAAGGAAAATTAGCCAAAAATCGCCTAATTTGATTTTTAAATAATGAAAAGTACACAAGAGTTATTTAAGCATTTAAAAAAACTCAAATATTAGCATTAGTTAATAAATTTAGTCTAATTCAAGTATGTTTTGGTTGAAGTTGTAATTTTATTTAATACTAAATTTTCGGGAGATTAGTGACTTTTTACAAATTTTAAGAACAGAGCAAATATACTGTAATATAAAATGTTATCAATGTCAAAATGTTTATACATGTTATCGATAAAAAAAGTGCAATCTTTCAAAAAAAAATGAAAAAATTCGTGTCTTAAAATTGACATTTCAAGCTTAAAATGACTCTGTGGAGCCAATATATTACTTTTATACTCGAATATTGCTATTTTAGTTTTATTTTAAGCTTGACAAACAGGCAACAATAAAAAAAATACTAATACATAGTAAACAAACCTACAAAATTCATAAATAATTAACAAAAAACATCAATTTTGGCTGTGAAAATTAAAAAAAATATTTGTTTATGTTTTTTGTATTTGTCTCTCTCTAACCATGCATTTCACTCTTTAAATCTTAGATTAAAAAAAGACGAAAATAAGTAGGTGTTATTAGGGCTTAAACTATGTGAATTTAATAAAATTTATTCGTTGAAGATTGCAAATTTAACCTTTAATATCGAGCCCTAACCGCGAAAATAGTGTAAGCAACATAAATTTCAGTTTTCGTTTTTTTTAATAAATGACTTTATTGGCAACACTTGCATCATCTCCCAAAATGTCATGGTCAAATAAGGTACCGTTACGATTTTATAGCAAGAACAATTTTATTGTAAGCGACAAATTTCATACAAAATTTATATGAAATAATATAAAAAAGCTCTCTCCTGTAAAATTTGTTAGGGCGCGATTTAATTTTAAATTTAAATGTTTTAATATTTGAAAATACGCATAGAGTCCAAGAAAACATTAATTTACCCCCTTAGTTTCAAAAACACTTCAGCACGCTTAAAAAAAAAATATCTTAACGCAAAGTGAAGGGATTTACAAAATATTCACATTAATTATTTAGAAATACATATTTTAAATTTATTACCAAAAATCTAACCTTCATATTGTCAGTCACATATTTTTTCCAAAAAAAAAAAGGAAAAACAAAAGAAAAACTTAACTCTTTTTTATTAAATTTTTGATATAAATAAGAAAATATCTTTGAGAATGAAGCTAAGTGTAAAATTTCGGAACACCCTTCTCCTAATTTTGTATGGGAAAGCACAAGTTATAAAAATAGTTGATGATAAACACATTTAACAATACTGTAATAACTCAAAATTTAAAAAATTTTCAATACAAGCAAAACACTTTTTAATTTAGTATTAAAAGCACATGAAAATAAATGTTAAGCAAACCGTTTTATTACAAAAAGAAGTCAAAATAGCACGATACTTTCAAAGTGGTTAAATGAACATTAAGTCACGGGTTTTCCAAAAATTAAAAAAAAAACAATTTTCGAGTTAAAACACTATTGTTAAATAAGTGCGATATTCTTCAAAGTTCTTGTATTAAATTTGTCGCTACGGTGGATCGAATAAAAAATATCGATGTTCATTCGATATTGATGAGTAAAAAAAAGCATCGGATTGCTTCGATGCATCGATACCTTACATCGAGTGTTTTTAAAACATCGATGTATATTTATATTTCAAAGTGTGAAAAAATATAAATTCTGCGTTAATACCCTCTTGTTCGATAGGATTTTGTTAAGTTTGTTTCAAATTGTAGAACAAAACTAGACAGGGGCTTGATAAAACAAGTTTTGCAAGTTCTCCATTTGCACAAAAGGCAATTTTAAGAGTTTTCATGATGACCCTTATTGACTAATTTTGAAGTAGATAAATACTTGACACAGCTTCATACAAAACTAATCTTATGATTCATGTATTTCACTTTACATTTTTCTTATAACCCCAAAAATTATTGAAAAAACTTTTACTTACAGACCGAAACTCTCAATCCATTCGAAAATGATAATGGCCAACTATTTACATCCTGTGGTTTAGACAGCAAACTGTTGGATGACATTGACTTGGCCAGTTTGACATCATCCACTACAGATGACCCCATACAGGAGCTGGCGGATTTACGAAGACAGGTGGTTTATCTTCAGGTATTTGCACGTTATTTGAAATTTTACTTTCGTTGCTTCATTTTTGATTGCAATTTGTGTCCAATATTGATTTTCTAAACAGTTTCAAATGCTAAAGTTTTTTTTTTTAAGTAAATAAAAAAAGCAAATAAATTAAATTTAACACAAAGAAAATTGTAAAGGTCAGCCAATAATAATAAAAAGAGATAAATTTAAATCTTGAAAACAAAAATTCAAATTAAACTTTAGTTGCAGTTCAATTTTAGTTTGTTTTTGAAAGGTAAAATTTCAAAATAATAAACGAAATATCCTGTGAACTGCCATAAATCTATCTAAATACATATATACATAAATGTTAGTTTATTTATATAATTTTCCTTTCTTCTATATTCTTTCGTTTATTTTACTTTTTTTGTCGTACTCAGACAATTATGTGAACAAAAAGATGTCACACAGCATGTTAAACATTTTTGTTTTCTCTCTCGCATTGTATACATTTGATTTCTTTTACAATTTAGCGAATTTTATTTTGTTCTGCTGAAGTTTTAGTATGAATTTAAATTGCTTTTAATAAATATTTATGTTGTTGTATGTACATAAAAAAATATACATGCATATTTTCAAATAGTTTTGTATACTTTAGAAATGTTTGTTTACTTAATATACTTTTTTACATCAACATTTTTTAAGAACTGAAACATAAATTTTAAAAATTAAATAATTGGATTTGATAATAAGAACTTTAATGCACGTAGTGCGGTAATAAGTGTATAAAATGAAAAACATATAAATACAAGAAGCATACATACATAAACACCATTAGTAGTAGTGATGTTACGAATATCAATTTTTAATATTCGCGAATACGAATACGATTATCTGCGCCAATATTCGCCGGATAAGATTGTGAATCGGGCTACTGATTATATGAATCTGTGCAATAGGATTGATCTCTTATTACTAATTAATTATGATTACAAATAATTCAAAAATAATTACCATCACTTGGCATTTGCAAAATGGTATAGTATTTTTACTATATTCCCTAAAGTATAGTTAAGTATTTACTATACCATTTTAACATTGCTACGATACAAGACCATTTGCATAAGATCGAGAATTGGGTTATTATTATTATTATTATTATTATTATTATTATTATTATTATTATTATTATTATTATTATTATTATACCCACACCACAATAGTGGAGAGGGTATTATGCATTTGTGCTGATGTGTGTAACGCCTTAAAATATTGGTCCTAGACCCACCTTAAAGTATACCGATCGAATCAGAATCATTTTCTGAGTCGAACTAACGATGTCCGTCCGGCTGTCTGGCAGGCTGGCTGGCTGACCATGTAACCTTGTGCGCAAAGTACAGGTCGCAATTTTGTAGATAATTTAATAAAATTTGGGACATAGGTTCTTCTTGGCACAAGGACCAAGCCTATTGGCCGAATCGTAGGACCACGAGGGAAGATAGGGGGAAATTTCTTCCTCTCAGAAACAATCAAACCGATTTTAATAAAATTTAAAACATAGATAGAACCATATCTATATGGACACAAAAGGCATGCATTTTTAATAAAATAGGACCACGAGGGGAGATAGGGGCAATTTCTGCCTCTTAAACCGATTTTAATGAAATTTAAAACATAGATAGATCCATATCTATATGGACACATTATCTATACAGTTTTTCAAAAATATGACCACAAGGGGAGGTAGGGGGCAATTTCTGTCTCTCAAAAACTTTCAAACCGATTTTACATAGATAAACATATATAAATCCATATTTATATGGACACATATGCATGATGTGTTCTTAAATACTGAGGTCTAGGGTATCATATGGTCGGGCTTGAATGACCATACTTTCTTACTTGTTATTATTATTATTATTATTATTATTATTATTATTATTATTATTATTATTATTATTATTATTATTATTATTATTATTATTATTATTATATAAAAGCCATAAGCACAGGGTCTAATGTGCAGCCTAAATGTTCATTGAAGTATAATAAGTCTACAAAAAAAGCCAATTATTCTACAAGTTGCGAGATTGTATCTACACTTCACCTGAAGTCATTAAGATAAGTCGAAGGAACTGTTTGCATACTTATCAGTATGACCAGATCTTTAAATAGTTTACAGCTAAATCTTTCGTTAAACATGGCCAGAAAATGTTAAAAACAATTTTAGAAAATGCTAAAATTTTTTAGGATTTTTGCTAACAATTTATTAACAGTTGGGGTATTCACAAGGTCTCATAAAGTCATATGTCCTAAAATAATAACATGAAAAAATACGTCTGTTGTGAACATCCTCTCATAATTCATTGCGCTATTTGGAAAATAAAGCAGCTGATTTAAAACATATGTATATAAAAAATATATATTAACCTAAAATAAAAATATTTTTTGATTCTTATCCATGAATTAATAAATTAAATTAGATCTTACCTGACTATTTTTCATTTTTCAGACGCAACTCACAAAAAATTTTTTATTTTGTTTGTTTACCAAACAGCAGAGTCCTAAGCCGATCTATTTTGACGCCGCAATTGGTGTGTTGCAAAAATTGCTAGCCGCAGGTTAAATTCGGATGTTAGCCGGATAAAATTTTACCATTACGGCGACGGCCTACAAAAACTAATGCGGCTCGGATTAGGTTCAGCGAAGGTCTCTTTGGATTAGTTACGACAGCACAATAAACATAGCAAGCTAAATTCTATTTATGTAAGACACTTTTTGTTTACAAAGCAACAACAATATTTTTAAACCAGTGTAAAATGTTAGAACATTGTGACAATATAACATGATAGCACACCTTGTGATTACCCCAAGTATGAAATTTTATTTAAAACTATATAAATTTAAGGAACTGTCCGCAATACCCCAAATAGCAAGCGATTTTATTTCTATCCTTGGCTCTGATTTAAAAATTCTTTTAGAAGAAATTTGCTGAAATTCAAAAATTATTATTTTTTCAGCAGTTTACAGCAAAAATTTGTTTCAAAAACTACATTGGATTAACATGAAATGTACATAACAATGTAAAATTTCGTTTTTCTGTCATACGTAATAAAAAATGGAAAATAATTTTTATAATTAACATGATTGGGACATTTCTAAGATTCCCTAAATGTTAATTTTTTTTTACAAAACTGGCAAGAAGTTTCTTAAGATACAACTTATCCATTTTCATATGAAATTTCTTTTTGATTGCAAAATATATAAAAAAAAGTTCAGTTAACTAATAAAACTATTCCTTCAAATTTAAGAAAATATTTTATAAAAATTCTAAGACCTCAAGTTCGAAAATTTAATTATACATTAAAATTATAATAGTAATTAATATAATAATTCAATTAAAAGTTAAAAGCTTATTAAAAAATTTTAAAATTTTCTTATTATTCATGTAACTATTTAAAACTAACTCCTAAATATAGCTGATTCAGAAATGCCAGGAGAAATTTAAAAAAATCCCTACGTGTTTAAAAAAAATCCCTACACTTTTTCCTACGTTAAAAATGTATTGTTTTTAAAAACAGGCAAGCAAATACATATTTAGTAACATTTTGTAAATATTATAATTAAAGCTTTAATTAACAAGAAGAAAAAAACAATATAAATACGCATATAAAAAGTCAATTTCGAAAATAACACTGTGTGACAGATTGAAATTTTTTTCTTCCATATATCCTTTAATCTAGAGACAAGACATAGTCAAACTTTGTATTTGATTTTTCATTTCCTTATCTTTTGTCCTTTTTAAGAGCTTAATTATTTTTAAGAATACTTATTTAAAAAAAACTTATTAAATATAAGTGTCTAGTTGTTTTTAGCAAACTTGGTTCCAAATAAAAGGAAAGGCTCTGAAAAATATTAAAAAAAAACTATTTTCTTCAGTTCCCCTTATCTTAAATATGAAACAATTTCCTTTTAAAAATATATCCTTCCTTATCCTTAAAAGTTTTCATTAAAATTTTTTTAAAAATTCGAAATTGTCTTGTCTTATTTCTCTTAGTTTAGAAAGTTTAATTGTTTTTTTTACAAATTAATTTCTATGAAAAAATTTAATTCATTAGATAGATATTCGCTTTTAATATTCGAATACATTTTAGGGAATGTGAGTGCGAATGCAACAAGCAAAAATAAAAGAAAAGTTCGAAAAAGCGAATGCGAATATTTGTCGACCCCTAATTATATTTAGAGGTTTCTCTTAAAAAATACTACATTTGTACTTAAATGCTATTGTGTATAAAAACTTTAAATTTTTAAATCAAAATAAGACGAATATTTACGTATTTTAAGACAATATATTGAAAACGAGATAATATTTTGAAAATTCCCTACATTTGCATCTAAATAAAAAATCGGTCCTTTTCCCCCTACGCTTAAAATTTTCCGAAAAATCCCTACAAGAAGGGAAAAATACCTACTTTTGGCATCACTGAGCTGAGTCATTCTGTGCAGCGTTACCGTTGTGCGACTTTAGTTGCAATTTGCAACCTTTTTGACGCTCTGACACTTTTTGTGCGACTTTTTTTAACTAGTCTAATTTTGCAACTTTTTTCAATTTTTTGCGACTTTTTGCCCCTTTTTTGTAAGTGAAATAATTTTTTTACACTGCATAATTTCACATATTTTAACTTAAAAATATCAATTTTGTTTTAAAAATTCCCCGGGATATGTAACCTCATTCGATTGAGCAGGTTATTATTTTATATCCAGACAATTTCAACAACTCAACAGTATTGTATTTGCCTTGTTTTGTATCGAGTTCACTGAATTTCCATGCCAATCTAGGATGAACGGCATTAATATTTTAAGCATTTCAAAACCCAATTAATTAACCAAAAGGTTAACAGTGGAAATTTGTGAGTCCATGCTATCAACTCTGAATTTTATAGATACTAAAATACAAAGTTGGATGCTTAATAATGAAAATACAAACAAAGCTAGGAAAACATAAAACGTAAAAATTATACATATTAATTATATTAATAATAATATACAGACACATTATTAAAAATCAATCAAATGTAAAATTATTACACAAAAGTGTATTTGAACACATTATTAAGAAATTATTTCTCAGCTATTTATATCGTTTTTTTGATTAATCATCGGCTTACCAAAGATTTTTATGTACATCGTTTACCAATACCCACCCGGGTGTCTTTAACTAAGCTTCCTAAACAAGAGTGGAAAGCGCTTTTTTAAACATGAAAATTATATTGTCAACATATTTTCAAAAAAATAAAATGACCAAGCGATCTATCAAATAGGATTTTTCAAACGGGTGGTGTTGAACTCGCGTTCTAAAGGTTTGTTTCGTATAAACTGAAACATTTTGACGTTAAGCAGACGCTTGCCGCTCTTATTTAGGTAGCTTAGTAAGTAATGAGGAAAAGTTATCGTCATAAAACTTTTTTCAGTTTGTTTTTTAAATTTGTTCATTAAGTAAAAAATGTCCTTTTAACTGAAGCAAATTTGAAAGAGTTATTAAAGAAGTAAAACCGAGATTTTGGTAAAGTAATTAAAATGTTAAAAAAGTGTGAGACTTTAATTTGAAAAAACGACTTTTTTGTTTTCAAAACGACTTTTTGTGCGACTTTTTCAAAATCCTCAACGGTAACCCTGATTCTGTGCATGTTAATTGCAAACAAGGTGAGTCAAATACTTTTCTCATCCCCAAGGTATGCTGCACAATTTTAAAAAAAAATCGTAAAGCACGCTTGCTGATTTTCTGAGATTCTGGTCGCCTGGTATTAAGATGTAAATTTCGCATGTACATTATTTTCCTTGTGATCATTGATTGCAGTGTTGCCAGAGTGCAAAAAAATTTAAAAAAGTACAATTATGGAATTTTGGTAGATTTTTTCAAGGGATTTAAAGGAATTTGATTGAAATTGATAAATAAAAATAAAAAATCATTCTTTTAGGAGACTTTTATGTAATTTATTTATATTACAATAACTTGATAAAGTTTTAATACAAATTATATAATTTTTAAGTGTTTTTTTGTCAGTTTTTATGATTAGCAAGCATAAACTTAACAGAATTTTATTAAGTTCAGTAATTTTATTTTATTATACAAAATTTTTCTTTACAAAAAAAGAAATACTTCTAATAATAAATAATACGTTCGATTAAATAATAATGTACAATGTGAATTTTACTGCATACATACTTTTTGCAAAGAATATATTTTAAGAATAAATTTTAAATATAAATATTGAATATAAGTCATATTATGAGACGCTTAAGACCAATTTAAGTATACTATTTAATGGTTTTAGTATCCGAATTAATTCACCAGCTAAGGCAGGATATTTCTTCAATGTAGAAGTAGCAGATTTTGTGACCAAACGAGGTAGTATTCTTTATCTTTCGTCGATTTTCCTGCTCACTATTTTTGTTCAATGTTTGCAAATTGAAAATGGTTTCTGCAATTAAAGAAAAAAAATTTAAATTTAGTATTTAAAAGTTATGATAAACTATTAATAGCATGTGAGAATTATTTTTTTTATAAGTTATTTTTATTTTATTTATAAAATTTTTCGAATGTGTTCTACGAGCCATTTTCAATTTATAAAGCTTTCTTGTAATAGTCCTATTCCCTCAATATATCACATACTTTTTGCTTAAGCCAACCTTGGGTTAACACATATTTAGGAATGATTCCATTTCTATATACAGTGGTTTCCCGATTTAACGAACAATTGATTGTCAGCCCTGTTCGTTAAAGTGAAAAATTCGTTAAATCCAGTACTAAAAAAAATATTTTTTCACGTAACAACAAATTAAAAGAACAATTCTATTACAAGTAAATGGATTTTAAAAAATAAAATTAATGAAATAAGTTATAATTAAAAAAAAAAAAATAAGAAAAGAGTACATAATTATTTAAAGAAACTAGTTATTGACGTTTGTTTTTGAGATTTCTTTAAACTTTTTTTCAATTGCTTTCTCTTGAAGCGCACGTAAAATTAATTAGGGGTTTCATGATATCGCTTAAAATTGCCATTTATGCAAATGGACAAACTTGCAGGACTTGTTTCATGAAGACCCTATTTAATTTGTGTGTTATTTTAAACATTTAAGGCCAATTTGTTTTTAAAAAACGCATCAAGAAAGCCCAAAGATAAAGTGCTTAAATTATTACAAGAATTTATTGTTTCTGATTTATAAACACTTGAATTTTTCTACGGAAATGGTGGTAAGCATTAAAAAAATGTGTTTTTTATAAATGCACAATTGAACTGCACATATTTACGAGTCAAAGTTTCTGGGCAAATTTACGAAGTTTGTGTAAATTAATTCTCATACAATTTTTGACAATTCATTTGCGAGGGCGTAAGTATGCACAGATTGCGAGACTTTAAAGGGATATCATGAAAACCCTTAATGTCTTGGATGTATCGATATTATTTTCCTGTCCCCACTGGATACATACATCAAAGCTTTTGATTACATCTCTGTGTTTAATTTTTACCCCTTCATCAGCAGGTACATCGTTTTCTAATCGTGCATTAATTTCTTCATCTTCGTCAAGCCTACAACTGTTTGCCTGACTACTCCATCCATGTATTTAAATAAGTTTTAGGAATTGTTTGTCTATTATTTTTATTTGTTCGTTACATCGACTACCAAATTGGATTTTAATTCGTTATACACAGTACCAAAGGTAAACTTTTTGCCTGTTCGTTAAATCCCCTATCGCTAAATCGAGTATTCGATAAATCAGGAAACCACTGTACATAATAAAAATCGGACACGTGCTTGGATACCTTTCCTGTGTTTTTTAATTCTTTTTTTATAAGATCCTTATACCTCTCAACAGTCCAAAGTTCTGGACAGTTGGGCGGACTTGCCACTCGTGGTACACAATTTACATTATTGTTTAAATATCACTCAAGGGCCGTTTTGCCATAGTGGCATGATGCGAAATCGGACCAGAAATATGAAGGCACTCTGTGCTGTTTTAATAAAGCTAAAAGGTGTTTTTGTAGACACTCCGTAAACAATATTTCTGTGTTTATCGTGCCTGATGTCACAAATCATTGGCTTATAATGCCACAACTGTAAACGGCTTGCCACATTAAAATTCTAAAAGAAAGTTCTAAAGCTAAATCCAAATTTTGAATGCTTAATTTAGCAGCAAAAGTTCTAAAATGATACTTATACCGAAATACTTTTATATTACGTTTTTCTCACTCTATTTCAGCTTTAACTTAGTAAGTCACCGTCCGATTTCGGTAGTTTTCCACATATTTTATTATGGGTTTTTTATTTAGATTTCTTAACTTTGTTTCTAACAATGTTTAGTATGGTATATCAAACTGTTTAGCTTCCGACCTCCTATTTATTGTATAATAAGCAGAACGAAAAGATCTCTCCAAGTTTCTTTAAATGTTAAATGTCAATCCACTGCAGTGAACACATATCTAATTTGTGTAATGGGATCGGAATTATCTTGATATTTTATTGAGCCATACAATTCCGCGTTTTTTCAAACACCGATTTTTAAACTAACGATTCCAAAATGTTTAAAGTTAATAAAATGTCAAGCGTTATAAGTTTAATGAAAGCAAGGAAGAAAGTACAGTCGGTCAATCCCGACCAGTTGAAACCTTATACCATTGTATATTAAGACGAATTTTCGAGAGTGTATCATATTTGGCATCTATCGCCAATCATGGACCCGGCAAAACAAAATTATTTAATAATGTTCACGTAACAGTTATTTGAGCCGAATATTACCTAATTATCTTCATCTATATAAGATTCGTTCGTCTTAAAGCGATTTTGGGGATGGGACATTTCAGTACAAAATATTCGCTTAACTCTATAGCAATACTAATATTTATAAGGAAGTTTTGGGAATTGTATTGTATGGGAGCTATGGTCAATTATGGACTCTTTGCAAAATTTTGTTTATCCTTCGCTTTTATAGTATCTACCGAGGTAGATATTTTGATTTTCACTTGCTAATAACTTACACAGTTTTCATCAAATTTAATATTACTTTCAGCTCAGTGGTCAAAACTTTGTGACTTTTTAGGAAATAAACAACAGCAAAATTTAGAGCAAGATTGCGGTTGTTTGTTTTATAAATATGTATCGTGGTTGACAGTCTTGATAAAAAACTTACTAACTACCGTCTGGTTTTCGGAATCTTATTTGTGATAAGACATTATTTTTTTTCCTACATACATTCAGAAAGAAGTTCAGTTAAACCTCGATTAACCGGACCTCTATTAATCGGTTACATCTATTAACCGGCATGCGGTTCTTTTTATTTTTTGCTCTATTATCCGTGCTTTACCTCTATTATCCGTGCTTTAGATTTATACCTCTATTAACCGTGCTTTACATCTATTATCCGTGTAGCATTCATATGTTTTTTTATTGTGTACATATATCTAAATCCGGTGTTTCCCCTATTTAAGTTCATGTTCATGTTTTAAGTTCAGACATGCTGTTTGATCAACCAAAGCATAATCAATAAAAATCCCAATTTTAATGTTTTTGATGATACATACATATTCGATTTTGCATTCTCTATGACGATTTGTATAAAAATACCACATATTTTTGAATCTGTAGTTACATAAATCGAATGTTTAAATGAAAAAAATATATTTCTGTATATTTAATATAACCTCTATTAACCGTGTATTTCGATTATCCGTGCTAGTGCCGGTCCCACGAGAGCCGGATAATCGAGGTTTAACTGTAGTTATAGAAGTAGCTATAGAAGTAGTTATAGAAGAAAGCTACTAAATAATTAGTACAGGAAGCTATTCATTTTGAAAAAGTAAACGAAGTTTTTATAGGGGATAAGGTAGGGCCTATTTATACCACCGATAGTTCGGAGAGGTAAGCAATTACATTTGAGCTAGATCCGTTGCCAATTGGCTGAGATGAGCAAAACAGCACAACTGCCTCTAATTTTGACCCACAAATCTTAAATGTTCGCCAATAAGCCTAGTCAAAATTAGGTTAATAAATGACCGATTTATAGAGATAAAGCTCCCATTTTCTGAAATAATGAATAATAGTAGATAAAATATGGCTCAGATATTTCTTTCATATGAACTGTATTTAAAATTAAAAAAAGAGTCAAAAGCGAAACGCAAATCGGCCAATGAATTGTTATTTTTACAAGGGGACTCCGAATTTAAACGTATTTTTATTTAGGTCTTAGGAAGCTATTTTTGTAAGTAGAAAGATGCGTGTACAAAAAAACAATTGGCGGAACTGAAATTCGAATCCAAAATATCGTATGTTGCTATTAGTCTTAAATATAGCTTGCTAATTCATGCCAGCATTATTTCATTAGGTATTAAGAAATAATTTTCATATACAAAAAAAAAACTTAATATGTATTTGTAAAAAAAACTCATTGTCCTTTTTTTTTTCTTATTTTTTGAGTTCATGTCAACTGGGCAACATACATAAGCGAATTCCATTAGGAGAAAGAACTTTTTTTGAAACGTAAGGTAATGCTGTAAATAGCGACTAGTGTACAAGGAAGTAATGGAACTTAAAAAAAAGTTTATGCCAGGATGAAAAATACCTTCGATTTTTAGCACACAAATGCAAAAAAATCTTCATATTGTTTTTTATTTATTTTGAATTAGTTTTGATTATTTAAAACAATCTTTGTAATTATTTTTTGAATTATTTGTAATAACTTTGCGTTTAACTGTAAATATACACTAAAAAGGTTTTTATCCGCATTAACTATTCAAATTTGTATAAAATTTTGATTTTGCACCAAAATTTTTTTTATTTCGTCGAAAACAACTTCGATACCTTTAAGTATGTAAACAATAACTTTTAAGTAGTTTAAAGACGACTTAAATTCCTATTATTTAAATAAATTCTTAACAAAATTGGACGAATCGGTCTTAAGTTTTAAAAAAATCTGTGGAGCACTTTCTTCAAACCTCCATTTTTTTGCCAAAATTGCGATATTTTACTTTATTGTGATCACAATCAAAAAAGTTTGTTTTATTTTGAATGTACATACATAGTTTTAAAAAAATGTTAAAAAAAACAGTTTGCTTTACATTTGCAGTTGTTTATAAGTTTTTAAAAAATAAACATTTTCCAATTTTGCCATAAAAAATATTTTTCATCATTGCTGTCTGTTAAATTTTCAGAAGCCGTTGCGTACATAAAAATAACAATATTTACGCGACGTATTTCACGTTTTTACCGTTTGTTTTAATAAAATGAGATAACTCGTTCCAAAGTAATGATAAAATCGGTTGAACAGACTCTTTAAAAACTGCAAATTTTAACATATGCGATCAAAAATTGTTAAACAAAATTGCCTAAATAAATGACTTATGTATGTATGTATGTAAAAGCAAAACATTTAACAATTGATTAATATTTGCTATCGGGGCAGGCTAGCTAGTAGTGAGCTAGTTTATCAGCGCCAGGATTACGGCTTTGATTCCCGCCAGAGACTGCAAACAAGCGTAGAGCGTAGGGAATTAAAAAAAATCCTGAGTAAAGTACTCATCTTATCTAAGCAAATCTATACACTAAACAAGTAAAAAAAAGTAAAATCTGTTCCAAAGTATTATGCACTTATGAAGAATTTTATATTATTAGATTTAATTTCATTCTGCGTATGGGAGCAAAAATGTGAAATTTTCCAAAAAGAATTTAATTTGCAGTAAATATCCGAACAGATAGTTAGATGGTTTATGGACACAAAGTCTATTTCGGAAGAAAATTTGTATGGGGACTATGGACCGATTTTAACCATTTGCATAGCCCTTGTCCTTAGTATAATTTAAGAGTATTTACTCGATTAATCGAGGAATTTTTCCGCCATTATTTGATTGAATAATTCAAAAATATTTAAATTAGTAACCCGAACAAATTATGTCAATTAATCGATTAAAATTAATTTCTTAGATATGTTTACTTTTGTTAATGTAAAAATATTTTGTTAACATTTTTAACCTGGACACTAAGTTACTATTTGTTACCTTTTGCATTTATTTTCATTACTCATACTTGTAAACATATTAAACTCCATTTATAGATTTGGGCATGTTTGACAAATTATGTAAATCCAAAAACGAACAAAATACAAAAATTTGTGTACAACTTTTCGCTTTTTATAGGAAATTAAGAGGGATTACAAAAAAATATATACAAGTTAGCAGCCATTCTCTGGAAACCGAATACAAACGAGTGTAATTGGAATCAAGCGAATTAAAAAAAATCCTGATTTAAAAGTTTATAAAAACAAATTTTTTTTATGTAGTATAAATTGAATTCGTATTTTAACCATAACTTCTCTTAAAATCAGGAAAAACTGCGATAACTTTTAAAAAAATTTAAAGAAGAATCACCTTCGATTTCAATTTTACTCGATTTTAAGAAATAATAAATTGGTTTAAAATGTTTTCATAACTGGCTGGGACTCTTGGCTTCAATTTTTGTCTCATTATTGGATCGAAAATCTCATCAAAAAAAAAAAACGTGACAAAAGTGTGGGAAAAAACTACAAGTCAAAATCGGGAATCTTGATTTTCACCGTAGATGTATTCTAGTGGACTTTTTTGTTCAGTACAATCCCAAGAATCAGAAACGCCAAGCTCCCATTAAGATTTTTTTCCTTCCATACTAATCGCCCCACTCTAGTTCACACTTTAACTTTTTTTATAATATATTTAAATTGTATAATTAGTTTTAAAAATAGTAATTGCCACAAATAAATACTACAAAATTTCGTTTGAATCATTTACTCTTTAAACAATAAAATAACATTTAAATAATTTTCTTTCTTTGAATTTTTTTGTCTTCTTAGTTTAACACAATTGAATGTTGTATCTTAATTATTCTATTATTTTAAATCAAATAACTTTTCTACCATGCGTACATACATACAATTCGCTTAAATTAAAATATTAATTTAAATTTTTTTCTTTATTTTTATTTTCGTTTTCATTTTTTGTAATTTTTTTTAACGCATTTTATTATTATGGCAACATTCATCAAACCATCGTATAACAGGGTCAAGTTGATGATCGTGATCGCACAATACGTTTGCAAAAAAATCTCATAGAAAAATTAGAGGCTGAAAAACTTAAAGCGCCACATGCTGCTAATGAAATTGCCACGAAGGAGTGTGTAGATACTGCAACACAAACTGAAAGGGTACGTAAGTCTTTATGCTTTTTTGCGTACATATATAATTTTTTTAAAAATTTATTGTTTAATGTTTTGTATTTTTCTTTTACTAATCTCTGCAAAAAATAATTGTTATTGTTAAATGTATTTTTTTACAGACACGACCACTAACAATTGGTACGGAAAGTTTGTCGAGGTAAGAATTCGTAAGCGTTTAAATATAATTATGACTTATACAAAAATTGTAAATCAATTATTATTTAAAACTTCGAATTGTATTATATTTTGTATGATAAACATTAATTTAGTTTTTTTTTATAATTTATCAATAAAGTTGATATGCACTGTAAGAAAAATATATTTTTTATTGATTTTATTATATAAACTTTTAATTTGAATTTAACCATTTTTGAGTAACATGGCAAATGGGTTTTGATAAAGTTGATAAAAAATATAGCTTTTAGTACAAGTAACAATAACAACAAAATATTTAATAGTTTTTGAACAATTTTGTTAGGTGTGTTTTCTTTCACAAAGCATAAAAAGTACTTTAAGATCATAGCTACTGACAATCATAATTGTTTATGAAGACGCTCATAACATCAATTTTACACTGTCTGTTGGCCCTTGTAAACGTTGTCTTGTAGTTCATTAAGCTTGCTTACAAAAGGAACTAGAGACAAACAGCCGTATTCATAGCAAAAATTAGACACACACTACGTTCGAGTTGTCAACTAGTGAAAATACCTTGCAAAATTTAAGTTGTCCAAAAAAAAAAATCAGCAACGAAGCATTAAAGGCATGTATTTTCCAAGAATCAACTTTTTACAAGTAGAAATAACAAGACGAAATTTTGCGTATATTTTGCCATAGTAAACGATAGGTTCATTTAATACCAACTCCCGGACGCACTTAAATAGAACAAATAATTAAAATGCCGTGGAGACCAGCACAGTTTAGTTTTATATGAATATAAACCATTTTAAAAATGTACACCATAAAGCTCGCTCTTGAAAACACACGTTTAAATACCTAAAATCGTAACTATAACGATATTGCCACGAAACTTTGCAAACATAAGTTATATTTTACAATAAATATCAAGTAAGAAAGCATAGACGCCAAGTCCGACCTATTGACAACATGCACCACAGTATATAAAAACAAATTTTTGAGATTGTATGAGGCTAAGAGGCACATTACAGTTCTTTGTGCCGAATATTGCCTAAATATCAACATCTATATGGGACTTCTTTGTCCTCAAGCGATTTTAGAAAGGGAGTTTATATTAGACCTAAGGTCAATTTGGACCTACCAGTACAAAACGTTGCCATTATATAGTAACTATTATAAGGGTTATCGCAAAATTGTACAACAGCAACATTTATAAGGAAGTTAAGGCACTTAAAGCTTTTTTCGGGAGGTGTGTTTGTAATGGGCCTATGGTCAAATATGGACTGATTTCAAAAAATTTGGTAAGGCGATTTATTTTGCAATAATATCTTTTTGGACCAAATTTAATCTTAATACCAACTTAACCACATTGTTTATGGGCACAAAGACTATTGAGGAGAGAATTTGGTTGGGGACCATGTGAAATAATGGACTGATTCTCACTAAGACAATTGAAGTGTTTGTACCAAATTCTATCAAATTATCTTCAAAAGTACTTGTACTTGCTCACATTTGTACATGGAGAGACAACCAAACAATCAGCCGGACGAACGGACAGACATCGTTAGATCGACTCAGAAAGTAATATTGAGTCGATCGGTATATTGAAGGGGGACATAAGAACCAATATCTTTTGTTTGTTACACATATCAGCACAATCGAATATTACACACTCCACTATTGTGGTGTGGGTATACTTACGTTTAATTGTATGTCAATCATTCCATAATTTACTTTTGGACTCAAATAAAGTCCACTTAAAAAAAAAAAAATCAACACGCCTAAATCCATATTGACATGAAATTGTCATAAACTGGTGGTATATGACTTTAAATTATAGTCTAAATGTTTATTGAGGTCGGTTTGTAATTTACCATAATTCGCATATAAAGACCACTTCCGAAAACACTTAACCCTTAAGCGTACATAATTAAAGGGAATGGCCAGACATCTTTTGACTTTTTCCAAATTTTATTTTCATATAAATATTAAATGTATTAGAACGAAACTTTATGTATTTCTCAATCAAAGTGCTGTTTACAAGAAAACGAGGCGTGGCAATTGGCGAAATAAAAGTGTTGTACATATTGTATCCACCTGGGCCTGGTCAGCCCCTGCCTACTGTAGTAAATAAAATCAAAACAAAATGTATCAAAAAGCATACTCAACACATACAAATTCTTTCTTTACTTTAATTTCGAAGAATTATTCTAGTTGACAACAAAATGTTCTTGCTATAGCATTAAAACTCCATACAAATAAAAGTAATCCCAGCCAGGCCCAGAGGTAAGTTGTGTGAGTTTTTGCAATAGCCACAAAAAACTCCATACAAAATACAAGTGGTCCCAGCCAGGCCCAGTTTGTGCCACTCAAATTAGACAACTCATGAACGGTTACCCAATAAAAAATTTAGCTTCACACGAAGCAGGTTTGTTAGGGAGAAATGTAAGAGTTTCCCTTACCATCTCGCTTACGGAAAACATGAATTTTATATGGTGAGTTCCCACATTGTAGCAATATATTTTTGACACAAAAAGTGCTTTATTCAACGCATATAAAAACTGGTGAAAGTATCGTAAATGTTTTTACAGTTTTTTGTTAGTACTCTCCCTTACAAACCTGCTTCGTAGTAGGGAATGCCGTTGCACTTGCAATGCTCTTATTTCTTTTATGAAACTTGTTAAGAATTCCTTCACTTACTTTACTGCATCTCTGTATGTCTTATTGCGTAGAGCATACCCGTGCGCTTATTTTTATAAATATACCATTAGTGCTTCGCAAAATGTTAGATTTTTTATTGGGTAAATACTCTAAGCCGTTAAAAATAATAATATTGTTATTTGAGTTGGCACAAATCATTTTCAACTGGCATTAGATTTTACGCAGATAAGTTCATAATTTATCAAAGCTCCCATTATATATAATGACCTCCAACAAACCTATTTTCAACACAAAATTGTTTAAAGATATTATGATTAATTTATTTGAATTATTGTCACCGGCAACCATATTATGAATAAGTCCTCCATTAAGTAGCTACAACCAATTTATAGTTGCCTCCAAACCTATTATTGTCAATAATAACAACATTTTGTTTGTTTTGAAGTGTTTTAAGAAAACGACTAAATCCACTGGTTAAATTTTATTGTTCCATTTTTCAATTTGATGTGGCTTCTAGTCGTTTTCTTCGACTACGACAATCAATTGTTGTACCAACAATTGGTTACTACAGCAACAATTTGTTTGTTTTATAATGAAAAGATGTTAATTCAAATTAACGTTCTGCACTCAAAAACTGTGCAATTATATGCATTTTCCTAAACATCTGCACGGTTTGTTGCATTTCTTCGAATTATGTTTCCTAAATTCATGTTGAACTCTTAAAATTTGCATACACAATTTGGTTTAAAAAAATAAAATCCACTACCTGCAGTGATTGCATGTTCGAAAGAAATTATATTTGAATTGAAATAAAAAGAAACATGAAAACTTTGGCAAATAATCAACTAATTATCTAATACAACCGTACATTTTTTTACATTTAACTCACTTCTTTTTTTTTTTTTGTTAATTTTCCTAAAAATAATTTAAGAAACATGTTAATTGTATCGCTATTAAATATGAGTATAAATATAATAAATTTTAATTTAATTTATACTTTCATGCTAACACACTTTTTTTCAAATGGTATGGTATATGGTTTGATATAATAATAATTAACATTTCTTCAATACTTTTGTAAAACAGACTACAACAATATGGAGAACAAAAGGTATTATACTGTGATTTTTTCTTGGCTGTAATATTATTGAGCGCAATTAACATTATTTGTATTTTACACTTAAGTTACACTTGCGTTAAAAATTGTTCCTCATGATTATAAAAGTTGAGGAAAATCGTTAGATTTATGTTTTATACTGTAATTATAAGAAAATGGCAATTGATTTGATAAAATATATTTAATTATGAATTAAATTTATATTGACAAGTAAAAATATGAGAATGCAGTAGTTATTAGTTAGTAGTTGTGGTTTTTGTGTTTTCGAAACTCTTTTCTAATGTAAGAAATCAAATAAATAATTTCAACAATTTGATGAAGAAAATTCGCAGATTTTAATGTAGTTTTGCGAAAAATGCAAATACCGGATTTCCAAATAAATTTCGTTGAAATTTGTATTACTAATGTGAAAATTTACTTTGAATGAATACTATTATGTTGTACTGTGTTGAAACAAATTCAAGACAGCAAGTAGAATCCCGATAATTCGTAATCGCAAGGGAACGGCAATTTCTTATGAATTATAGGGGTTTTCGATTTAGCTGGGTTTCGATTTAACGGGGTTAAAATAAAATAAATTCGAATTAACGGGGGTTTTCAATTAATTTACTAAAACGATAAAAAAAACATAAAAAATGTTAAAAAGAAAAAATATATAAAAATTGTTCATGTACCAAACTGATCATAAGAGAATCTAAAAACACACAAAAAATAACCAGGCAAAAAAAAATAGCGGTAAACAAAAAATCATTATTTCAATGTTTCTGTTGTTTTTATTACGAATTATAAGTGGTAATTAGCAAACAATTACGATTAATAAGAGGTAAAGAAGATTTTATTTGAAAAAAAATTTCGAAATAACGAGATTTTTCCCAGGGACCGACAGTTTATTACGAATTATCGGGAATTACGATTTATCGGGGTACGAATTATCAGGATTTGACTGTATATCAAACATTTTATTGAATTCAAAAATATACAGCAATAGTCAAATGTTATAACATACTTGGAAAAATTAAAAATTAGTAACAAGCCCAATTTATTTGCCTTAGAAAAACATATAATGGTTGGTGCAAGCACAACAATGTTAATTTTGAATAAAGCAAAAAGTTTGCATAGAATGATCTTAATATTTTTTTATTATGAAAGAAGGATCTATGTCAATTATGTGTGAAACTAAATATCGGTCAAGTAAAAGCCCTATGTTCCCAAGTGGAATAAATAAAGGAAAAAAAAAAATATCGGCCAAATGCTAGCCCCAGCTCCGGTGGCATACATCTATCAGATAGTCTATGCTTTTAATGGCTCTGAGACATAATTGAGGCTTTAATTATTTCATCCTTTGGCTCTTGTATTGTTGCTGGCTTATACGTATATAATTTTTAATGATCATAAAGAAAAAAGTCCAATGGTGTCAAATCACATGATCGTGACGTCCAATTAACATCGCCACGACATAAGATAACACAGCTATTGAATTTCTCGCGCAAACGAGCCATGGCTTCGTTGGCTGTGTGGCACCACCTGTTGGAACCACATATCGTCCAGATCCATGTCCCCAATTTCTGGACACAAGAAGTCCGTTATCCCCTCGCGATAGCGAACACCATTCACGGTAACTGCTTGGCAATAAACCGTGCCAAATAGTCACTCTTTAAGCATACATCGGCTTTTCAACAATCACTTGTGGATTCTCATGATGATTTTGTTTGTAAAGCCACCATTCACTTCTATCTGTTTAACCAATCATAAATGCAAACTATGTGAGATGTTAAATTTCTGGGCACGACGACGTGTCGAAATTTATGGCTCTTCTGCCAAACTATCGCGAACAACAGCAATGAATGTTTTCCGCAGAAAGATCTGGAGGAGCATGCACAGGTGTTTTCACATTTCCTACAGACATGGTTTGCTAAAATTTTAGCAAAATTCTTTCAATTGCGGACACGTATGGTCGATTATGCTGACGAAAAAAGTCACGAAGTGAACGAAAATCAATTTGATTTGAACGTCTATTTAAACGCTCTTTTGAATTGTGTTTCGTTCCATGGTTGAATTTGTTAAACACTGAGACAAAGAAATGTCAAATTAAGTTGGGCAAAAACTTAAGTTAAGGTGTGACTTACAATTAACATCGTGCATTATGATTGGACAACGCTTTATAGAGGTGTAGGTATTTTTATTTCATATTTTAAAAGTATTTACACAAATTTGTAGTAGATATGTAGATATGTAGTACACTTTTGATGAGTTTCTTTAGCACCTCAATTATACGATTTTTTAAGACTTTGTTTTGTGTTTTCCAGTTTTAACATGATCATGAAAAGTTGAAAAATAAATGAAAAACATAGAAATTAGTAAATAATTAATTATAATTGTAACCGGCACTAAAACTGTAAATTTTTTCAAGTGTATACTAACATTTGACTATGGCTGTATAATTTTTCGTTTCGTGTTTATAAGAATCAGCGTTTGCATAAAAATTTTCGTTCCTATCTAAAGGGCAGAAATAAATACTCATATTTTTCTCTCTTTTACATTGCACAAGGATACATTTAAAAAATAAAGTTAACTAAATTCCAATAAAAACTTTGTAATGATACTTAATTTAAACTTTGGTACTAAAAATGAATTAAAACTAATTCATTTATTGAATTAAATCCAACAAATCTTTATAAGATTTATTATAAAGATCGACTCAAGGTAAAAATACAAAGTATTAGGGCTCCATTATATATCATGGGTGCTGCACAGTGGGGAATGTTGAAAAAAATATAAATAATTCTGGATTTTGTAAACATTAGTCTAATTAGAATAGTCTTCCAGGTATTCGAGCTTTAGTAAGATGGGATCTAAAGTCTTATGAGAAATGGTACTCAAAGTAGGGCACTTCTGGAATTACTAATATTCATAACCATCCAGAATTCTTAGTTTTGACCCGATTTTAAAAATATACCAATAAAATGTATTTACTAGTCAAGTTCTAAAAAAAGGTAAGCGACATTCATAGTTTATAACTTATAGTTTACGAATGTTCCGACTTTGAAAATTAAAATTTGCAATTTTAGACCTAAATTGTTCTAATTGTTAAAATCAACAAACAATCCTAAAAATTTTATGTACGGTGCTTTATACTAAATGGTGGTTAAATTTATTATGATAATATTGGTATGGTTCAATTATGAATGATATAAAATATCTGCCAAATGACAGCCTCCAACTGACGGTCCAAATTATCGATGACGCTGAGGCATAATTGAGGTTCTATGTCAATAATGTGCCGAATTATGTCATCCTTTAGCTCTTGAATTACTGCTGGCTTATCGACGTATACCTTTTCTTTCAAATAACCCTAAAGAAAGAAGTCCAACGGTGTCAAACCACATGATCTTGGCGGCTAATTGACATCGCCACCACGTGAGATAACACGGCCGTTGAATTTGTCGCGCAAAAGAGCCATTGTTTCGTTAGCTGTGTGGCACCGTCCTGTTGAAACCAAATATCGTCCACATCCATATCTTTAAATTCGGGCCAAAAAAAAGTTCGTTATCATCTTACGATAGCGAACATCATTCATAATAACTACCTGACCGGCCTCATTTTGGAAAAATACGGCTCGATGATAAACCGCACCACCAAACAGTCACACTGTGTGGGTGCATTGGTTATTCGACAATCACTCTTGGATTATCATTCGCCCAAATGAAGCAATTCTGCTTATTGACGAGTCCACTGAGGTGAAAATGTGCCTCATCACTAATCACGAAGTGCACGATATGTATTTTAATTTGGACGCCCATTTTCATAATAAGCCTGAATAACTTTTATGCGTTGCTCGTTTGTGTATCTTTCCATGATTTAAATTGAGTTAGTCTGAAATTGAGAAATATCAAACAAAATGAAGAAAAAAAACTTGACTTTTAGGTGTGGTTCACATTCAAAATCAGCCCTTAAAATTTAAAACCACCCTTTTGAAGAGGAACTTAGTTTGCTAGTTTTTTTAGAGCCCGTTTTCTACTGCTTCGCTGAAGCAGTGAAATCATTTATTCCTTTGATAAGAAACATATAATGTTAAGTATTTTACGACAAACGTCTTGTGGTTTATTTCATAATGTTGTAAGCGCTACACTGCGATATCTCCTTTACACTACTGCTTCCTAGGAATCATAATTTGTTGCTGGGTCATACTATTGCACATTATTTAGATATTAAAAAATTATTTTCTAACCTGCGATTTCAATTACAAAACAAAGCAAACAAACCATTCAAATCAATTGTTATTGAGTTAAATATTAAGATTTAAGAAAACTACGTATGTGATTTCACTTTAATGTTGTATGTGTTTTAAATAAGATTTTTTTTTTAAATGTATACAAACATTTTTAATGCATGCTGCAAATTTCAATAGAATTTTGAGGTAATTTTTTTATTTACTAATGAAAATACTAAAAAAAACACCTAAACCTTTAAGTGCTTGGTTGTCTACATTTGTAGCACGTTTGCAGAAAAAGTTGAATAAAAAAAAATTTCCACAACTGTGTCCGAAATTTTAAGTAGCTTCCTAAAAATTAATTTTAAGCAATTTTGTCCACTAACACGTTAAAAAAATAAATTACAGCACCCCCAGATCCTACTTTTCAAAATGACCACCTCCTGGCCGGTAGTCTACAAATGTAGCTACCATATAAAATGCATAGAAATTCACATCACTCTTTTACTCAACTCGAATATTTTAAATGGGGCATGTTGATCATCTCATTTAATATTTTTTTTTACTCTTTCTTTTTTGCGTAAGTTTGTGTAAGCGTTAGTGTGCTTGTATATTTGACCTTATTTTATTTAATAAATATGCATTAAGGTATAACTCTCTGCGTACAAGTTTTTTTTTATATTTGCTACAAATGTAGACGTTTGACCGCCAACGTAGCTACAATCCCGAGCACATACAGGTTAATTAACCCGTTCATATTTAACCAAATAAAACATATTCAAAAGCATGCAAGGAAATTTAGCTTAACAACTATTTGTTATTTTGTCCATCTACAACTGCCGTATTCATAAAAACTTATTCAGATTTCAAACGTATTTTAAAACTAAATGTCCATACAAATTGTCCATAAAATAGATTTTAAATCCAATTTAGTTTTAATGAATACAGCAGAAAATGTTTAAAAAAAATTACCTTTTTTTTAATAACAAGTAACTTTTCTCATCATTCGTTTCTTCTTTGAATTTTCATTTAGAAGTAAACCAGAATACACAAGTTATACCACATACTTCCCAGCAATTTGCAGTGATTCGACCACTATCATAGAGCATCATCAGAAAAATCCTGGTTGCTTGGCCAATAATCAAACAAGACGTCATACAATTATTTCTACAACTCTAACCAATTATAATCAACAATTATCTACGCCAAGACACACACCGCGAAGAGCTTCAATTGCCTGGGAAAAACAGACACCTTCATATAAACCCGTCAAAATCACACTAATTGGTGATCCGCTAAAACATTGGCAAAGCGAAGGAAATTCATTAAATAAAAGTAAAGATGAAGAATTTAGTAAAAATTTTATCAATACAAATTTAAATAGACAACAACACATTCAAAAAGATCAGCTCACACAACAGGAGAATGCCCATAATAATAATAATAATAATAATAATATAATATTGAATTCAAAACATCATCATCGCCTGCAGGACATAATGGTGGCAAATGAAATTCAAACTAAAACTCATCATCAGAATCAACGTAGTAATAATAATAATAATAATAATCAACATAACTGCAATCATAATCAGCCAAATCAGCCACATCATTATCAGCAGCTGCAGCAGCAACAACAGTCGCATCAATTTTATAAAACTGCATCACATCAACACAATAATTTAAAACCAACAGTTACTATAGTTTAACAACAGAATATTCTTACTCTATAATTTTAGTAAAATAGTTATATTAAAAAAAAACATAACAAATTATAACTTGTAATTTTCCAACTAAAGTTTAAATTTTGTTTAATAGTTTGCTAAGTTTTTAAAAATATTGGGAGTTTTATATTGAAATGAAATGTTAAAAAACATTTGCGAATTTATTTTTTCAAAAAACCGTTTCATTGAAGCCATTTTCCTATCTTAAAATAAACTATTTTTATTTTAGTTTTTGACATTATCTGAATTAAGAACATTCCAGCCTAAAACTTCTCTAAGGGGATTATGAATAACTTGCACATGAATACATCTTTGCCTACCCAAACACGATAAGCAAAATACATCGTCGTAAATAAATATCGACATTTAAAAAAAAATAATAGATATATATACATTAGGGCCGGTCGATTTTTTTTTAAAAATCGTATAGCAAAAACGTAATCTACATAAAATTCTAAGAAAATTCTCCGAAGAAACCATGGGTCTAAAACAAAATCCTCTCGACTTGGAAAAAAAAATTTGTTTTTGAAAAAATAGCTTTTTCCAAAAAGAAATCGAATTTTTTTAATAAAATGGTTTAGTAAGGTTATTCTTTTGCACTTTATATTTTTTTACAATCAAAATTTTTATTACATTGAAAAAATTTTCATTGGGGCTTATTTTATTTTCGTCATTGGGTATTATTTCATATGAAATAACTCCCAAATATTTTATTATTTCATTCACTGTTTTTGGGTGTTATTTCCTATTTTTTGGGATTTATTTCATTGAGGGTTATTTCCTGGGCGTTATTTCATTAGGGGGCTTTTCGTGGAGCCCTTGTACATAGAAAAATTCTGCAGATGTTAAGGAAGCATATTTAAAATTGAGTTTTTGCTCTTAAGTACATTTTAAACGATTGGACTAACAATTCCGCTTGCCTCCCAAAATATCCCCAATATATTTTAGTACCGAAAATCCTTAATTTTTTTTTAATAAAACTGATTTAAATTTTTTATTAACTTTGTCTCCTATATCCCCTAAAACACCGTTCATTTTTCTAACGGTGTCCATAATTATATTCACTTGGAAAACCAATGAAAGATTTGTATGTCTTCAATTCTGTAATAACTTCGTGTAAAACCCCAAAATTTGCAGAAATGAACAATATTTGGTTCCTCAAATCACTTTCATTCCAGAGAAATTCTCAATAGCTAAAACTAAATTAAAAAAACAAAAAAGAAAAAAAAACGTTACTGTACAAAAAACTGAAGGGGAAATAACAGACGTTACTTTCTACAAAAACTTTATTTTATAATAAGACGTTACAAACTATGATTGTAAAAAGGCGTTACAGAAAGCGTATTATTGTACGAAGTGACGGTGTGACAGTGGAATTTGATCGTTAGAATACAGCTTTGAAATTTTCGCGAGCAAAGAACTTAAACAAGCAAATAATAAAATACGTTAATAAAAAATCTTAATACTTAAAACTTTAAAGCAGCCCATACACGATTCCATTCAATTGTCAACTGAGTCGGCTGTTGTCCAAATCAAAACGTGTATGGCTTTGTCAATTGATTAGTTTGACGGTTGTCGAGTTGGTCAAAAGATTTCGATTTCTTTCAAGTTGACTACTAAGGCTTTCAATCCGATTGTACTGTGTGTGCTCGAGTCTCTTGATCAGCTGTCAAAATAAATGTTTGTAATTTTCTTTTGCAAAAAAAAAGTTAAGTATTTAAAAAATGTTCTTTTATTTTATTAAATTTTAAAATGAATTTAAAATAGTTCAATTTTTATTACTTTCTTTATTAAAAGATATCGTAAAGATGCGTGATGGTAGGTAGAACTTTGATAAAGTTTCATGTTTCATGTGCCTGATCGTGAGAATTTTAAAATTCTTTGTACGTATTTGCATTTTCCCTACTCACTCGCCCAGCTTTACACATATAAAACTCTCTAAATATTAAAACGTAACTGCAAGTTAACAAGATTTAATTCCAGAGTTTATTTTTTAAACAAAGATTGTGAAAACCTGACCTTATTGTTGTTATATCTCTTTGTTTTTTTTCTAATTAAACGCACACTTAATTTATATTTTTAAATAATACTTTATTTAATAACAAATCACTAAAAACTGCAACAGCTAAAACAAAAATTTACTTGTTATAAAACTACAATTTACCAACAAATCAAAGTATTTTTAACTTATAAAAAAGTATAAAATTTATATAAAATTCCCAGCCAGTTGCCACAAATTTCGCCTTTTCATACAAAACAATAAATAGTACGAATACACTCACAAATTAAACTACAAAGAGAATAATAACAAAACAACAACAAAAATTATTTAAAAAATAATGAAAAGTATTATTAATAATTATTATAATAACAATTCAAACAGTATATTTACAACGTATGTTTGTAATATTTTTTAAAACATAATCTCCCATTTAATCAATAACAAGAAAAACTCATTAAACAACATCAAAAATATAATAAAACTTTATTAATATAATGACTTATTAAACAAAAAAAACCATTTAAAATATAAATGTTGAAAGAAGGACTTAATATCGGTTTTTGTTTGGTATTGTGTTATATTTTTCAAAATATTCTCATTTTCTTTTAAGTTTTAGTCGTAACAACTTCTAGCAATATCTTACTTTGTTTATATTACATACAATTAATAAATTATTATTATTAGTTCATAAGTTTTATCTAAATTAAATATTTGTTATTATTTAATGTTTCTTCTTTAGCAAAAAAATTATTCCTATTAAAACAAAGTGGAGGCGCATATGAATGCATATGCACTTTGTAGAATTATTTTATTCACTGACTTGTAATTTAGAAATATTTATTTCAAATCTTTAATTTGTTTTATGTTTAAGTGAAAAATTGTAATTTTAATTGCATCAAAGCAAAGCTAATGTAGCCTCTTTCATATTATTGTTTGATTTATTTTCAAAATATAACTTTTTGAAACATATACAAAAAAAAAATAAAAATATATATATAAAACAATTACTATATAATCATGAAAATTTGTTTTTATTGATCAGAGAACAGTGTATACAAAAATAATTTTTTTTTTTTTTGAAGCAAAAAATCTTTATTTACCTTTACCAAAATTCAGAATTATATTATTCACCCCTAAAATTTTCAATTCCATCGAAGGGAAAATAGCAATCGGGAATCTCCCGTGGAAAATTTTTTACGCTATCAGTTCCAGTGGAAGTAAAAAAGAAGAAAGATTAAAAAAAATTCAAAATCAATGAAATTTTTGTTCAAAAACATACGTATATAAAGTGTGGTTAAATTTTAAGGGCCGATGTTGATTTTGAATACAACACAAATTGTTTCGGAAATTTCTGTCATTTTTTATTATTATGATAATATTTTTATGGTTCAATTATGTATGGAAAACATATTGTCCAAATGGCCGCCGCGACATTGGCGGCACACCTCCATCCGATGGTTCAAATTTTCGATGACGCTGTGGTATAATTAAGGTTCTATGCCGTTAATGTGCCGAATTATGTCAACCTTTAGCTTTTGAATTTTTGCTGGCTTATCGACGTACACCTTTTCTTTTAAATGACCCCAAAGAATGAAGTCGAATGGTTTTAAATCACATGATCTTGGCGGCCAATTGACATCGCCACAACGTGAGATAACACGGTCATTGAATTTGTCGCACAGCCCACAAACTTCATTGTGTTCGGCTCAGCTCAACAAAAGGCCAGCAAAATAATTTTTAACAAACAAAACACATACACAATACATACATACGCTATTCGAGCTTTCGTCGTTGCTGAAATTTTTTGTTTGTTCATTTCTTATATTGTTATATTGTCATAATGTTCTAACATTGTTGTTGCTTTGTACACAAAAAGTGTCTTAAATTAATAGAACTTTGCTTGCTATGTTAATTGTGCTGTCGTAATTAATCCGAAGAGACCAGGGGTCTAATCACCGCATACGATATCGAGCAAAATTTATCGAAATTATTTATTTTGGTATCATGAATCTCGATATAGAATGAAATTTATTGAACTTGAAAGAATAGCATTCGATATCGAGTAACTCGACATTACATTTCTAGAATTTTCATTCGATACATCAGTGTCTATCGTATGCAAAAACATTCGATAGTTTATTCGATACGATAGTATCGAATGCGGTGATTAGACCCCAGCGCTGAACGGCTGAGCTGTCCCGCGTTAGTTTTTGTATCCGTCGCCGTTGATCGTATAGTTTTTTCTTGCTAACATTCGTTTTTAACCTACGGCTAGCAATTTTTGCAACAAATCACTTCTGTTAAACGAAAAAAATAAAATTTATTTGTGATTTGCGTCTGAAAAATGGAAAATATTTAGGTAAGATCTAATTTAATTTAATAATTCTAGGATTTGAATAAAAACTATTTTTATTTTAGGTTAATATTTATTTTTTATATATGTTTTAAATCATATGCTTTAAATTTAAAATAGTCCACTGAATTATGAGGGGTTGTTCACAACAGTCGTATTTTTTCATGTTAACATTTTAAGACATATCCCCTTATTACACCGTGTGAATCCCCCAAATGTAAAAAAGGAAACATTATAAAACATTAAAATATAATGTTTGTCTACGGTATCACTACAATTGTTCTGTTTTTTCTTTCTTAAAATTAGTTACGAACGGTATCAAGGGTTGTGTTCGTCTACACAAGCTCTAAAAAAAATAGATATCACTAAATAATGTTCTGTTTATTTTCGAACACTACTTCAAACCATACATTTAAGTTTTTTATTACTCATAACTCAAAAAGCCGGGTTTTTTGCAAAAATGTGCGCAATATCACGAATGATATTATATAAAAATAATTCTTTCTGAATTGCTGCAAATTTACCGCTTGTAATAAATAATGGGCTGCAATTCTACTTGTTTCTTCGGTTTTCTATACCATCCAGCACCAGTGGTGAATGGCGGTTTATTTACTTGAGGTGGTTTTAGACGACATGGAATTTGCTGTGGCTTTTCAGATGGAAAAGCCCTATGAAATAGAGCATGTCTGTCAAAATTCAGAAATACGAAGGGTTTATAATTTTTGCTTTCACACGTTCGGTTTTTGTTTCATCTATCATTACTAGGGTGATCGATTATTCGACTTGTTTCAATAACCGGTTTTCAAATATTCCGAATAGTTGCTATTTCAAAAAACCGGGTTTCAGTAAGGCATTTTAAAAATAACCGGCTAACCGGCTTTATTTCGAATACATAAAAATACAAAGATCAAATTTGGTAAGGAACCAACTAAATACATACATACATATGACTAAAGGTATGTTCAGACCTAACAAATATTTGACGTTAGAATCAAAAAAACCTTGACCAGTAAATTGATTAAACTTAAGCATTATTTTAAACAATTTCTAGTTATTTGCTAAACTTTATGTCTAAGATGATAATTGTATGTAGTTAAGAAACCGTTAAATAATGTTTGCTCTAGCCAAACGTTTTGCAAAAGCAAACAATTCTTTAAGAAAACTGGTGGATACGTTAGGAGTCAAATATTTAATATGTGTGAGCATAGCTTTAGAATTTTTGAAAAACTTTGGTTTTGAAAATATAGGAATTTAACAAGGCGAATTCATACCAGGTAATCTCGGTACTACAACAAGTGCAACTCGTACAAAAACCACAAGCAATTTGTTTTTGTAAAATCATTGTACAATGTCAAAAACAGAAATAAAACAAAACAGAAACAAAGATAAGAAAAGATAATAAGCAAAATTTTGACATCCAACAGTGATTTTAGCTAATATCAGCAGGGCTTCTAAGACCACCTGTAATAAATTCGCCTTGGAATTTAATAAATTTTTTATTTGACATATTTTCCAAATTTATTGTAAATGAGTTTTAATTTGTTGTTGGTTAAGCATGTCTATATGAAGCAGTAAACTTCAGCCATATTTTTGAAAAGTGCCAAACAAAACCTCTTTTCCAGGATTATATATTTAAATTTTTTTTGTTTCAGCATTAAAGAAACAATAGTAATATGAACATGCTTTTTGTATGAAATATCTGTCAATTCGTCGATCAGACAATTTAAACCCTTCCAGGGCATTTTTGATTCCTGCAATTTCCCCATATCGTTGATTCCGCCGGAATGTTCTTGTTTTAAGCATGAAGATATGCTAGAACTACTTAAGAGTTTTTCATTCATTATTGGCAGAATATTTTAGTAAAATGTTATTTGCAGTCTCTTAAAAACTACTTGGAACAGATTCAGGTTTTACTTGGCGTATATTTATGTCAAGCTTGTAGACTAATTAAAAGTGATTAATAAGTCGTGACGTTAAAGAACATTTGCAACTTATCATTTTAGGGCCTTTTAAGCACAATTTTCTTTTAAGTCAGTTCGAAATATCACCAGAGATGACATCTTTATAAAGATATATTAATTTTACTAAAGTAACCGGTTTATTCGATATTCGAAAAATGGGCATTTTAATTTATTCGACTTGGGCAAAACTAAAATAACCGGTTAATACCGGTCGAATACTATTCGATCGATCACCCTAATCATTACCATGGAAACGATAAAAATTCAATTGCATGTTTTTCCTTGTGCATCCAATTAAGTCAGAAATAATATATGTGCGGTGACCTTTTGTCCTTTTTTTTGGATACGATGTCCTTTTAGATTTTTTTTTTCAAAAAAAGGACAGTTGCTTGTCATTTTTTTTCAAAAAAAGGACAGTTGCTTGTCATTTTTTTTGTAAATTGTCCTTTTGCTAGATTATAACTACTTCTTTAAACTCGTAAACTATAAGTTTTATTTTCCCAAACCTCCAAAATTTCAACAATAATTCTAAAAAGGACAGTAGATTGACTGTCCTTTTTTAATTATATTTTCGTTTTGTTATATTATTATAACTTCTTCTTCAAACTCGTTAATTGCAGGTTTTATTTTCCCAAAATCCTAAAATTTCAACAATAATACAGCAAAACAAGCTGGTTGACATTAATGCCAGCGTTAGATCGAGTTCTAAAATTATTCGTTCCATTGAAAGAATATTTGCTCTATCAACTAAGGAGCCCGATGATATTGCAAAATTTATTTTGTTGATCCACGTGCTGGATTGTAATTGCTTTTGCCACATAGCCAAGCCTTTATATATCATAATATTTTTGTCGTCTAGAATCAGAACATAATTCAATGCCTGAGGCTGCTCTTAATTTAAACGACTTTAATTTAAAATAAATTGCACGCAAAGAAAATGTATTTTTACCATTGGTTATTGGCATACTAAAGCGGCTCATACACTTGCAATAAAATTGTTCAATTTTATGTAATGTACAATTATATCGCCAATGTGTATATGATATTCGAAAGTGGCCAATGTGTATATGATATTCGAAAATGAGATCAGCCGATCAGTTACTGTGAATGGTATTCGCTATCGCGATATGATAAATTGAGGATATGGACCTGGTTGATATGTGGTGCCAACATCGTGGCATTAATTGGCCGCCAATATCACGTGATTTGGCACCGTTGCATTTTTTTTTTGGGATATTTAAAAGAAAAAGTGTACGTAAATAAGCCAAAAACAATTTAAATGAGATCATTCGGCACATTAATGCCCTGAAAATATAAGAAACTCTCGATTGTAACACAAACAATATTTTAACATATTAACCCGAAACAACTAGAAGTGTTAAAATTTTTTAATTAAAACAGGACTCTAATGGCATAATGGAATAACTTATATGTTTAGAGAAATGCAGGAAAATGACAGAGAAATTAGATAATCTTTTTTGGGTTGCTTTCGAGTTCTCCAACATCTACGATAAGTGAAATCATTTTTCGAAGTCAAGACACGATTGAAATAATCAATAAAATGATCTCACAGTTTATTTTTTAACTAAACATAATCCCCTGTATTTATAAACGATTATTAAATTTAACAAACGTTTATTAAGGCATATTTTCATACGAAATTTGTTTTGTAATCCCTTATTAAATGTTAAAAAATTTTATAAATACAAATGAATAAGTATTAATTAAAAAATCTTCATATTTCAGAATTTTTTTTGATTTGCTCGTTTTAGTTCAAGAATTTTTATGTTTGTTATGCGTTGTTTTTTTTACCAATAAACGGCAAATAATAAATAATTTATGCAATTTTATTTATTCAAATTACTTTATTTATAAAAAAAAACTTTTTTAATCGGTTAAGCGATCAATAACTAAATTAACCGATTAAAACAAAACCTCGGTTAATTAGTCGAGCGATTCACCAATGAAAGAAAAACCCCATAAAATGAATACCCTAATACTTGCAAATTTAATTAAAACAAAGGTTTTGATAAATTGAGAACAATGGATGAATGCCTTACATAAATGAAATTAAACAAGATTCGTATATCCCATGTGCCAACTCGACCTTGGATGTCTACTTGTTTTGTTTATAAAGCAAAAATTACCCTATTTGTTATGATTTTAGGTATTAATGTCTCTAGTTTGTATTTTCTGCTAAATAAACTTTGGAAACATTAAAACCTCTTTAGCCTCGAATACAATATTTACAAGCATGAATCAAAAAAACAAGTTCTCCATAAACATTCAATAGAATATGCAAATTGCCAGTACGCCATATAAAAAGAGCGAGAGAGATTCTTATATAGTCTTCTATACCCTTCAACATGGTGAGATAAGAATACAAATTTATGTAAATACTTTTTTTTAGATGTAAATAAATTGATTTTCTCTCTTGCCACTTGTCCAATCCCGCCCACAATTTTTTCGTGGCGTTCTTCAGATATAAAAAAACTACAAAGGATAAATGGGAAAAATTTAGTGTTTTTCACATAAATTATCCTTAAACTCAAAAAAAATAGTGCTTTTCACACAAATTTTCCTACATGTTAACATCACTTGTATTGTGAAAACCGTACATAAACTTCAATGCGGCACGTGTTAGAAATAAAATATTGTTTAGAAATTTTTACTGAATCATTTCCTCGCTATATTTAACCATTTAAAAGATACTTCATTAAAAAAAAGAGTTTAAAATCAAATAAGGACCAGTCTCATAGACATTTAGCATCAATGTTAGAGTCGGAGTCGTACTAAAACAATTTTAGCGGATGGAGTCGGAGTAAGAACTCCACAGGCCTGGGTATATTTTTATATCAATATAGTCCGGACTGGTGCACAAATGGATAAGCAAAAACTACAACTTTTTATCCATAAATCTTAAGTAATCTTATAAATGACCAAGTAATAGACAAATAACTACTTTTTTCTTTCCAAAATATGCCCCAGAAAATTGCAATTGGACTCATAATACTACGATTAACATTTAAGATTTGTCACAGCCGAATAGAGTTATTTTACTTGTTAAATAATAAATGCACAAAATGTTATCTTCTTATTAAAACAATATGGCAAAGTGCTTCTCTATGTAAATCCCCAAGTCTTAATTTATTTCAGAACATTGCAAATTTGTTCTCTTCGATCTTTAAGCTTATGTAGGTTTAAGGTGCTCTTATCTGATTATTTAAAATTTTTTTTCATAAATATAATTATGCACTAAAGGTGGAAGCATTTAGTCAACTGTTTGTAGTGTTTTTCGTCGTGTTCGTGAATACAAATGTCGAATTTTGTTTACTTCCATCTTTTCCAGTGTAAATTCTCCATTTTAACAAATAATTTTGCAACTTCCAATAAAAAACCAAAGACATTTTATATACAAAATTATGGAATTTTAAACAAGAATAAATCCAAATAAATTAAAAAAAAAATATTGCTATTGGAAGAGTAAGTTTAAAGAAAGTTGACCAGCGTTGCCATTGTGCCATATTTTGTGGCATATTTTACCCTTTTTAGCCACTTCTTTTTACTCCTTTTGTGTAATTTTAAATCAAATAATGCTACTTTTTGAATGTTTTTTCAAAATTGACTTACACGGAAACATGTTCCCCAATTAAATCATTAATCGAAAATAAAATCAGTTTTAATTTAAAATTTTATCAAGTGCTAATTTAATTTTAAATTAAATCAAATGATAACTTATATCAACAACACTACTGCAGAAAATGGTGTTAATATCAAAAAATATTAATTTGATACTATTAATTTATAAAGTGGTGCACACGGGATTGAACTCGGCTCGAATTTACTAGTTTGCACCACTGCGGCGCGTGCCAGTCTTTAATAAAAATCAATCTTTAACTAATGGTAATGCTGGATCGAAATTTAATTTAATGAAACTATATTAATAAACTTAAGCCTAATTAAAATATCAAAAACATTAATAAAATACCAACAGTTCAATGAATAATCACAATTGTTATCAATTTTTGTGCACTTTTAATTTCTTTGTCAACAGCACTGATGAAAACCCGCTAATAAGTCATCAAAGATTAGTGAAACAACAAGTTTAATTTAAGTTTTACAGCAAACTCAAAATTTGCATGTGTTTTATTATTATTTTTCAGGGTCTTTAAATGTTAGATTGTTAAGCATTATTGAAAGAAAGAGTATTTTCAATAATTGCATAAGGAAAAGTAAGTATTAACTTTTTTAAATAAATCAAAAAGAAAGGGTTGGCTGCCAATCCTTCACAAAAAACAACACATATTAAAATCTGGACTTTAAAAAGTTTCGACGTCAAAATAAATTTATCATCAGATGCATTAGACGATCCCAAGAAACTCGCAAAAAAAACTAATCGAAAATATTTTAAAGGGAGGGGGGGAGGGAGCGGTAAGGAATACAAGTGGTTGAAGGTGGACCCCGACGCAAAATATATTGTTGTTTGAAAGCAGTT
Organism: Pollenia labialis; assembly: GCA_949318255.1. NCBI lineage: Eukaryota > Metazoa > Arthropoda > Insecta > Diptera > Polleniidae > Pollenia > Pollenia labialis. The sequence goes on from OX439140.1 coordinate 105,273,521, forward strand.
GTTAAGCAATACGAAAATGCTTGATCGCTATTCCCAAGCTGCTAATTTTGCAGGTTACATGTTGCCGTACAAAATAAAAGCAAATTGTTAATTTCTTGGAAAACAAGGTCTAAAAATATCCCAAATTTTTTGTAGATAGAGCCTTTAGTTTTTTTTTTTTTTGTTAAAAAATCGCTAACCTTTGTCAAACTATTCCAAAATATTTGTGAACATTTGTGTTGATGCAATACATTAGAATCAATGAAAAAGTCGATTTTTAATTTTTGGTAAGTTAGGGATTTTTAGGGATATTGAATTTTATAATAAACTTTCTTAAATATTTTATGTACCATAAATGTTCATATTAATTTGAATGTGTATTCTAAGTCAAATTACAATTTATAAAGCTTTCATACTTTAATACTGTTATTCCTTCAGAATTATTTTTGTATCTATACATTTGTATAAAAGACTGAAAGAAATATTTGGATATTTTATGTAAATTCATAAATTTACATGTATGTAAGTATGTATTTAATTTACTTTGTTTATGTTCCTGAATTGTTGTTATTAAATAAATGTATGTACCTATTAGGGATACCAAACGGGATCGATTGTTACAAATCCCGGGATTCGGGATTTTGGAAATCCCGATCCCAAAATCCCGGGATTTTCGGGATCCCGGGATTTCGGGATTTTTCGGAATCAATGTGTTTCTTTAATATACAACTTTTTTAAATAAACAACACTTTATTTATTTATGTTTGAATTTTTAAAAAAGAAAACTTAACAAAACAATTCATAAGCTACTTTTTTTTAATTTACTAAATTTTATTTATTTTTAAGTTTTTAAAAATGAAAAATTAACAGAACAATTCATTAACAACTTTTTTTTATAAGCAAAAGTTAATACAGTAGAATCGCGAAAAAGTTAACCAAAATATTCCAAGGGTTGTTAACTTTTCGAACTATTAACTTTTCTAAGCAGGTATTAAATTTTAAAAAATATACTATAATAAATATGGGATTTTCGGAAACATTTAAATTTTAAAACACTTAATTTATTCCAAGGGCTTAGTTTTGATCATAACCAAAAATAAACTTAGATTATTCATTTCTGTTCGCCACAGCCTCGGTAATTTCAAAAAATGTTTTTCTTATTTTTGAGATCCATAATCCGACGCTAAAAGTTTTCCATGAATATCTTATTTAATTTTGTTCAAACTTTCTACTTTCTGCTCATTTGCAATATTTGTTTATTAATACGCTCAGAATAGTTAACTAATAGTTTACTTTTTGGAGCTACGAAGGGGCGTTTAAATTCGGTTAACTTAACCGCGAGTTAACTTTTACGAGAATCTTGTACATATATTTTTTTTAAAGAAAACTTAACAAAACAATTCCGTTTACATAAACATTTTAAATTATTATTATGGTTTTATGTCTTAAATTAATTCTTAATTGTATAAACGCTTGAAATGTAATCTCGTATTCATAAACGATTATTAAATTTAACAAATTTGCAATATTTGTTAATAACTACTTTATCGACCAAAAAATAAAACACATGCCTATACAAAATAAAAAACATGACGTCAACATGACACGAATCATTTGAACGCCCATAGGACATGAGCCGTATGAATTCAGACTTACTTATTGTCAACATAAATGTATTAGACCGATAAAGCGTCCTTTAACGATGTTGCTTTTCTCAATATACCGACAAAAACATTGTTTTCAGTCTGCAACACGTCTCAAAATACATATAAAAGTTGCGAGACAGCTGATTTAATTTATATGTACGGCAAACAAAAGGAAAATAAATAATTGGCAGATGAGTGCTGCTTAGCTTTGCGATAGAAAACAAATGAGACATTGAGAAAACCAAATTTCTTTAATGTGCAGTTTTTCGTTGGAAAAAAGATAATCGCGTAATGAGTAAACGGTCATAGACAATAAATAATTGAAAAAACAAGTTAAAAGTTAAATTTATTGAGTCTCTTTTTTTACAGTACTTAATAGTTTAATGTAAAATTGTTACATTTAAGATTATAATATATTGTCTTAAAAACATTAAGTAAAAATATATTCAGTACCTAACTTAACATTATATGTATTAAAATGGTTTTTTTTTAACAAAAATATAGCAATTGCCCTTGCTCCCGAGGCAAAACTATATCATGAGTTTATAACTCTTAAATATAAAAAAAAAAAAAATAAAAGAAAATTTTGCATTTTTGTTTAGCATTTTTAGCATGGTTTTAAGCCCCATTTAGCATCCAATTTTTTTTAAATGTGGTCACACTGGTTACGAAAGCAATTATGTAATGGCAAAATTCTCTCGTGGTAGGTCCAAAATTCACCATATGCCCCATATAAACCCCCATCCTAAAATCTCATATCGATGAAGATATCAAAATAATATTCGGCACAAAGAACTTTATCATTAATCTTAACCTCATAACATAATTCCCTTTTTTCCCTTTTATATAATTTTCAACGGCAGCGCTGTTTATGACTAACTTAAGCCTAATCTTAAATAAACACTTTAAGTATGGTCTCTTTCCTTCTCTTTTGTGTTTTGAGTAGAATTCCACTTCGTAATAATTGTTATTTAAACAATGTTTTGAATTCCCCGGAGCCAGTATCAATTTAATCGCAAGTTCAGTCGGATCGCGATCGATTCTTATTTTCTTTATAAAAAAAACATAATAAAAATGCTACATGTCTCATACATTCATATGATGTTATTGTTGGCATTGGTTATTGTGTGTTTAACGGAAAACATTGTGAACTCCACACCACAATGTGTCCAGAAATTGGCAAATAAAGAAGACGTTATTTGTGTTAATGTGAAATATATAAGCAATTTACGCGGGGTGGCGCAGGATGATTGGAAACATCTAAAGATTGTTAATAAAGAACAAAAACAACTAGAATGGGGTGGTAAGTAGAATCTAGTGATTTTTTTACCAAAAATTAGATTCATTTTGATTCATTTTATAATCTTTAGAACTTCCGGAAGAATTTGGAAATTTAGAAATCTTAGATGTATCTGAAGTTGGTGAATTAGTTTTAGACGACAATGGATTTAATAATTTTATCAATTTAAAATCATTAAATGTGTCTGGTTGCAAAGTGGAATTTTTAAAGGGCACCCATTTTAATGATTTGAATAAATTGAAAAATCTTGATGCTAGCTGGAATTCATTGGAAATTTTAAGTTCAGATTTTAAACATAAATTTCAATCTCTAGAAGTTGCCAACTTTTCCCATAACGGTATTCGGTCGATAGATGCTGATGGAATTATGCCAAAACTACGAGTTCTTCATTTGGATTTTAATGCGTTAAAAAGTATAATCCTGCATAATTTTACAAATTTAAATATTTTAACTATAAATGATAATTTAATTGAAAAGGTAAGTTGTACTTTAATAAGTTTCAATAATAGTTCTTAAGCATAAGTGGGTACAAGAACATTGGAAAACGTAAAGGAGGCCTTCTGATATTCAAAAATTGATATAAGGTCAAACACATTGATACATTGGTCAGGGTTGCCAGATGTTTTTGAGCTCCATCGCCCAACCGGATGTCAGAAATCGCCAAACGTCAATTTTGTTCAGTTTTCGTATTTTTTTTTTTTATAAAATTTTGCATACAAAAAAATTCAGTATATTATTTCATTCCTAAATCGCCAAAAACGGAAAAAATACCAAAAATTCACCGAAAGTAAATTTTGTTTCTGATTTATTTTTTGTTTTTTTTTTGATAACATAATACGGAGATCATATCGCTCATTTGCTGCAAGACCGGCATAAATCAAAAAATAAAATTTTAGAGTTAGTGATGCAGAATTGTTCGCTATGTTTTTCTTTACATTCATCTTTATATCTTAATACTTTCCCCATTTGAAGAGAATGTATCGTTATATTTTCTAAGTGATTAGAGCAAATCCAAAACTTTAAACGCTTTTTTTTCGAAATGGATTTTTGACTTATGCCGGTCTTTGCAGCAAATGAGCGATATATGTGTTTAGTTCTTAAAACTAAAATTAAGTACACAAGTTTATAAGATCGTATGCCTAATCGATTTCATTACTGGTGTTTTGACCTGCATACACACTTTAGAAATAAATAGTGACTGTATATAAAATCTACTTGAAATGATAACAACACAAAAATCATTTGAAAAAAGTTTCCAGATTTTTTTAAAGTTAGTTATGATAGCAAAAAATGTCAAACGGTTACAAAAATCGCTGAAATAACATAAATGGGGAAATAGCCAAAAAAAATCGCCAGTTACATAAAAAATCGCAACAACAAAAAAAAACGGCAAGTCGCCAAATGAAAAATTCCACCGCCAAACACGTTTCAAAATCGCAACGTTTGGTGAGAAATCGCAATATCGCACTTGGTATATTACAAAATTAAAATAAAACAATTTAGAGTACCATATTTGGCTATGCCGAATCTTTAATGCCCTCGACAGTTGGAATATTTTAGTTTTTGTCCTGTAAAACTTTGGCAGATCAAATTTTGCTACAATAGCATTATTCGGTACGGACATATGGTTAATTTCGATCAAAACGAAATTTAGTAGTATGATAAGTCATATAAAACGAATTTGTGCCAAATGTTATGTCTATTCGCATATTCCGCCACCATTAATGTTAGATTTTGTAACAAAATTATCAATTTTGCAATGTGTGGGATGCAGCCGATATTGCTGCATTTCAATCCCAAACAGACAGACACAGCTTAATCGACATAAAAATGCTCAAGGACCCAGAACTTCTTAATAAGTGTTGGTATTGAAATGATTTTTAGCAAAAATAACTTTTATAAAAGCAAGTCTCTATGTATTGAAATAAGTCTAGAACTAGCCATTAGTCCCAAAAAGTTCCACTCCTGATAATGGCTTAAAAACGAAAAGCCTGATACAGGAGACGAAATTTATATACACATGGGGGATTTCATGTCGAGGGACCCAGCCTTTTAAACCGATGTCTTTCGATCGGGATGAAATTTGTTAATCCTATTGGATAGATAAATCTTTATTTAGATAGACACATAAGCTTTGAATTTTTTCAAATTGATTTACGTATTAGCAGACGTTAGTTAGTTAGACATACAAAATGCTTATATGAATCTAAGCTCAGCAAATGACAATCCAAATCCAAAATCGCCTACGGTCCCAAATCGGTGGCAAATGGTCTGAATTGTCTGACTATACATTATTACCACTTAATTAATGCAAATAATCATAAAATAATTTGAGTTCTCGTTTTTAACACAAGTATCTGAATATTTTAAAAATTAAAGGCCGAAAGGATCGAAGTTTTATTAGTTTTTAAAACACGTTTGTCAATAGATTGGTTGGGCTTGCTTTAATTTGCAATTTGTTAAAAAAAAAATTTTATAGCGTTTACCGATTTGGTCATTTAATTTTATATTTAATCCAAATATTAATTTTATTTCAAATAATATGGAAACGTTATAGTTCTGGCCAAAACTTAGCTCGTTTAAGTTAAAATTTTTATATTTCTAATGAGTAAGATCACTTGATATTAAATTTAACAAAAGAAGGTGTATTCGATCTAAACGTTTTGCAGAATTATTTCTTAATAGATCTATTAAAAATATGTACATATATTAAAATTATTTTATTTTCAGTTAACTGCAAACTCCTTCAGACTGTTACAATCAATGGAAGACCTGATGATAAGTTCAAGTCCTCTCAATCATATCGAGGACAACGCATTTGAAAGTATGACGAAACTAAAAAAATTAAACCTTTCAGCCAACAGTCTGGAACAGCTATCACCCGATGTTTTTGCTGGTCTAAACCGTGTTTTACAATTGGACCTTAATTCCAATAATCTTAAAGAATTAGCGCATTTACAATTTCAACATTTAGTAAAGTTGCAATACTTAGATATTAGTCGTAACAGTTTGAAATTACTGAATTCCAGTAATTTTAATAATTTAGCCAACTTACGCAAATTATATATTTATAAAAATGATATAGAAGAAATAAACTCAAATACCTTTGCCAATTTAGTATCATTAGATACCTTGGATTTATCGTATAACTCCATAGAATATCTTGGAGCAGATGCCTTTGGTTCAAATACATTGCCTCGTTTGCGTAAACTGACGTTAAGGTCAAACAATTTGAAAAATTTACACCCGCTGGCTTTTGCTTCGCTACCTTTGCTACAATATCTTTCATTGGGACTTAATCAAATTACTAGCTTGGATATTCGTATGTTTGCTCCCCTGAGGCGTTTGGAGAAACTACATTTAGGCAATAACCTAATAGAGACAATATCTTCGGATGTTTTAGAATCTTTAACCGATGTTACAGAACTACTTTTGGATAACAATCGCTTATCATTTCTTTCCGATTCAAATGCGGTATTTGCAAAGTTGGAAAAGGTCTCTCTAGAAGGGAATCCCTGGCAATGTCCTTGCTGGGATGATATGACTCGCTTTCTAGATAACCGCAATACTTCATACGTTCGGCCACACAGTCCATATTTTAAGGGCCAGAAGCCACTATGTGTTGTTACACCCGTAGACTTTTGTGTAAAGGATTTGCGTTTGGTTAAGGAACATAAAATTGAAGAAATATATAATAGTGGTTAGAGGTGAATGAAATTGCAGTACATATTTAATTTATTTTATTTAAAAAGCAATAATTTCATAGAATTGATTTACGTAGTACATACACACATACATACATATGTATATTAAAATTTTAATATTGTTAACAATTTTTACTTATTATTTTACAAAGTAAGAATCTTAAATATCCTTCACAAAGGATCAGCATAATAGTGTTCGTATCGCTACGAACAATAACATATTATTTGTACATCATTATGTCATAATACTCGGCACTTGTTTAAAATTTATCTATTGCATATGATATCTAAGAACAAGAGCAATAAATTATTTAGTAATATTTGTCAGGACTCATCTAAAATTATTTTAAACACTTTTTTGATAAACATTTTTACAGTTACCATATTAGGCCCGTTTTCACAACTTACCGATAGATAAAGGTAGGTTTTTATATGCCGTATAAATAGTGTTTCATTATCACAACTTGACTTTAACCTACCAGGTGGGTTGAACCTTAATTTACTTTAACGCTCACTTAAGTTTAAAGTAATGGTTTAATAATGGAACACTTTTCATAAGGACAGTTTAAGTCTACTTTTACCTATCGGTAAGTTGTGAAAACGGACCTAAGTCTGTTCAAATCCTGGATATTTTTTAAATTTTTTTTTAAAAATTTTATATAAGTTATTTAAGTACTTAAAAAAACTTACCGCAATACAGTCCTTTTTCATTCAAAAATTTCATACAAAATTTGATCTCTCTCGCAGTAAATTTTTCAGGTACATATCCATACATACATATACATTTTTTAAATCGTTATTTTTAAATTTAATATATATATTTTCAATTTTTATATTAGACATTTTCAAAAATGATAGTACAAATTTAATTTATGCTAGTAAAATCAATTCAATCAATCAGAATTTACAACAGGTGACCTTATCTTGCTACGTAAGCAACAGCTGATATCTAACCTTGTGTCAAAATGGTAAACCGTTCTGGTGGTTCTGGGAAATCGTTACTTAAGTCTATAATTTTCGCTTAAAATTATGAAATTTAAAATATTTTTAAGTTATTATATTTCAAAACACACAATTAAAATTAAAAACAAAATGAAATATTTGTTTGAATATTTGACACAAAGTTAAAATATTTTACAGTGTTGTAAACGTTTTCAAAATAAGACCACCTTGTACAAGGCGAATTTACACCAGGTGACCTTATCTTGCTACGTAAGCAACAGCTGATTACTAACCTTGTGTCAAAATGATATAACATTCATTCATAATTTTCGATTAAAATTATGAAATTTAAAATTTTTTTAACTTATAACATTTCAAAACAAACAATTTAATATTAAAAAGAAAATGAAATATTTGTTTAAATTGTTTACTACAGTGTTGTATTATTTTTGACACAACGTTAAAATATTTTACAGTGCTGTTAACGTTTTCAAAATAAGACCACCTTGTATGAATTCGCCTTGACCTTGTATGAATTTGCCTTGAGTAAAATGTTTACTATAATTTTCAAAAATGACTTCTACAAAATTTGAAAAATTAAAAGATAACAACTCTGTATCTTTTAAGTTTAATTATACAATTATTTATTAAGGCCGAAAGAAATAAAACATATATGTATGTAACAATTAAACATTTTTGTGTTTGATTTATATTTTTGTTTAAATTTAAAGGCAAAAGAAAACCACTTGCGTAAGACAACTCGCTTGCCGATCTTGAATGTCCCGGTTGGAACCACATATTGCCTAAATGGCATAAATTAGGTACTAAAAATATTACGATTTCGTGGCCTGGTAGCAATCGCCGTTGTTTGTTCACTGTTTATATAAAAAAAAATAAAAGTGCCGACAGTTAGAATATTTCAGGTCCAATATGGGATCTTTAAATTATTAATTAATCTTTATAAAAAACGGACGTCAGTATTAAAATTCTTCGCTTAATGGTATTATTTCTAGTGAAATTTAAGTAAAATAGCATGATTCGTTACAGTTTTAGCCGAACAGAGACTATTTTCAAGAGGGGAATTTATATTGAACCCATGGTAAATTATGGACCAGTCATCATAAAATTCTGCAGTGTGATTTCTGGTATTAAAAAACATAAATTTCAAAACAGCAGTTAAATTAGTTTTAGCGTTTACAGTGTATTTCAGAAGGCTGATTAATATGGGATCTAAGGTAAGTTATGGACCGTATATCACAAAATTGCATAACATTTTTGGAAGAAATTTTACAACAATAAATATATCTGCTACGGTTTTAGGCGTATTAAATTAATTTACCAGAGTGGGCTTTATATGGGGCCTAGGGTAAATTATGGACCGATCTTCACGAAGTTTCACAGTGTCATTGGCAGTCCAATTAAACAGTGATGTAGAAAATTTTATTATGATAGCATTATTTATTACGATTTTATGTGCACTAAACTGTTTTCTGGGAGTAGGCTTTATAAGGGACCATTGGTAAATTATGGACTGATCATCACGAAATTTTACAGTATGATTTCCAGTCGAATAAAACGAATTTTCGAAAAATCTTCTATCATTCCGTCCATTTTTCCACCATTTATGTTAGTCTTTGTAACAATACATTTTTTAAGGTGGTGGTTCCACATTTTGATTCATTGCTCTGATCCCACTGAACCGATTTTTCTGAATTTCATTCCCAAACTGCTTAGGATAACTACAAGCAATTTGACACCAAGTTCGTTCATTTCTTTTGAGTTTTTCGAAAATGAACGAGTTTTTAACAGACGGACAGACGGCGGACGGACATGGCTAAATCGACTTAGAATTACTCAAGGAGCCAGAATATATACATACATACTTTATGGGGTCTCAGATGAAAAATAAAAAAGTTACACACGAAATGACGAACTTAGTATACCCTCATTCACCACTAATAGTGGTGAAGGGTATAAAAATACAATAAACATTTCGATTAACCAAAAGAAACTACATAGTTTTTTAAAGAGAAAGATTTTTCCATGTTGGCAATACTTAAAGTATATTATATTTAGTTTGTTCACAAACCATATAAATATGTATATGTATTGCTATTTGTATAACAGTTAATTTTTTCCAAAAATAATATAAGCCAGTGATGCCATTAGGATACGAAAGATACCATAATTTTTTCGTATCTCTTGATGATATCAGGGTACCATGTATAATCCTGACATTTACATTTGTACTTCCATTTTTGAATACATGTGTGGAGAGAATTTTTAGCCAACTAAAACTGCGCATATAAGCTAGCTTTCCCTCAGTGTATTAATCAAATATAAAAAATTGGGTCATACATAAATCTAATTAATAATAAATTGTGTATTCCTAAAAATAAATTTGATAAAACTTATTACGAGTGATCATTGTAGCCGACTCAATACAATACAATAGTAGCTTAAATAAGCGTAAAAGATAGCATTAAGGATGTTTTTTTTTTATATTATAAAAAAAATAATCTATTTACTATAAATACGTTTCAAGATTTTGATACAAAAAATCTTTTATATCTTTTTAAATATTGATATTCTGTTAATTGCTTTCAGACGCTCTGGCAGGTTATTGTATTCAAATACTCCCGTATATTCTATACGCTGCTTTGTGGTTTCCAATCTGCATAGTGGTAATCTAAGATTTTCTGTAACGGTTTAAATACATATGTATGTTAGTGCTTGCTACTCGTATAGTTGACTTATAAACCTCTTTATGAAGAGGTAATGTTGAAAACGTTAATGGTAAACTGTAAATTATTTTCAATGCTTTATTTTGCATACTTTGCAAATTTTTTAACACTGTTGTATTCTTACAACCATATAGAATGGTCGTATAATTTAAATGGCTTTGAATCAAGGCCTGGTGTTATAATAGTTTTGTTTTTTCATTTTTTCATTAAGTTTGTATTTAATTTTGTACAATATTCCAATAGCTGGAGCTATCTTAGACTTAATTTCACATATATGCAAGTCCTACGAGAGGTACTCTGTAACGATATTCCCAAGTATTGTACAAAATGAGATTCTTCAACCATTTTACCGTCAACAAAAATGTAAAAATTGCTTAAAATGGCTTAAAACGAATAAGTTTGGGGTTTCCAGCGTTTAAAAATTGTTTATTAATACGAGCAAACTATATGGATAGAAAATACTCACATCATCTACAAACATATACAAGCGACCAGAAAGATTTAAATTATTAATATCGTTAAGATAAATGGAAAAGGTAGTTGTCCTAAACATCTACCCTGCGGCACACCAGATTTAATGTTAAAAAAGCTACTTTAAACGTCATTAATCTGGACAAACTGCTTCCGATTTTCAAAACAATTGTTAAACACTTGTAATTCTCTTGCAGTCACTCCATAATTACTTTACATCTGTATCATTATTTTATGATCAACCAGATCAAAAGCTTTCGAGAAATCCAGAAATAGCCCTGCATATCCTTTTGAACCCTGATCCATACATATCAAATTTACGACATTCACAACTGCTTCATCCGTCCCGCAAGCTTTCTTAAATCCAAATTGATATTTATAAATCTATTAATTATTTTCAAAATGCGATAAAAGCCTTTGGTAAATTAATTTTTCAAAAATGTTATCTATAGTTGAAAAAACTGCAACTGGACGAAAATTATTTTCTGTAGACGTATTTAAAGCTTTAGGAATATCAATTATTTTACTCACTTTCAAACAATCTGGAAACATTGACGTGCTTATAATTTTATTGAAAAATTTTTTTTTTAAATTGGAGCAATTATTTCCTTACATGTAACGACGGACTTAGGTAGAACGGTGGCATTGCCAGTTGCTTTTTTTACATACATAAATATATCTTTAGCAGAAACAGGCGGAATAGAAAAACCGCAAGCATGTTGCAATAATGTTCTAAAAACATTGCAATTGTCAGCAGGTAACGTTGGAATTTGTTGTCTTAAATCGATTGTATAAACGAATAATTCAGTTTCTCAGCAATTACTTGATTATCATATATATATTGGTACACCAGCTGAGTCTAAAAGTTTTATATCTCTTTTTTTCTCTCGTCCAAGGACTATTCAAAAAGTGCGAACATTTTTTTGGATCCCCCTCTACTCGACTCAAATTTTTCAAAAGAGAAAAAGGATTCATATATGATTCTTAAATATGAAATTCAACATTTTTTATTTTTCGAATTTATTCTATGAGCTAAATTTCAGTTATGTATTTTATAAAGTTTTTTTGTAATTGTCATATTCCTTCAATTTTTCAGAAATGACTTTATACACTATCAGACTATTATATTGTATTTTCTTGTTACATTTTACCTTAGCTTTCCGTTGGAAAGCAATGAGGTATATTGTATGAACAGAAAAATTTACAATTATTTATAAAATACATAACTGAAATTTAGCTCATAGAATAAATTCGAAAAATAAAAAATGTTGAATTTAATATAAAGTAACCTTCAGAAGGAAATAATTCCCAGTTTCTATTCTTAAATATGTTAATATTAAAATTTTTAAATATATTTTGCATTTTTGTTTTTGCCAAATTAAATAAAAATAGAAATTTTCGTGTCAGCTAAACAAATAATAAGCCCAAAAATTATTAACAATTTATGAACAAATTGTTTCTTCTCTTCTTTGCGAAAACCCGATAACTTTTGTTTGGTTCAAAACATAGCTTGGGAATAATGATTAGAAATCCTAATGATTACCAATTGGATTAGAAATTTTAATTGTGCTGTAAAATTGATTAGTAATAGGGGGTTTTCCCGAGATTTCCCGTCCCGGGAATTCCCGGGAATTTCGATTATTTTCTTTCCCGTTTTCCCGGGATTTTTGTTGCGGGATCCCGGGAAATGCTAGTTCCGCATAGTTTCAGAAAAAAGCTGTTCATACTTTGAAATTTAGTTTTATATTCTCTAAAAATTAGCATCTGTTGATGGGTTGTCGATTAGATCAATAACAAGAAGTGAGTACGTTCGTAAATCAATGTCTACTGACGCAATAAATCTACCAAAAGCAGAATGTGCCGTGCAACAGTTGATAATTAATAAATTTAGTGAAGTGAAGAGTTAATAAAGAACATAAATTACAAATAAGATGCAGGCAGTAAATTTTATTTGTCCATGGACAAGTTTTAAAAATAGGAGATATTCAAAAATATCGCTCCTTTATTGCAGCAAAGTCATATCTACAAAATGGCAAAGTGCGATTAAAGTTAAAATGTACCGATTTAAAGATACATATATTTTGCTATAACTTCGGTTCAGCTTGAGGTAAAAACCGATGTTTTGTTACGAGAAAGTAGAAGGAACACTTTGCTTAATTAACTTAATATTGAAAAAAAATTTTGAGATATGACGATATGTTTATAAGGTGATAAACATAAATTTGTTTTATTTTGTGACGGCTTATATAACTGGGAAGTGCTGGGAAATAGAAATAAAAAAAAAACTATGGAAACTCGTGTAAGATACTACAACATACAATTTTAAAAACACATTGTCCTAAATATTACAGGTGGATCTTGTAAGAAGAAGTCTGTTTGATGCTATTTTTTGCATCAACCTTGTCATACATTTGGCTGATATAGACGTTGTTTATAAAAAAGAAAAATTACTTTGGATTGCGAATTAGAAATATGCAACAACCTTAAACATTTGCACTTTAAACTATTTGTCCAATCTCGGTAAAAAAGTGAACGAAATGTTTCGGAAACATGGTAATAAGTAAATAAAATAAGAAATATGCTCTTTGCCGACTTTCTAAACGCATTGAGTGTGTCTTAATGTTATTTCCTATGCTGTTAAAAAATGTTGTTAATATATTTATAAAACATAATTATTTAAAATATTTTATCTATTTTATAAATTTACTTTTTGATCTCAAAACTTGAGTACCATAATTTTTGTTTGTTTTTATTATTGTTTTATGAATTAAATTGTTATGTTTATGTTATCTTTTTATCTTGTATCTAGAACATAATGATACGAAAAATGTACATATAAAAGCGTAAGGTAATAATAATTAAAGTTCCCCTTTCAACCCTTAATTAATTTTTGGGAGTACTTAGGCATTTCTTTGACTTACTTTGTAAACAAGTTCTCTTACGCTTTTTAAAAAAAAATGTTTTTTTTCATTAATTTAAAACAAATTTACTTTGTATTATTTCTATGGAGCGGGATCCCGGGATCCCGGGAAATTTAAAAATGTTTCCCGTTTTCCCGGGAATCGAAACTCCGGGGAAAAAAAAACTCTAATTAGTAATGATTAGTTAGTCATTTTAGACGATTACTAATTGATTAGATTAGAAATAATCAGAAATCTAATCACAATTAGTGACGATTAGCATTTCTAATCAAATCTAATCAAAACTAATCCAAAAAATAATTATATATATAATTAGATTTCTTGATTATTTTTGATTAGATTTGATTAGATCAACTATTTTTAACTATTTTTGTGAAAAGAAAATATTTTTTTATCGCATTTGTTGGTATATTTACATAATGTAACAGTTTTTGAATATTGCATAAAATTGCATACGGTGCACCCTGTTGTTGTGTTATTATTAATGTTAATTTTTTTATTCAAATTAAAGTGTTCAAAATTATTGGTAAGTAAAAATGCACGGATTTTTTTTCTTTTATTTATTGTTTTTTCGCCGTCGTGAAAATTTAAACAAAATGCAAACTTTATATGTAAAACAAAAATTTCCAATTTATTTTCGAAATGCCATAAGCAATCAGTTTTACGCTTACTTAAATGACCCGGATCCCGGCCCTGAAATTTGGACCAAATATAATGTTTTGAAGGAAGCATTCCTATCGTGTAACACCCCTAGAGGGAAGCGAACTGACACTGAAGTAGTCCCGTGATAGGTCTTTGGTGGTAGGGACCGGTTCCAGTTCTAACACTTTATATGAATAAGACCTATCACTTTTACATGGGGTTGTCATTGGAGGGGGTCAATTGACACCATTTGACGAATCACAGATCTATTCTCAAAGAACCTGCTTAGTGTCAGTTACTAAAAAGTAGTATTATTTAAATACAATGTAGTATTATTTCAATAAAACTAGTCTAAGAATTAAATTTAAGAGCCAAATTTTAAAAATTACCAAAAAATGTGTCACATCACCGCTGAAGACCGTTCTGTAATTCATTACTTTTTCTACCTTTTTGTTCTTTATAAACCAGTTAAGGGATTGGTTCTTCTTTCACTGGTTATGAGTCCTTTCTTTTTGTACTTGTTCTTTTTTCACAAATCCCAGGAACAGTCGCTTGGACCAATTGGCACAAATTTCTTGCAGGGACCCCACTGACATCGTCAACACCCGTTGAACGACTATTCTCATTTGCAGGCATCATCAATAGTCCTAGATGAAATTCATTGTCAGACTTTTCTTTTGAAAAGTTGGTATTAATGAAGTCTAATGTCAATTTTTTGTGAATTATAATATATATATTATGTAATATATATATATATATATATATACCTATTTCATTTTTTTACAGAACTTACTGAATATGAATTTTTTTTTGTTTTTGCTTGACTTTCTGAAAATTCGTTATTTATCTTTATGTATGTAAATATATGTATATGTATGTTGCAATATATAATGCAACTTTATGCAGTATTCAAAACTGTTACATTATGTAAATATAGCAACAAATGTGATAAAAAAATATTTTCTTTTCACAAAAATAGTTAAAAATAGTTGATCTAATCAAATATAATGAAGAAATCTAATCTATTATTTTTTGGATTAGTTTTGATTAGATTTGATTAGAAATGCTAATCGTCACTAATTGTGATTATATTTTTGATTATTTCTAATCTAATCAATTAGTAATCTGAAATTTTTATAAAAATTAAATTCTAATGATTAGATTATTTTATTTCTCTAATCGTAATGATTTCTAATTTTAATCCAAATTCCCCAGCTATGGTTCAAAATATTAAAAAAAAAATTCAATTAAAAAATTTACAAAATATTTTATTAAAATATTTACACTAAAAAAATATTTTTAATATACATATATTATAAAGAAAAACTTTTGCTGTTGACATTCATTTGCGGATATTGTTGATGACGTCGGACAGAAGGCAACAACATTTCAACGTCTTCCATGATTAAAATATTTTCTTGTTGTTGCTGTCATCATTCATAGAAGAAAAGTTTTCATAATGACGAAATTAATGAAATTTGATTATAAACAAGACCTTAATTTGATTTATGTTTAATGGCAATTAGACACTTTTTCGTAATTTAAATTAAGAAAGGATACTTTAAGGTTATATTATGTTTTTCATATACTTTATATTTTGTTTAGATTTTTGCTTAATTCTGCAAAGCAAATGGGCTGTTTTGCAGCAATTATGTTTTCATTTGCCTTTGACATATTAAACTCAACTCAACTCAAACTTTTAGCAACTTTTGACAGTCATTAACTTTTTACAAAAAGCAAAAACAAAGAAAGGAGTGGTCGTATTCAGCTCTGTCCTTTTTCAACTCGATGCCCTGTATGAAATTTCTTTCGGCCTTACATTGTTTTTTTATTTATTAAATGCTTAAAAAAATTAAATTAAGCAACAACGAAAAACGTCTACTTATACAGTCGGGCCTCGATTATCCGTGATGGTCGCGACCAGAAGAATTACGGATAATCGATTTTCAAGGTTAATCGAATAACAATTTTGATTATACAGTTTTTTTTAATATTTTTGTTATTTAACAAGTGCACATTGGTAAACGTACATATTTACATATTTAAAAAAAATATTTAAAAAGTTTATGTACATTTTGAAATTAAATTTTCTACTAAAAACATGAGACAAAAAAGGACATTAAGCAAAAAAAAAAGGATACAATTTAAAAAAAAAAATCGTGTGATGTTGTTTGCCAAATATTTTTCAACTGCCATCACGGATAATAGAGGTAATCACGATTAATCGAAGCAACCAATCTGAAAACATTGCATACAAAAAACAATAGAATGATCATTGGCAATCACGATTAATCGGGGTTACCGGTTAACCGGATCACGGATAATCGAGGCCCGCCTGTATTTGTATGGTGAAATAGGACCATTACTTTACGTAGCCTTCATAGAAAAAACCACCAGAATAGGGTTTTTAGTCTTGTAGATGTTAAGATATTTATTAGAGTATCCACTGGAATTTTTCCGCAATTATTTGATCGAATAATTAAAATAGCAAATTTCGAATAACGAATAACTTGTCAATTAATCGATTAAAATTAAATTCTTAGAAAATTCTACTTTTTTAATGTAAAACTATTTTGTTTAGATTTTTAACCTTAAACAACCTTTTATATTTATTTTCATAACTCATACTTTTAAACATATTTTGGTCCATTTTTACATTTGCGCGTGTCTGAAAAATTATGTAAATCACTATTAACAGGGTAAAAAAACTGCAGTCGAAACCAAAAGCTGTCGAACAAAAAACGAAAATTTGATTAAAACTTTTTGCTTTTTGAGTTGGTTTGATAGCGACTGTTTGCATTTAATGAATCAGAAGTTAAAGCAAATGACAAATGAAGAAGTGGTAGAAATTGCAGTTTTTCTACTATGACTGCAGTTTTTTCCCATTGGATAAAATTATTTAAATTTTTCGAGTAATTCGAACAATTTAAAACCTTAATTCGATTAATCGAGCAACTTTAAAATTCAAAAACCGACTAATTCCTTAATCGAACAAAACCAAAAGTCGAATAATTGAATGCTCTAATATTCATACAAAAACTGCCTAAAAATATTGGCATAAACCTCGTCCATAATAAGGTCTACTATCAGAAATTTATTTTACATGTAAGTCCATTTCCAAAATCACTGTAAGTGGCATAATTTTCAAAAAGCTGTTTGTATTGGGGTAGCTAACTCTGTTAATAGTGGTACCCTAAGCAACCAGTGAAATACGCATAGGAATAGCTTATCCCTTCAACAATAAATTTCAGTTTCTCAATAGTATGAAATGGGAATTTAGAACATTTAAAAGAAACCTTGTTAATTAATTTTAATTAATTTTTGAATCCCAAAAAAAAAAAACTTTGATAAAATTTGGTAGTGTTAGGTCCAAAATTGCCCGTCAAATTATTTAAATTCCTTAAAAATTCTAGGGATAAATATTTTTCATATTAAAAGTCTGGTACTTCGGTGCAAATCTTATTTTAAATTAATTTTTAACATAAAAAAATTTCAAAATTGTTTTATTTTTAGGATTTACTAAATTTATTATCGCCGTAGTTATCGCCGATTTCAAATATTTAAATTTTTTTTTTTTAAATTTCTTAAGGTAATCCCGCGAAGCTCTATGCTTGTCTGCGGGAAAGAAACCAGAGTCTCTGGCGGGAATCGAACCCGCAACCCCGGCGCTGATAGACTAACTCGCTACCAGCTAGCCTACCGCGGCATCAAAAAGTATCCAAAAAACTGCATCAAAATATTGGTAATTGTGGGTATGGCATGCTGCTGGAAACAAATATTTTATGTTGTTTTAGAAAAAATTTAATTTTTTTACATTTGATCAGAACTAAATTATGATTTCTCTCAAATTGTTATCAATAATGGGTCGATTTTTTTTTGTTATATAAGTGGGATAGTAGTCATTAAGAAATGGTTCGTTACATTTCTGTATCATTTATACGTGATGTGTTATTAAAAGTTTCCCCAGGTTCTATATTTAAGTTATACCCGAAATTCAACAACGAACTTGTTTGTGTCAAAAGAAGATGTTAAAAATATTTTGGTACCATTAGAAAGCTGAAGGTGTCCTCTTTAATCCCATATATACTTTTACAACTGTTAAGAACTGTCTGTTGAACACTTTTTGATTTTAATGAAATTACATGCAACATTTGGTTGCTTTTTTTTATTTTTCTGATGTATAACACAATGGTTTACGAACATTTAGTTTTAAAAAATAGTACTGCAACTGACGCGGTTCTTGAAATTGTTAAAGCCGGGTAGCTTTTGAGTTGATTTGAAAGAACACGGGTCCACAGAGGGTCGTGAGAGTGACTTGTGGTCCTCTAAAATTGGAAGACTCGGTTATTTAATTTTTTTTAAAAATTATTATTTTGGATTGCAAAAAATTTGCCTTAAGCTGACCTACAGAAAAAAATGCTTAAATGTTAAGTTATGTCCTTTGCCTTTCGAGATATTCGGTGAAAACGGATTTTTTGGCTGATTTATTTAACGATTTTTCTAGTTTTTTAATCGGGTGGATTATGTTTAGTATCAAACTGTTATCAATAGTGGGTTTAACATTTTAATATTGGTAAGAAAGCAGACTTTAATACTAATTTTTACTATTTCACCAAACGATTGCTATGTTCTTTCGCTGATAACACAATATTTTCACCGGAAATAAATAAATTATATTACATTACAGGATTATAGGAAACTATATAAGCTATTGCAAATAAATAAATATGTTTATATTTTTCGAAAGAAAACCATACGAGTATGATTGTAGAAGCAATTTTAAGTCAATTTGCATTTATTTCTCCCACAAAAAAAAATCAAATTTTTCAAAAAAAAAAATTATTTTTTTTAAAATCGTTTTTCCGGGATTTGGAATTTAAGGTATTTTTATATCAAAAATGGGATGCTTTTAAGTCCACTGTTTTAAGATCTCTTCGGTCTATATAACTTGAAAATTTCATTGTAATATCTCAGTATATGTCTGATTCATGAAATGTCAAACATTAAAATTTTTATTTGTATTGTGTAAATAAATGAAAGGGCTTTTAATATGAGTAAAATATTAGTAATTTTGAGGTTTGACATTCTATAAATCTGATATTAATAAAGATATCATAATGAAATTTGGCAGTTATATATTAAAATGTTCTTAAAACAGCGCAATTAAAAAACTCCTCCTTTTGAATAAAACAATACCATAATTCTCAATCTCAATCAAAATCATTATTTTATGCATCAACATTTCTGAAGTCTTCTCTCTAGCAAAAAAATGGAAAATTTATCCCTATCAGTTCAAAAGTTACACATTTTTGGCCGATGAAAAACGATTTTCAGCAATGTGCGGCGCCCCTAACAGCACGGCTACCTGTACAACCACAGGTCTTATGACTTTAATGCCGCTACTGTTCGTAGTCATACAAAAGAAAAAGTTACTCCAAAAAAAAAAACATCTATCTGCATCTTCTGCATGAAAAAAGAAGTTTTAAAGTAAAATGTCAAACAGTATCTTATCTGATGCTCGGGCCTTTTATATGTTCGGCCCAATTTTATCATTACTCAAATGAAAATTTATTGGACATAAAAATGTTTTGAAGTATCCTTGGGACTTTTGTAAATACACCCGGCATAATAAAAGAAATCTGTTAACAAAGGACTTTAAAATACACGTTTTTTCAAAGGCCGTTAAGTCTAATTGTAACATTTGTTATATTAATGCAATAATATTTTATTTATACATATTTCTTAATTTAATATATTTCATTAAGTATTGCTAAAGGAATAAATAAAGAATATTTGTTCTTAGTTTAGATGATTATTAGATTTTAATTTTGTTTGTGGCTTTTTTAAAATGCTTCATAATAATCTGCTATTTGACTGCTTATTTCTGTTAAAGGATTTGTAAAACAATGCTATTAAGTATGCCATTAAATTCCTTTGTGTTCTTTTGCGCAGCATAAAGATATTTCTGCATTTTGAGTTGCACATTTAGAATCTGTTGTACTGCTGTAGAAAACTGCAAGCGCATTCCCTAACTGAGGAATTTTATAAAGATTTCGGAAAATGCAAAAACAATTTATTTGTACTTTTTCGAAAATTCATTGCTGCAATTTGTAAACATACAACTTAAATGTCTTTAAGATAGTTTTATTTTTTTGTTCTAAATAAAATGAAGCCACAATCATTAAGGATTTTAAACAAAAGAAACAAATAAATATCAAATTGTTGCATGTATAAAACAGAGGCGTAGGTATACAAGTTTAAGTTTTACATGACTTTCAATTTAAACGACAAAAAGTAGCATTAACACAATTTCGACTCCCCACAAAAGTTTAACAACATTTAAAGTTGAAACCAACAGTGAAATTTTCAATTTTAAATTAAGTTATGATTTAGCTAAAAAGCTGGCACTCGAAACGAAGTTATGATTTAGTTAAAAAGCTGGCACTATAAATCGAATAAGCTCGTTACAACTAAAAAAATAATCACAAAATTTGTTACAACAAAATTTTGTGTGATAAACAATATTGTGTAAATAACTTTTTTTTATAATTTATATATTAAATCTTCATATCCTCAGTTAAATGCAAAACCACTTAACTAACATTTTTAATATTTTACAGTAGTAACAAAATATGTTATATTTATATTGAAAAATAAATGCAGTTTAGGTATTTAAATGTCACAGGCTTACTAAATATAGAATTATTAATTTCGGTAATAAAAATAATAATTTTTTAATATTTTCTTCAACCAAAACACGTAATTTCTATGAAAATTTTTTTAGGTTTTCATAATTTATTGCGGAAGGAATGTCTACTCTATATTATAACTGGGGATGCGATTTTCATGCAAATGCATGTTTTTTTGTCGATAGTCTTATTTGATGTCGCCCAATTATCTTTCCGAATCATTTTTTGAGTGACATTATAAATAAAGTTCTTCAAAAAATTTCAAAATTGTATAAAAACAATTTTCAAAAATAAAAATTTTTTAAATCAATACAACATTTTTTTTGGAGCTCTGCTTAAAATACAAGATTTCGACAAAAGATTCTTCAGTTTTAAACCGATGCAGCACCTTGCATGGTTAAGGCTGCCAAGTGGCCTAAATCTATTTATCCAAAACTGTAACATACTTGCTGGGCACATGGGTTACATCGAGTTGCAGTGGAAATTAGAAGCCAATTCGATAATATTGATTTATTGAATTCATACCGGAAAGAATGTGGAAGGAAGAATAGCCCTACATATAAAAAAAATTCAAAACGTTTTGCAAAAAAATATGGGATTTCAGACAATAAGACAAATTTCAACAATTTTTGTTTTAGAATCAAATGTGGGATCTGAATTAGAAATTTTTCCAAATGAATTGGCATCCTTTAAGTATGCTTCAACTGCGGTTGATGTTGAGAGATAATTTTCCATGTACAAAGCTTTTTAACAGCCAAAGTTTACTTTTGATGACATAAAAAAGTCTGTATTTTTTTGATTAAAATTATGTGGTTATTCACATGGTGAAATAACTAGAAGGTGGCAGCACTAGGAGTTGTTGTACAAGAATACAACAAAAACAGAAAAATTTGTTTGTGTAAAATAGTCCATTGTGTCAAAATATGGATTTTCACCATACCAAAATATTATTGCTTTTGAAACGTTGCAAACAAGTTTTTCTTTAAATAAAATCTATAAAACTAAATTCTACCAAAACATAAATGAAGAATACAAAGATATGTATACATTCATAAGGAAGAAAACTTAAAGCATTATATGAAAGTGATGTTATACTACATAAAAACCAATTAGAAAATCAAAGAATCAGAGAATTATTAGGACGGGAACAAGCAAGAAAGACTAAATTGTACAAAAAGTTAGAAAACGAAGCAGAGAAATTAACGGAACCTAGACGATCTTTAAAAAGGTTAAAATTAAAACAAAAACCTACATACATATAATCACGCTAGACAATGTTATTTTGAAACAATTTCTTCTAAAAGTTCAAGCCAACAAAATGCAGAAATTATGAAACTAGAAGAACGTGTTATACAATTGCAACAACAACAAAGCGATTTCTAAGAACATGAAGCCTTAAGATTAACGTTTGAATTTTTTCCATAAAATTATGAACTTACAAAAAAATAAAATGCAAAATCTAAAACATCAACAGGACTGAGAGGAAATTTTAATATCTCTTAGCAAAGGTCAATCTTTGGAACAGGCAACACTCAAAGAATAAATAATTTATTTTTTTTAGCTTATACAACAATCTGCTGCAGCCACTAAACTCCTCTCCACTAGCTCATTTTTGGAATTAATTTGGAATTAGCAATCAATGTGTGCCAAATTACAATAAAACGAATTCAACTTTGATGGTTTGCATTGTGAACTTCACAACATTTTGACGAGTTACAATCATAAAATACCAGCAACTTCACTTTTAGCTGATGCTCCTTTAAGTGTCCGTCCGTCATTGTTGGATGAGTTCAGAGCAGCATTTGAAGAATTGTAAAATTTTACTTTTTTCAATTGCTTTTTGGCCTAGTTAGCCTCAACTAAAAAAATGGTTTCAATATTTTAAAATGAAGAGTTAAATTTCTCTTATTTTTTTATTGGTTTTTAAAAAAAAAACTGTTATAATAATAAATCAATAAATTGCATTATTTTTTATCACAAAAATTATTTTTTTAAAGAAAATTGAAATTTTTTGACATTGCCTAAGAATAAACAAATAATTTTGACGTTATGGAAGTTCACCATGGATTGAGCAAAAAATAATAGACGGTTAGGCACGACCATAGGATACCCACACCTGATCTTTGGTACACAAATATTCTCATTTATCGGTGCTGCTAGTAAACTAGCCTTTGTTTTTCTTTTAGCAAATTTTGTAAACATATCGATAGTTTTCCGCAATTATTTTGAATATAAAAAGGACTTGACAAAGAGAATAAACTCGTGGTTGTCTGTCTCATCAATGGAAAGTTAGGGTACATACATAGAGTATACAACAAATGTTATGCTCTTATTCAAGGTCCTTGCGGCTTGACTATATCGTGCCCATTTCACAAGATGTTATTCTAAATGATATTATTAGAGTTAACAACAAGAAAGTAACAAGTATACAACAAATGTTATGCTCTTATTCAAGGTCCGTTTTAGCCCATAAATGCGACTTGACTATATCGTGCCCCAATTTGTCATTCGAAATGATATTATTACACAGAAAGAAAAACACTCGGGATAAATCAAGTTTTTTGGGATTACTTTAAGTACGAGTCGTACTCAAAAATTCAAGTACGAATAACACTTAAACGTACTCAAAACAATCATAAATGGGATTACTTTCGAAAACAAAAGTTTGGAAAAACCGGTTTGCTTATTGTGTGTAGAAAAAACAAAACAAGAAAAACACATACATTTACATATTATTTTCATGTTTAACCCTCCGGCTTGCGCATGTTTTGATTTTCTTTACACATGGAAAAAGGTATGGCCAGCCTTATATGTACAACGAAGGGTTAAAAAGTAAATTTGAACTCATGCTACTCATTTAGTTTATATTTTTGGTTAAATATGTATGTACATAAGATTTCTAAAATAAAAACCATATCGGGCATGATGTTGGTGTTTTATCATTCTGTAATGTGTAATACGGGTAAGTAAATCAATCATAATCATTTTTTCTATGTAATTTCTTTGTTTTTGTTTTTTTCAATCATGAATTCGGAATAAAATCAACTTTATATTACTTGAATCAAGCTCATTTTGAGATTGATTCAATCTTAGTTTTTCTTAAATCAATCTCATTTTCGGATTATTTGAGGTACGAATTCGGATTAAAACAATTTTATAATTTTTGAATAAAGCGTATTTTGAGATTAATTCAATCTTAGTTTCAGTGTTACCGTTCAAAATTTTCAAAAAGGGGCACAAAAAGGGGATTTTCAAAATAAAAGTGTCACAAATAGGGGAATTCTGAGAAAAAAAGGGGCAACTTTAAAAACAGGAAAATTTAAAAAAAAACGTATGTATTTATTAAATTATTTTCATCGAAAACTAAACATAACAAAAAATAAACTTCATATTTATAAAAAAATACATTAAAGGTATATAATACAAATTGTTTGGGAAAAACACACAGATATACATATATATACATATATATATATATAAATATATATATATATATATATATATATATATATATATATATATATATATATATATACATATATCGTGAAAATACATGTTTTAATTATTTATACAAAAACAGCTACTAATTACTTGTAAATAAAACGAGCTTAAAATAGTGTAATAACAAGACTTACAAAAACAAAAAATAGTTCATAATATGATTTGATACAAAAAAACTTTACATTTAAATAGATAGAGATATGTAAGTATATGTACATAAATATTTGGCACTTGGATTATTTTACTTTTTTACCAAAAAAAAAATTAAGTTACGAAAAAACTTCGAGGAAAAAGCATATAAAAGTATTGATAGGAAGATAGTTAATATCAGGTACAGATCCATTTTTTTATAAATTGCAGTGTTATGTTGTTTCTTCAACTATTAAATATCTATTTTTTGAAAACGTAAATCAATAATTATTAATCAATTCATCACTTGGAATCCAATCTTCCAAGTCATTTTGATACAAATTTAAAGCGGATAACATAGACTGACAGGTATCTACTTTCAGTCTATTTGTCACTTTATTTTTTAAATATGCTAACTTAGAAAAAATCCGCTCAGCGGATGCACTACTATGTGGTAAAGTAAAAAACATACGAGGCAAATTTATACAAGTTTGGATATAAATTGTCACCCAAACCGTTTTTTAAATTGACAATTTCGTACCAAAATGTTTCAGACTTAGATATTTTAAAAATTGCTTAATAGTTTTTATCGTTTGATCTGGTTTCTAAAAGCTTAAACTCTTTTACAAAATCATCTGGGTTAGTAATTATATCAATAAAAACGGTAACAATTTCAAAGTAATTTATGTCTTCAGCTGACTTAATAAATACTGAATCTAAAACCTTTAATGAACTCAGCCTCTTATCGCTAATATTAATTCTTGATAAAATTTCTTTGCACAGCTTTTAGTAAAAAAGTAAAATGTTGTTTTTAATTTCTACAATATCACTACTTAAGATGTTGTTAGTACATATTTCTAGCTCGGCTTCGTGGCCGATATATATGTATTAAGAGTTTCTTTTATATGCAGAACATCAACAAAATCAATTTGTTCTATATTTGTTTGCATAACATACTCTTTTTTTAAAAAATTTTTAAAAATGTCTAATACAATATCTTTCGTGGATGAAACTAAATATATAATTTGTGATGATTCGTTTTGAAAATTAAGGTTTAATTTATTCATAATATTTAATACATCTACTAGAAATTTGAGGTAAATTTTATTGTTAATAGATAGCCCTTCCTGAATTATTTTAATTTTTTCCAAATTAGATGCTATTTTCTCTTCAAATAGAGCTCGGATTCATTGATTGACAGTATAAAAAAAATTTGGTTCAAAAAGGGTCAAAAGGGGCACAAAAAACTACAAAATGATACAAAAGGGGATTTAAAACGAAGGGGTCAAAAAAGTGGCACGGCAGTCAAAAAGGGGCAAAAATGCGACTTTAGTCGCATAACGGTAACACTGCTTAGTTTTACTTAAATCAATCTCATTTTCGGATTATTTCAAGTACGAAAACGGGATTGAATATGGATAATTTAAGTATTTTGGGATTAAAAATCCGTACTTGAATCAATCTTTCTGTACTTGATTCAAGAAAATCCGTACTCACCGTACTATTAATACCGCTCCGGATTGATTTGAGTACGGATGGATTGATTTTTCTTTTGAGTGTGGAGTTTACAACAAAAAAGTAACTAATATTAAATAATAAAATAATATAATGTCTTGAGGATAAGAGAGGCGTTGTAATATGTATGTGTAAAAGTATAAAGTATGAAAAGAAAAAAAAAAAAAAGCATGAACACTTAATTGATTAGTTATAAACTTTCTTTTTAGCAATTTGATTGAAATGATTTACTTTATTATATTTAAAAAAAAAATTGAATTATAATCTAATTAATAACGAAGGAAATACTTTAAGACTGTTAACACTCTAACAATTGCATCTTTGATTTTAAAGAACAATAGCTGTTAGAAAATAGTTCATATCTATTAAGGTAACCATGAACCTTTCCACACATTCATACGTACATATGTATTTATTCAAGTATGCTCATTCATGTCATTCTTGTGTTTACTAAAACATTATTATTGCATTTGACAGATGTCAACTGACATGTTAATGAAATGTTTTTCAATTCTAAATTAAGACTTTTTGTTCTAATAATACACTTCATATACTAAAAAAGAATAAATACGTAAAAAATATCTGCGTTAGTATTTACAAATTATGTGCATGTGTGGCACATAATTTGTTCTTTGCAAACACTTTTATATGAACGAATTCCTTGTTTTATATGTACCCATAGGAAATGAATAGGAGTTATTATGTTTTCTGGATATAATTTATTGTATAAATTAGCATAAAGAATTTTTATATCTTAATTATGATTATTAGAGGCTTCAATTACACTACCCAACAAGATTTTGGACTGAATCAACCAAATATCTTTCCTAGGGTAATTTGGCAGGCTGAATTCCAATATAAATCGGTGTTTCTCTATCACGTCAGCCTTTCAAGATACAAACAATGTTTTTATTCGTTTCTTACATTAAAAATCACTAGTTTATTTAAAAATCAATAATTTTTTTTTTTAAGTGAATGGCGTTATTTGAACGTCGTTTGTATTTTGTTGGTTCGGTTTCACGTATTAGAGTCCAGCAATTGTCTAAAATCCTTGATAAATTCTTTAAATTTTCATTAAATCTTGGTGAGCACGCTCCCCTTGTTCGCTCTAACTGCATCTAGTTTTTTTTTGGAAAAAGTCAAGATGCGAATGAAGAATATGCAAAACATTGTCGGTGTCCACTATTTGTCCAAGCGTCTGGCTGCAAAACCAAAATAATGTAATTATGCATATTTTAATGATTCTGATATTGCATATCCATTTTTTCCAACCAAATATTCACCACACACAAAGCAAAAATAGCTTGAATCAGTTACACACGATTTCCCTGACATGCTTAATCGCTACTATTATGAATATTTAGAAAGAATATGGGCTTCTGTCTAATAAATAACTGTAAAATTGTAGTGTAAGTATTGACTGTTTAACAGTATTTCCAGCATGCGATAAAAAATTAACATGGCGCGATAGCCCAATTTTGATGCTAGATTTGAATTCAACACACCCAGATTAGTTAAAAACATGATTCGTTTAAATTTTTTTTTCCAAATTTGTAGAACTGTGTGATTGTTTTTATTGAATACAACATGTATTTTAATTTTAAAACACTTAATTATTTTTTTTAAGGATTTATCTGGCGAATTATGTAAAACACAAGATATTACAAAAGATTTCTCCACAGGGTATTTGTGCATATTAGAAATTTAAATAATTTTAGTTTATTTCATCAATGCACATGCAAAACATTTCAACAAGTGGCATATAGTCATTAAAGAAAATTATTTAATTGATTTTATAAAGAATTTATTTGAACTGTTCAAAGTAAAGTGTTTAAATACTTAATGTCGTCACGAACTGCTTATAAAAGAGATAACATAATAATGGTGTTCTTTTAAAGGCACAGATATTGTTAGATGCGTGCAAAGGTGATTGGTCCACTTTCTAAAATAGTTAAGATTTTAATGCAAAAATGTGGTACAAATTAAAAAACATCATTTGCAAAGATAGAAAAAAAAACTATTTAGTTGCTTATAACCTTTTGTTAGTAAGACGGATATATTCATATATGCTGTATCTTACCTTACCTGGCTTTTCCACAATACCCGAAGTAACTCTCATTTGTTTACTAAATAAATTTATCTAAAGGGAGGCACAACCTAAACGCACGATGTTAATTTTAAGTAAATCAAACAGTTTTTATCTTCATATTTTTTATTATGATAGAAGGATCTATGACAACTACAGTATTCCACGGATAATTACCTCGACAAATATGCCAAACTTTTTGGGTAATTATGCGGGGTAAGTATTTAAACGAATACGCTTAACTACCTCGTTGAGGTAATTATAAAAATACGTTAAACTATCTCATTGAGGTAATTAAGCGAATACGTTTACATATCTCTGTGAGGTAATTAAACGTATTTATTTACTAGATATCTTAACTTTGATGTATGGAAAAAGTTTAGACATAGGAATTTTTACATGTATCAGCTAAATCTAAAGAGATAGCAATTAAAAGCAAAGGGATGTAAATGTTATCTGTAGTGCTTTTTGGAATGTCCTGTGTCATATCCTACTTACAAAAGTGTACTCACCGTAAATATGCATTTGCTTGGTTTTTCTTTTGCGACCAATAAAGGCGGAAACAATATGTTTGTGCGTTTTAGAGCTTTTTATAAATATTGGTATCGGTTTGTTTATGGATAATTTGCATATTTTAGCAATTGCTGCATTTTGTTGCACACATATTTCACGTTTTTGAAGCATATTTTGATACATGTTCAGCAACTAAAATACATATTGCTAGAATTCTGGTCATCAGGTTGCTTTAATTTCGCCATCTACATTTAATTTTCACTACACAATTTTAAGCCAAAACTAGTTTTCGCTTAAGAAAAAAGCAATTATATAAATTAGTTCTGATACATAGAAATATAGACACATTGTTTAGTAAACCGATCGAATTAGAAATACTTTTTAAAGTGATCTCTTCGTGTCCGTTTGTTAATCTGGCTGGTTGTCTGTCCATGTTAACCTTGTGCGGAAAGAAAAGTTTCTGTTTTTAGATAATTTGATAAAATTTGGTAAACACGTTTTAATTGTCATAATAACGAAACCTATGTTAATTGTAAGTCCCCATGCAAACTTCTTTCTTTATGTCCATTAACCATTTTGTTATGTATTAAAATTTAATTTGGCCCAAGATATCTTACTGCAAAATAAATGTGGTTGAGTCGGTTCAGATTTAAACATACAGCATCTATTTAAATATCAATCCCTAAAATATTCAAGCTATTTCATCTTTTCAAATGTTAATATAATTTAAAATTAAGCGACCTTTCCTTTAATCCCTTTAAAACAAAATATCTCATATATTTGGTGTATCTTGATAATATTCAGCACAAATAACTCTCTTATGAATCTTAACCTTATAACAAAACCTTATTCTGGTGAGCCCTGAAGAAAGGTTATTTTTGTGGAATATTTTTTGGCCATATTTTACTTAAATGTTTGGTGCATATTTTCAAATTATGTATTAACATGTTAACTTGGTTGGATTACTTACTGTGTTGCTGCCAAATAGTACTGAGGCAATTTAACGAATGAAATTAAGGTTTAATTTAGCTTTGAGAGTTTAATTTTTAAGGCAATTACCCGAATTAGGTAATTAAGCGTAAGGCAATTAAATGTGGATTTTTCTTTGAAAAAAGGAAGAAAAAAAACGGGGATTTAAAACTCAAGGCTAATAAGCGTGGGGTTATTAACAGGGTTATACTGTATGTGTAAAACAAAGTCTCGCCATCTTTCCGATGGTCCATATTTTCAATGACTCTGAGACATAATTGAGGTCCATTTAGGTCGTTAATGTGCTAAATTATCTCATCCTTTAGCTCTTCAATTGTTCCTTATTTATTGGCGTACACTTTTTCTTTAAAAGATTCCCTAAGAAAGAAGTCCAAGGGTATCAAATCGCATGATCGTGACTTCCAATTAACATCGCCATTACTTCTTGCACAAAAGAGCCATTGTTTCGTTGGCTGTGCCAAGTGACACCACATATCATCCAGGCCCATATCGTCAATTTCATGCCACAAGAAGTGCGTTATCATCTCGCGATAGCAAACACCATTCAGGGTAACTGCTTGGCCGATCTCATTTACGAAGTAGCACGGCCCGATAAAGCCGAAAACCAATAAACCGCGCCAAACAGTCATGCAGGGATATTTTCACACCTTCTACATAACCGGTTGCTGAAATTTGCGCACAATTATCCCCATGTTGGACACGTTTGGTCGATTATGCTGACAAAAAAAACACAAGTGAACGAAATGCAACTAACATCGTGCACACTATTGCCATAGTTTTTTTCTAATAAATCTGAGAAATTGGATAAAAAAAATCTGGAAAAAAATTCTTAAAATCTGAAAAAAATAGGAACTGAAAATACTTTATTTTGGGGTTGATTTTGTTTTTATTTTCTGATTCATAAAATAAACTAAAACTTGAGCAGATATTTAAAAATTTTTTTTTTGGTACATTAAAATTAAAAGTTAATATATACAGAAGAGAAAAACTATATATTATATAAAAGTATATACAATTAAATTTCAGAATTCATTTGTCGTAAAAATTTATTTTGTATTAGATTTATTTAATGTGCTGTTTTCACAACACAAGTGACTGAACGTGTAGTTAAATTTATATGAAAAGCACTCAGTTTTTTGAGTGTTTTCCATATAAATTTTACTACACTTCAGTCACTTGTGTTGTGAAAACAGCACATAATTTTAGGAATAATGTCATGAGTCAAAACTTTAAATTTCACATTTATTTTTCTAAAACTGTAATGAATTTGTATTTTTAATTATCAAATATTGAAAATCAAGAGTCAATTGCTTGCATAACTTCTTCGCATATTAAATTTGGAAACTGCTCATTTCAAATATTGAGTTCAACTCCAATTTCCAATCTTTTAAAAAGTTGGTCACTAAATTCAATATAAAAGTCCAATTTTTTACAATTTCTTCTATTTAACAGCAAGAATCTGCAAATCTCACACTGTAATTTTTGCAACGAAATATCAGCAAAAAGCAGAGAAATCTGCACTTCTGGCAACACTGATCGTGCATAATGGTTGGACCACCCTTTTTATCTTTTTTCGTGTTTTATTAGTTAATATTTGGCTCAAATTGAATTAGTAAAAAAAAATTAGTAAAATTTAAATGGATGTGTTTTTTTTATGATGAAAGGCTAACCAAAACTATTTTTACTATGTAAAAACATATTCTTGACACATTGTGTATAGCTCATTGTTGTATATATTTGCAAATTCCATAAAAGATAAAATATGTTTTTTGCAATTTGTAAAATTTTGTATAGTTTTAAAGTCTTATCTATGTAAACTTGAATTCGGATTCCGGCAACAATGACTCGTTTGCACATTGCAGGAACATCATTTTCCATTTCCCAACTTTTGTTTTATCGGTAAACTTAAATTTAGTATTTTACTTATTAAAAATTGTTTGTCATCTTTGTTTACAAATCGCAAAAGCATTTTAAAAGTATTATTGCCAAAAAGGATGCGTATTTCAGATTTCAACTTGTCCCTGTAAAATTTGCAAATTTTGTTTGTTACTTCAGTCATAAGTTGCACATGATTTTCATTAGTAAGGCTTCAGTTTTGAAGTCGGTGGTCTGAGTAATTTATTTCCGTCCATTCAAATATTTTGCATACTACGATTATTGTGGACGAGTGTATATGCATGTGTATATGTGTTTATGTGCAGTTGCCATAATAATAAGGGTTTTTAGCATACAAGTAAATTTTTTCATTCATAAAACATTCATACCCATCAGTGTTGCCAATCGAGAATCGGTAAATTACACATGACTGCTTCCCATATTAAACATTTGAATCGAAATTACACAAACAAAACGAAAAAAGTAGCTTTGATAGAATGAGTTCGCCTTGCATAAGCTTTTTGTAAGTCCTTCTTTGCAAATAAATGTTCGCGTTTTTAAAAAATGGCAAATCTTCCGGATTGCTGAAGTAAAAAAAAAAAAAATGGATGCACATGTGTAACGGAACGTCTCCACGCTCAATATTTATTTTCCAACATAAGGAATAACTTCGGCAGAAGAACAGAACAAAAATGTATATGTACAAGCTTAAGCAACACAAACTTTTCAAATTCGCTGTGAATGGTTCCGTTTAATGCAAACAAATTCAATAGACTTCAAATAAATTGCATACCTATTTATTTATTAATGCCACGAACAGAACGGCAGATTTACCTGTATTATGCAGATTTTATACCCCAAAATTGCCAAAATGCAGATTTGAAGAATTTTGGCTAAAAAATGCAGATTTTTTAGTTCGGTAGAATTTTTTTTTACATTTTCACTAATGTCATAATTTGTATGGATAAACAAGTTTCTTAAACTAGTTTATCATCATAAACAACTTAAGCCTATAGTACACGGAATGTAAAAAGCCACATACGCATGTCAATTCCTCTACGAGAAATAATGGGATTTTCGATCTTTTCTTTCAAAAGATCCATTGTTTCTCTTGCTGTGTGGCAAGTGTCGTCATACTGTTAAAAACACATATTCTCTACGACTAAATCATCTTTTTTCCCCCACAAAAAGCTTCGGATCATCTCCCTGTAGCGATTTCTATTGACCGATGATACCTCAAATTTGAACACCCTTTCCTGCGAAGACCACTTACATATATTGACCAGAACTTCTTTTAAAATCAGGAAAGCTACATTAAAATAAAAAAACATTTATTTAAAATCTCCATAGATTTCAAAATCCAGAGCATGGCTGTATATTTTTAAACAGTTTTCTAAATTAACTACATACAAAATTTAATAAATGTGTTTTGAAGATTTATTGAAGATTTATAATATCTTGACGCAGTTTTTTCAGATTTTTTGATAAAAAATTATGGCTTTTTGGTTATTTTACCTCTAAAAGTTCTGGCAATACTGGCTACGAAGCAAAACCAAAGGCCAAAGAAATGGCAATCAAATTTTACACTTTCAGTTTTATTTCTTCATAAATTTTTTGTTCACTGATATCGCTTTATATGTATGTATATATGAAAAATAAAGTAGTTTAAATTTTTTAGCTGAACAAATGAGAATTAATCAATATTCGAATTTGACTGTCTAAAATTAATGAAAAAATAAAACTCGAAAAACAATTACGCTCAGATTACACATGGGCTACATATGCAAGTAAAAATTACACACATTATTTGTAATAACACACACATAGGTTGGCAACACTGATACCGATGTACACTATGTAAGTATGTATGTTTGTATATGCATATAAATGCAATTATACATAGACATTGTTTGAGTTTTTGGGGTACGAGAAGGTTGGTTTTTGTGCGTTTTCGTTACAATTTTATTTGCAGTGCATAGTTATGTAATTAGGTCAGAATTCTTGTTTTGCATAAAATCCTTGAGGGAAGATAGAATATTTGGCATACAAAATTGTATAGTTTTTGGGTGAAAATTGCTGTTTTTCTGATGTTATTTGTTTTAATTTTTCAAAATACTCTTTTTTAATTTTGCACTTTTTCTGCAACCATCTAAACTTTGTTAGTATGTATTCTTCATTTTATTTTTGTGTATAATTTCTAAAAATAGCAAATTAAATAAACCATTTAAGAAATTGTTTTTTGTTATTTTATTTTTATTCATTTTTTTAATCATAATTTACATCTTCATTTATGTTAAAGTTAAGCTGAAACACTTTTGTGTATGTTTTTCACAAAAAATTACTTTTGAAATAAGGCGGAAAAGTTTCAATTAGATAAAAATTATTGAAAACCCTAAAGTAATAGCAAGAGCAAAAGAAATAAAATAAAAACGTTAAAAACAAGTCGAAAGTATGCCCAAAGCGCCAATATATTTTAACCACTCAAATTTATATAATTTTCCTGTTCTTTTTTGTTACGTATTGGATGAAAATATATGTAAAGGTATAAAATCATTGAAACGGTGAAACTTCGTTTAAAATGAATAAATTTTTTCGAAAAGGGATCAGTTACACATTTTTGGAGATTGAGTTTTTGCTGTTTTTGGTGGTACACATGTGGACCGATATACTGTGAGAATGAAAGTTTATAGCCTTTGAAAAACAGGTGGCGTTTTAAAATGAATTTCAAAAATGTATTTATATAAATTATTTAATATGTGTCTTTTAGTTAGCAATTTAAACAAATACTTGCCTTCAAATTCTTTAAAACGAGAGGTAAGAATAATATGTATATGCACAATTTGTTGTACAAAATTATTTTTGATTTTGCTTATATTAAAAAAAGCTGAATAGGGAACACCATTTCAGGATAAAAATTAAAATAATAACAAAAATTTTCTATATCTTCATTTTGAAAATGTGTGAATACGGGAGGATAATGATAGCCAAATTGTCCATATTTTTATGAAAATTTTCTGCAATGGCCAACCGACATGTAATCATAGGCACATATACACAGAAAAAATTTTTGCACCAGTAAAAGCATTATTCATAAATAAAATCAGTTTTAATTAATAATTTAATCAAGTGAATTAAACGTTTAATCAAGTAAATTAAACATTTAATTGATATTATTAATTTGTTTACTGGTACAAATTAATATTTTCAATTAAACGTTGAATACACATGATTAAAAGTTAAATTCACTTGATTAAACGTTTATCCACTTGATTAAATTTTTAATTAAAACTGATTTTATTTTTGATTAATGCTTTTACAGGTGCAAAATTTTTTTCTGCGTAGAAAGGAGAATATTCCAAATTCAAATGTGTATCTCGATGATATATTTTCGTTTTTGTTCAACGAATGTATGTGTTTTCTAATTTGTAATCTTAATAAACAGATAAAAATGTACCCAAATGTTCTTATTGTTCCAATGTAATAAAAATGTTTCGCTGGAAACGTTGTTTACTTTTATTAAAATTTTGGACTTCTTAAATGAATCTTCAAAGGTGATATTATCTTAAAATACAAATATATGTTTAAACGTTATAGCTTATTTGAATGTTTGTTTGTTTTAATAAATAAGATACACTAAACATACCTAAATATAGCTTATAAAACCACGAAAATTTATAGCTAAAGGCGACCGTACACGACATGTATTTGTCATCTGACATGTCAAATTTCCCACTGCAAAATACATACATGTCGTGTGTTACCTTTTTAACTTTGCTTCTGTAAAAGTCAGACGCAAAGTCATCTGACAAAATTTCAATTAGAGCGTGTTCTATTTTCTTCTGACAAACCATCTGACATCAGAAATCTATGCCGGGAAGAAAACGGCAGCGGCGTCCACTATTGACGGAATCATTAGCCGGCTGAAGTTTATTTTTTACAATGCCGAGATATGTTTGATCATCTTACCATTGAATAGTATTTATGTGAATATATATATAAAAATCGTTTTATTATAAAATCCTAAATTGGTATCTTTGAATTAAAAGAAAAAAATGTTAAGATGGCTAAACTATTTTACGGCGCAACTAAAAAATTTCATGGCGGCAGCAAACTGTTTGAAAACCGACCACTACTTTGGTTTCTGCAATAACAATGCGAAAAAACATGGACAAAGTCAGAAGCAAATTACATGTACGTGTATGACCGAATATTATAAACCTTATGTAAAACAGCGATTTTGACAGACATGCACAATTACATGTGACTTGAAAATTTGACATGTCAGATGACAAAAACATGTCGTCTATATGCTCCTTAAATGTCGAAACTGTATTTACCATTTTCTCCTTCAAAAATAACTTAAAATAATTTTTTTTTACTAACAATTTTAGGAAAAAACTCTGCTTGAAAAAGTCGAATGCAATGTCTCCTAAACATTTTGCATTTTTTTTTTAATGATTCAATTTTTCTGTATAAGTAAAATTTTCAGATTTTAATGTAGATTGGGTATCTTATTCCACTGGGAGGTTCCTATTTGAAATCATTGGACAATTAGGTTGCTACTAGTTCAGGTATAGAAGTGCCGTATTTTAGTTAAAATCCAACATTTACATCAGATATATTCATTTTTAAATGATTTTCGAAAGGATATTTCCAATTCGGGATATACAATCAGAAAAGTGTAATGTATAGCCTGGGCAGAGATGTCAATCGATTACTTGAGCGAGCGACCAAAACACACTCATTATCGTTCTCCAAAGCGCACCATAAACTATCGACTTGTCGCTCGTCAGGTTTTTTCGTTTCTAAAGTAGCACAGGGTCCTCCAAATAACTTTTTTTTTGGAAAATGCTTTAAAAAAAAACTACTAAATATTTTCTCACATTTCTTTTTTAATTTGAAAGTACAATCCTTCCGGTTAATAATGGAACATAATTTCATTAAAATGGCTGCCTCGGCTGGCCATGCAGTAGCCTACACGATAGGTCCAATTTGTGAATACATTATCGATTGTGTGCAGCTGTATTTCTCGAATGGCTTCACGAATATTGTCCTTTAAAGCGTCAATTGTCTCTGGCTTGTTGGCGTAACACTTATCTTTCACGGCACCCCACAAATAATAGTCCAACGGTGTCAAATCGCAGCTCCGAGGTGGCCAAACGACATCAGCTCTGCCGCTGATAATGCGATCTTTAAACACAGGGCGCAAAACATCGAGTGTAGCTTCGGCTGTGTGGCACGTAGTGCCGTCCTGTTGGAACCAAATGTTGCCAATATCCTCCTCTTCAATTTTTGTGAACAAAAATTCGTTCAACATATCCCGAATCCGATCGCCATTGACTGTAAATGCCACTCCTTGTCCATTTTCAAAGAAAAATAGCCCAATTACGGCTCTGGACCAAAATCCGCAGCAAACAGTGACTCGTTTTTTGTGCAACGGCTTTTCAATGTATGCGTGCTGGTTTTCTGTGCCCCAAATGCGACAATTTTGCTTGATTACATATCCGCCAAGATCAAAATGAGCTTCATCTGAAAAGATGATTTTTTTTTGGCAAAATCGGCATCTTCTGTAAGTCGATCGCAGGCCCACTTAGCGAAGCGAAAACGCATATTCGTTGAGCGGAAGAATAAACCTAATTATCTGTCAAATCAGACATGAGCTAAGTGTTACCATTCACGAAGTAAGCAGTAGTTGAAAAAAAAACGTTAGATGGCGGACCCGTTACATTGATTTTTGGTCAAATGCCTATATTGCCACATCAACTATCCCACAAATTAAGCACTATTTGAAAAACATGGAAATTCAGCTATAAAAAGAAATTTTTGTTACATTTTGTTTTGACATACTTTATAAAAAGTTTAGGTTTGGAAAATATTCAATTAGAAAAATACTTAAATTATATGAATTGCACATTCCAAAAATAACGGTTAATTTTACCAAAATAACCGGTTTATTCGATATTCAAAAACATTTTAAAACATTCAACTTGGGCAAAACTAAAATAACCGGTCGAATACTATCCGTTCGGTCTCCCTAGTTACAGCTCATTATTTGGATGATAATAAGCAGGAGGTCTCTAGAAGACAATTGCGAGATATATAGTTTTAACATTCTGCGCCCTTCATTAAGGCCAGCGTTACCGTTGTGATACTTAGGTATCAATTTTACCATTTTTAGACGGTTTTGATACACTTTATGACCTTTTTTTTTAGTTAAGCCTTTTGTAAAATTTTTAACTATTTTGTGCCACTTTTTGACCCTTTTTGGAAATACCACTCAAATTTTGTTTTTTGTCAACACTGCTGAACCGAGTTCTTCAGCTAAACAAATGTTTTCGAAATAAACATTGCTTAAAAATAAACTTTGTAACAGACCCAAAGTAGACACGTACAATTCCATGCTTTCTTCTCATAATTTGTTCAAAGCGGAGACGCAGGAATGGAATTCAAGTCAAGATTTTATCACAAAATATAGAACGCACATTCCTAAAAAGTTGTTTGTATTCGCAAAAAGTTTGTGTCAAAACATTTTTACTACTTCTAAATTGGATGCTTGATAATGAAGTACAAATTAAGGTCCAATTTCCCTTATAGCAAACATAACTCATATACATACATATGTACACATTTGTGAATTTTTGTATTTTGTTTTTATTTATTTAATAAATTTTGGGTTCTCTTGTATTCAAAAAAATGTGACATTTTATTTAACAAATTCAATTTGGTGTTCGTTTCTTCAAAATGTTTTGCTCTCCAAAAGGGTAATGTTTTATTCAACTTCTATATTTTTTGCCCCGTATAAATCGAAAGTGCCCTGTTAAATAGGTGACTTCGGTTTTAAAACGGCGGCGATTAGCTCAAAGAGCAACAAAAAATAGCAAAAATAATTTTTTTATATTTCAAAATTGATTAAAATCTTCCTCAAAACTAAAAGGCATGGCAAAAATTCGATAGAAATTAGGTCAGGTGCTAAAAACATAAAAAAAGTTAAGTTTTTGAGCACTTCTTACTTGAAACAAATATATTTTGTTTGTTTATCAAAAACTTGGTCTTATTTTATTCTTTAAAATGGGAAATACTGCTTATTAAAACCTTGACCCTTTTTTAGTTGAAACACCCTTTTTGGACCCCTTTTTCTGGATAATCCCCTTTTTGTGACCCTTTTCAAAAATTTCCAACGGTTACCCTGATTAAGGCAGTAAGTACTAATTAATACACATGTAAACAAACATTCCTCTCATTTCCTTCTGTCGACAATCTCAACACAAATTAAGGCTAGTTTACATTTTGTGTTAAAACATGTCAAAAACTCAAGTAATATGTAAAAGTGTGATAGTGTAAATGCAATTTGTTATGAAAATTAAATGTTTTACGAAAAAAATTTGATATATTTCAAAATAAATAATTTCAATTGATCTGGGTTGCATTTTAACAAAAGCATGTTAATGAATAATAGTGTGACTACAAACTGTATTGATACATCTGATTTTTGAACAGTCACATCAAAACTCATTAGATTTCTATCTCACAATGTATTATGGAATACGTAAGACTTCTGTGATGGTGTAAACTAGCCTTTACTGATAATTTTTCTAAGTGCGGCGCAAGTTTGTGTGAAAACTATTACGTTATAGTTAGCTTGCATTATTGATCTTCATGTCGTTGAAAGTTGAAGCGAGGGATAGCGGTCGACATCGTAGGCCAGGCTGTTAGTTTTTGTAGTTGTCTAAACGCCAACATTTATAAAGAATTTATGGCAAAAAAAAGCTATTTTTAAAACTCTTGCTAAAGGCTAGTTTGCACGGCAATACAATGTATTACGACTTTGTAGAATCAAAATAATGTGAAATTCTCTCAGTGTTTAAAAGAAAAGAAAAGCCTGTTGCAAGAGCATTTGCACCAAACACTGAACTCAACTATTGTATTACCGCATAAACTAGCCTTAATATCAAAGCCATGGTCGAATATGAACCGATTCAAATAAACTTTTTTTATTTGTTCATCGAGTAGCTGAGTTTGGGAACTTTTAATCTTGTTTAGACACGCAAATTGGTCATTATAAATTTTTTAATAATTTTTTACTTGCAAAACTTTTTTATTTTTTTTAAAATTTATTTGCATTAATTGAATCATAGTGAATTTAAGCTCTTCGAACCTGTGATGGTGTAATGTATACAACTCACACTTTCATAAAAAAATTTTAAATTGAATCGATATTTTCTTTCACTGAATTGCTAATATTTAACACTCGTTTGATGTTATGGTCAAACACTTCTAGGCATATGATTAAAAGTTTTTTGGATTTAGTCAACTAAATAGAACTTGTATAAAAATATTCTTTTTCATACTGCATAAACAACCTCTTGAATGAATAAAGTATTCCTACCCTTAAGTATTTTTTTTTTCATTTTGCTTAATGGCAACAGGCAATTTAACGGAAAATCACAAAAAAAAGAAAACTTTTTTCTGATTTTCCCCATGAATGAAGCAAACATAGAGAAAAGTTTTATATTTGTACTCCAATAGTCCTCATCGAGCTATCGAAAGGTTTACTTCGCAATATATAATTTTCTAGTTGTTACGTATTTGTTGTCCGCCAAAAGTTCTAAAGACGATTAAGTAACATTAAAGTTACTATCAGATTGTTGTGTAAATAAAACAACAATGCTCTTTCTCAAGATAAAAATAGAAAAAGAAAAGTAGTATTATAAAACATAAAATCTAAAGTTTCAACCTGTAGCGTTGGGCTTAAAGTAATCATAAACATCATTTCTTTTCTACTTTTTTTTGTGTTCAAGGAAACAAAAAACGAATTAAACTTCCAAGTTTAAATTGAAGCTTAACTTTTTTCTTTATACAGTTTGGACCCTTTTTTTATTATTTTTTTTTTTATCGACGTTGCCTATTGAGAATAACAAAGTTTGATTATTGGCAAATGTCAAATATAATCATTAAGGCGGTTCAAACAAATAGATAAAATAATAAGGTTTCTTAGCAACAATTTTCTATTAAAATCTAAAAATGAAAATTAAATTTGATGAACTTAAGCCTAATTAAAATATCAAAATTTGGATTAAAAATCTAAAAATGTAATAAAAAAAATTTTTTTGGGGAAAATAAATTTTATTTATGTGATTTTTGAATTAAACCAAATTATTTTTGGTCCTATTATTTAATCAAGGCCTCAAAGGAATATCCGGCAAAATACCGACGTTTTATTAATAAATCGATTTTTATGTGCTCCTACATCATATGTTTTGAATTTGATTGGATATACATACCTTCACAGAAGGTAAATACATGTAAGTTTGTCAATCCGTTTGTTATTTCTACATTATTGATCTTAGGCCCCATTAAGTATACATATATAATCTGGGGTCTTATGAGGAGCGAAGTTGATTTAACCATATCCGTCTGTCCATTGGAATGGGTTTACCAAAGACCTCAGATACGATACGGACTTGGTAGTTATATATTTATGTGACATGCCTGGTCGGTCCACAAATGGCTGAGATATGAGCAAAACACCACGACTGTCTCTAATTTGACCCGAAAATCTCTTGCGGTTGTTTTTTAATTTTTTTTTTAAGTTTATCTGGAGAACGGCATCAGCTAAGGTTTCCAAATTAGGTACAAGCATCTCGTTTAACAGTACACAACATCCTACTAAATACACTACACGTTTTTGGTTTGAGATTTAGTTAACAAGGTTTAACTTATGTTTGCTTTATGTGGAAACTTTAATTGCACAAGGAACCTTGTTGCTCGGATTTAAAATATTGTATTGCACAAGTAGAACCAACTGCCCTGAAACTTTTTCAAAAGTTTTTGCTTTACTTATTGGTATTTTCAGTAGTGGGGAATATTGTACATTCTTTCAATAACTCACATAAGTATCTAATTAATCAACTATAACTTAAAGACAATTACTTTGAGTTTGAAAAATAGATTTAATCAACTAATCAACTTTTAATTGTTAAACAATTTTACCACGATTTTAATTGCCAATAGGACCATCGCAATAAAAATGGAGCTTTAAACGTTTTGCTTACCATCCCGCTCAAGAAAACCACTTTATTCATCGCATACAAAAACTGGTGAGGGTCACGCTCAGCTTAACAAGCTGAATTTTTTTTGTTACAGTCATTCTTTAATATTCTTCCTTACAAACCTGCTTCGTAGTAAGAGTATTCTGTATTCGTATTTGAAAAATTTATATGTTTGGAACAAGCAGTCATCGAGGAAATACATGTAAGTAATTTGAAAACTGTGCGGTAGAGTATGAACCAAATGTTGCATTATCCTCTGAAAGAGCGCAAGAGCGGGTCATAAACCAAAAACTTTAAAAACCGAAATGTGCGATAAAGACAACAGCAGGCAGGGGAAATTTATATAAGCTCTCTAGGAAAAGACAGCACGAAAAGAAGTTTTGAATTAACAAAATTGCTTTACGAGCTATAAATATGACTATCAAAAAATTGTTACACAAAAAAACGTTTGGATTTTGGCCTGAAACTTTTGGGATTTACCAAAAATTAGTTTACAACACACACGAAAATAAAAAAATGTCACTGGCGTAGCGAAAAGATGAAATTTCGGGTTAAAATTCGTAAAATGAATTTCTGAAGACGAGGATCCTACACTAAAAACAAATTTTGAGAGGCTTTTCGTTAATTCTTGACAACAGCTTAAGCTTGTTATTCTGTTTAGTCTTTAAATCCTATTATTGCCATGGCATAACTTCGTCTTATTAAAAAGAAAAACTATTTATTTAAAAAAACATTTTTAAGAACATAAAATATATCATAAAATATGTATGTATATTTTAAAAAAAATGGCACTCTTCTTTCATTATCCTTATGCTTATTCCTTTTTTAATTTTCGGTAAAGGATTTTAAGAATAACCGGTTAACCGGTTTTAATTTGAATACAAAAAAATACAAAAATCAAATTGGTTTTTGGAATAATAAGTTAATTAAAATAAAAACAAAACAATTCACGAAGGTAAGGAACCAACTAAATACATACATATGACTACAGGTATGTTCAGACCTAACAAATATTTGACGATAAAATAAAAAAAGCGTGACCAGTAAATTTATTAAACTTAAGCTTTATTTTTAACAAGTTCTATTTATTTACTAAACTTTATGTCTAAGATGAAAGTTGTATTTATGAATACTGTACTTAAGAAACCGTTAAATAATGTTTGCTCAAGCCAAACGTTTTTAAGAAAACTAGTGGTTACGTGTAAGACGTCAAATATTTAATAGGTGTGAAAAACTTTTAGGAACTAAATAAAATTTATTATTTGAGATATTCTCCCAAATTTATTTTAAATGAGTTTTAATTTGTTGGTGGCTAATCATGTCAACCATATTTTTTTAAAGTTGCAAATAAAACCTTTTAGCCAGGATTATTTTGTTTCAGCATTATAGAAACAATAGTAATATGAAAATGCTTTTTGTATGAAATATCTGTCAATTCGTCCATCACAATTTAAACCCTTCCATGAGATTGTTTGATTCCTTCAATTTTGTTTGAAGTTCTTGGTAATTGAATAAATAAAAGTGACGAATTTTTCCATATCGTTGATTTCGATGGTGTGGTGAAGGTTTAAGCATGTAGATAGGCTAGAACTACTTTAGAGTTTTTCAATCATTCTTGGCAGCATATAGTAAAGTATTATTTGCAGTCTCGTAAAAACGTGACGTTGAAGAACCTTTGCAACTTATCATTTTAGTGCCGTTTAAGCACCATTGTCTTTTAAGTCAGTTCGATATTACCACCAGAGATGACATCTTTATAAAGATATACATAGTATTTAGAATACTGTCAAATTGCTTATTACTTTTTAAGCTGAACTTTTTTTATAGCATTTAGAATTGTTTTTGGTTTGTGTTACAAGAACACACTCTTATATAAGCGATTTGTATATAACTACATTGCTCATAATGTTTTTTTGACTTTTGTTACATTTTGTTTTGACATTTTTAATAAAAAGTTTAAGTTTGCCAAATATTCAATTGGAAAAATACTTAAATTACGGGTACATTTATAACAAAAGTAAGGAAAACGTATATAAATTACACATCTCTTAAAACCCCGGTTTATTTTCCAAAAATAATCGATTTATTCGATATTCGAAAAATGGGCATTTTAAAATATTCGACTTGGGCAAAACTAAAATAACCGGTTAAAACCGGACGAATACTATTCAATCGATCTCCCTAGTCTCAATACCACATGGTT
The DNA here is from genome assembly GCA_949318255.1 of Pollenia labialis. Taxonomy (NCBI): domain Eukaryota; kingdom Metazoa; phylum Arthropoda; class Insecta; order Diptera; family Polleniidae; genus Pollenia; species Pollenia labialis. Next base: position 105,317,420 of record OX439140.1, read on the forward strand.
CTATCTACAAATATTTTTTCTTATCCTTCTTTATAAATAACTTTTATTTCAAATAGTTCTTTTATTAATTTATTAATTGTCAAACACAATTTGTTGTTAATTTTAAATTAAATTTTATAAATATAATATCCTGAAGAAGATTTCCAAAGGAAATCGAAATATCGATATAACAAATAGAAGAACTATTTGAAATAAAAGTGACCTTAAGCTCAGTTATTAATAAAGAAGAATAATATTTAAAAAAGTCGAAGAAATTAGAATAAAATTATTTTTTCTTACCGTAAAACAAAATTCTATTAAGAAGTTAGAACCATGCTGAACCAAATTCATGTGCCTTATCGTTGAGCAACAGAGTTCTATCGGTTTTTTGAGAATCAATTTGTGCAAAAACTAATAAAGAAGCATGGATAATAATAAAAGGATAATAATATTTCAGGACTAAATTGAAATTCAAAAACTCTTTTTAAGTTAATTGGAAACGGACTTACTAAAGCAATTAACAATATTCAAACTTAGTTTTCTCAAAAGTGCTGTTTGTGCAAAAAGATCCTTGTTGTCTTAAGGTCGCAAAATATGTAACCACCTCATTGGTAAGGTCTTCGGAAACCCCATCTAAACATCGCTTCTTATAACGATTTCATATTATCTAAGATCAATATTATAGAAACAAGAAACGAAATGACATGCTTGCATATACACTCTCCAACTTTGATGAATGGTATACAAATTTCTTGGTATAGACTAAAGAATGCATCACTGCTTTCTCTGCATGAACTCGTCTAGTAATGCCATAAAGCTGCGTTTTATATGTTCCTGTAATTATGATTAAGTTATTCTTTAATATATAAAAGATTTTATTCAGTTTGAATATGGGGTTCAGACTATCGGTTAAAACAAAGGCAGCAATATACAGGGTACGCCAAATAACTTTTTTTAAAAGTGCTATAAAAAAAACTACTGAATATTTTCTCAAATTTTTTTTTTTTTTGAAAGTACAATCCTTTCGGTTAATAATGGAAAATAATTTCATTAAAATGGCTGCCTCGGCTGGCCATGCAGTAGCCTACACGATCGGTCCAATTTTTAAGCACATTATCGATTGTGTGCAGCTGTATATCACCAATGGCTTCAAGAATATTGTCCTTTAAAGCGTCAATTGTCTCTGGCTTGTCGGCGTAACACTTACCTTTGAAGGCACCCCGAAAATAGTCCAACGGTGTCAAATCAGCTCTGCGGCTGATAATGCGATCTTCAAAAATAGGGCGCAAAACATCGAGTGTAGCTTCGGCTGTGTGGCACGTAGCGCCGCCCTGTTGAAACCAAATGTTGCCAATATCCTCCTCTTCAATTTTTGTTAACAAAAATTCGTTCAACATGGCCCGATAACAATCTCCATTGACTGTAACGGCCACTTCTTATCCATTTTCGAAGAAAAATGGCCCAACTATGCCTCTGGACCAAAATCCGCACCAAACAGTAACTCGTTTTGGGTGCAACGGCTTTTCAATGTATGCGTGCGGGTTTTCTGTGCCCCAAATGCGACAATTTTGCTTGTTTACATATCCGCCAAGATCAAAATGAGCTTCATCTGACAAGATGATTTTTTTTGGCAAAATCGGCATCTTCTGTAAGTCGATTGCAGGTCCACTTAGCGAAGCGAAAACGCATATTTCCCAGCGTTGTTCAAGCGTATACACAACCATATTCGTTCAGCGGAAGGATAAAACTAATTATCTGTCAAATCAGACATGAGCTAAGTGTTACCATTCACGAAATAAGCACTAGTTGAAAAAAACGTTAGATGGTGGACCCGTTACATTGAAGGTTAATTAAACTAAAGCTTAGTGCATATAAAGAAGTTCGTATTTTTTACTGCAACGCGCATAACGAAGCCATTTCCTAAAGGATTTAAATTAAAAATCCCATTTAAAATGACAAATTTATGATTTTGAATCTGTGACCTTAATTAAAAAAAGAACGAAAGAAGTGATCGAAAAAAAATTTTAGTTCATACGTAAGTTGGTATTCTTATATGCATAATTAGTTCTAATAGAAAAACGTGTTGAAGTTCGTCATTAAAAATACTATATTTTACTTGAATCGAAAACAAAATAATTTTGCTTTATTTTAATATAAATAAAGCCAATTAAGTTTAAGAAGAATTAATTTTTGTACGTATTTTTTTCGTATATCAGAACTTTTTGAAAGCAATTTATTTAAATTGTATTACATTATGATGCATAAATCCGGGATATGCTTATAAGCGAATGCTAAATACAAATATTTTCGGCTATTTTAAATATTTATAATCGATTTGCATACAAAAATCTGCTTTTATCTGAAATTAAAGAGTCAGTTGTAAGTCAATAATAAAACATTTTAACCAAATGTTTTACTTCCAACTTTCCTTAGTGATACACTGAGAAAATTAAAAGCTTTAAAATCAAAGAAAAAAGGTCTTTGTAAAATTGTAACGAAAATATCTTTGTTAGAAGGAAAAAATCCTTGCATCAATGATATACAAATGACGAAAATTCTTTAAAGCTAAATTATTTGCTGCAACGATTAATTTCTTTGCTAATAAGGGATTGAAAAACGTATTTAAAATTAAAGACTTTTCTTTGTTTTTTTAAAGGTTAGCATCCTTGCTACAAAGACAAAGTCTGTAACTTTAAAGAATTTTGTCTTCAATGCATAAGTGAACATGTTTGCTTGTTCACACATGTTTGCTTGCAACGGTAAACAAGAGCGGTTAAAAAAAAATAAAGATTAAGTCTGTATCTTTAAAGAATTTAGTCTTCAAAGTTAAATTTGTATACGAATGTTTAACGAAATCGGCTATAGCCGATTGATTACAATATATGTAAAAAATAAAAAGAATTGTTTTCGTGGTTGTGATTAATTGTAAGTCAGTCGATAGGAACGCTCAATTGTGCATGTGCTGTATATGAACTATTTTTTATTTTTATTACATTAAACTAAAATAAAAAAATTTTATAAAAATGCTGTGTTTGGTTTCATTAAATATTTTATTTTGCAGACAAATTTTAATTTTTTAAAACATTTCTATAGCAGATTTTAAAGAAAATTGCCTTTGTTTCTACATATCAGTCTTAAGTATTTCAAAGAATTATTTCGTTGAATTTAATTGCGTTTCTTTGTAATAATGTTCAAATTACGTCTTTGTTACAATGAAAATTGTACTTAAAATCAAAAATTAAAGTCTTAAGACTAACGAATGAAAGTCTTTGTGCCAAAATACTTTTTCCTTAGTTTAAGGACTTTTTTCATGTGTTTCCAAAGACGTACATCCTTGCCACAAGATTTTAAGTCTTTGATTTTAAGTATATATTTCATGGGAATCTAAAGATCTTTGCGCCTTTCCGGTAAAGACGTTTTGTCTTTGGGCACAATCTGACCAATAAAAGTCTTTGCAACAAAGTGTATTTTCTTTGATTTTACGATTTAATTTGCTCAGTGTAATTGTGAATTCACTGAGCAAATGTTAAATAACTTTAAAACATTTAATATTTTTTTTTATTGCACACAAACATACGATTAAATGAATGAAGATTTATTTTCCCTTTTTAAACACTTTCTAATTTTATTTAGTGTCAAATGTTAGAAACTTAAAAACAAAGTTTTTCTTCTTGAAAAAAATGAAAAAAGTTAAACTACGATTTCAATACATTTTGGACACTTTCAATTAATAACCCAAATCAAAGTGCTAAATGAAATAGAAAAGAAAATGAACGCATTCACTCATATAGAAATAAATGAGAAAGAACACAATTTTATTGTTTTATGCTGCCACAAATACTCGTTTGGCCATAAATAACTTTGGTAGCATATGCTGTCAGAAATCTAAGAACTAAGTCGACGCCTGCCCACTGTACGACTAAATCCTAATAATATTAGCACTTGAAAACCAATTATTCTTACTGTGGAGTCATAATGTCTAAATGTCTGCTAGCCATCACACACACACAATTCCTTACATTTGTATTTAAAGGGAAGCATTCGTATGTTTTAGTTTTAACAGTATTTCTATTACCGAAAATCATTTGTTTTGATATGTTTATTTGACAAGGGTCAAGGCAATATATCAGTTAAGAGAGTAGAAACTTTGAAAAATATGCACACATACACATATTTTTAATGTTTAATACTAACACAAAAATAATAACGCGTACTACAATGGGCAAATTGGTTTAAAATAGCTAAATGATAAACGTATTGTGCTACATTTGGCACGAAAAACAATAGTTTTTGCAGGCAAAGGAATTTTTTTTGTCTGTACGAAATTTTTTTTGATAAGTCAAATTTCCCACTGCAAAATACATATGTGCAAGTCGAGTATTACCTTTTTAACTTTGCTTCTGTAAAAGTCAGACGCTAAGTCATCTGACAAAATGTCAATTAGAGCGTGCTTTATTTTCTTCTGACCAACCATCTGACGTCAGAAATCTATGCCGGGAAGAAACTGGCAGCAGCATCTTCTATTGACGGAATTATTAGTCGGCTGAAGTCAATATTTTACAATACCGATATATGTATGTATCAGAATTTAACCATTGAATTGGGAAAAAAAGTTTCATTATAATATCCTAAATTGGTAGCTTCCAATTAAAAGAAAAAAATTTTTAGTTGGCTGAACTGACAATGTCAGAAGCAAACTACATGTACGTTTGTGACCGAATATTATAAACCCTATGTGAAACAGTAATTACATGTGACTTGAAAAGTTGACAAGTCAGATGTAAAAAGCATGTCATCTACATGCAAGGTGCAAGGGAAATGTAAGGTTAGGCTATTTTTTTGAAGTCTTGCCTTTAATTTTCGAATTTGAAATTTTTTACTACCCAAAATGAAGCTGTTTTCCTCGAAACTGTTTACTTTCAGGGAAAGTGGGAAACAATTTTAATTATCCTGTTTAACAATTTTTTTTAAGTAAAGGATTTTGAACGTATTTAGTGATTCAAACATGTTTAACCATATGAATTTATTATCGTATTACGTAGTTACGTTGTCATATTAAAACGAATTATATTTTATACAAAGGCTTACAAAAGCTGTCGCAACCGTAAAAGCAAATATACTTCGTACTTCGCACAGTGGTGCCATTTGAGTTTTTTCGTTGCACAAATCATAACTTTTGAGCCAAATGAGATAAAAAAAAAAAATATATGATAGATAATTGATCAACCTGCGAGTGTTTTTAAAGGGTTCTACGACTTTAAGGAGCCTACTTATGGGTTAGCAAAGTTTAAATTTTTGGAAAAATCAATTGACTCTGAACACAATTGACTCGAGCTGCAGAACAATCAATTTCGAGACGTATTTTCCAAACAATTGCTGGACTTAGGAAACGGCAAAATCCCGGTGGATATTTAAATTTCGCCAGTTCACCGAATTAAAGTCCGAACTCATCCGAAAGGTTTTTCCAAACATTACACAAAATTACAGAAATCATGATTGGTTGAGCGAACGTGCTATATAAGCTGCGAAAAACGTTGATGTCGACGAACTAAATTTTAAGATTCAAAGTGAAATCGCTGGCGAATTGAAGAAGTACAAATCGGTAGATTCCGTTAATTCTCAGAACGATGTCGACAACTATCCAATCGAATTTGTAAACTCCCTGGAATCACACGGATTACCGCCTCTTAATCTTAAACTAAAAGTTGGATCAGTAATCATAATATTACGAAATATAAACCAACCACGTCTTTGTAATGGCACCCGACGAAAAAACTGATGTATAGCGTCATCGAAGCAACAATGCTTAAAGTAAAGTACAAGGGAGAAAAGATTTTGATACCTCGGATCCCAATGTTTCCAACCGACATGGCATTCGATTTTAACGCTTGCAGCTTCCAGAAAGGCTCGCATATGCACTGACAATCAACAAATCGCAAGGGCAGTCATTGCGTGTTTACGGCATTAACTTTGAGAATCCATTCTTCTCGCATGGTCAATTATATGCCGCCTGTTCCCGTTCGGAAGTCCATTAGCATTATTTGTTTATGCGCCAGACAACCAAACAAAAAATTACGTATATCTCAAAGCATTGCAATGAACAAAATTATGATATCCTAGCAAAGCAATCACAGCATTTATATACACATACATATGTATTTTAAAATCAAATGTATATCAAACAAATGCATATGAACAACATTTTAATTTACAAATACTTTTTCCTATTTTTAACGGATTTTAAAAATCGAACGCAAACATTTTTTTCAAAATTGGACAGGAAATCTGCTGTCGGGTCAGTTTGTTTTAAATAAAAACTAAATGAATATTTATTTGTTATTTAATTAAGAGGGTCGACACTTTGGCCATCGCGCAACTGCATGGAAGATAAACAATTTACGACACAAAAAATGGAGTTGCAACGGCAATAGACCCAGAAATTATCAATTAATTTAAGATTTTAATACTTATTTTAATTTTCTTAATATAGAATAAATAAATTGAAAGTTAAAAAAAAAGAAAAATTCAATTTATATTTAATAAAAATTTATTTAAAAACAACTAAAATGTAAATTCAACGAAAAAATAAATGGTTCAATTACCACATTAATTAAATTAAAATACTTTTTAAAATTTTTTTTTATTGATAAAAAACTATATTATTTTCAAAAGAAACAAAATACGTTAACAACGGAATTTTAAATATAAGCAGCGTGGTTTTTTTTTAGAAATCAACGGCATTAGGGCCTACGTTCTTACAAGTTTTTGTTGACTCATCAATATCATGTTCCTTATAATTTCGATCCATGGAGTAGAGCAAACTATGTGTACAGCATGTTATATTAAGATGATAATATCCCGAGAGCGTAGTACAAAAGTGAAAAGGAACATCACAGACAGTTAAAATTATGACGGAAACAAAGGATTGAATCACCATTTCGGTTATAAACGAATCTAATAATGCCATACAGCTCGCCACCCTAGATCAAGAAGGGTCTATCTGCTTTAAAAGTGTATGTAAGTTAAACCCAAGGCCGCAAGTTGCATTTTTTGAATTCTTGTGATCAGAAAATTTGGCAATACCACAAAATTCTTTATGGATCTAAAGTCTATATTGTCTTTGCGGCGGGAGGCTTTGCTTTTCTGATGGAAAAAAAATTTCTACTTGAGGGGTATGGATGCAAAGACTGCAATGTCCACATTTATAGTTTTCGTAATAAATAGTAAAAACCTCTAGCTCAAAGTATATTCATATTTATGTATTGTATATCATGCTATTCAGTAAATAAGAAAATGATGAAGATATGACGCAAGTTTCAACCAAATCCATATAGCGGTTTGCTGCCAATCATAATAATAAAATTGGAGATTGCTGTGTTTGCTGTAATCAAATGGACATTGCTGCTTTTGATAAAATCGAATATGGATTTTGTATTGTTTGATTTGATCTGAGATAAATAATACAGTTGTGTGTTTTAATACAGGTTTTTTCTTATAGCATGGACATTGTACTTAAAAAAATCAATCGTATTTAGAACATTTTTAGCAAATTGTTGTTTGCATTTATTTTATATAATTTGGTATCTATGCATTCCTAGTCAAACGAGAAAAAAAGTTAGCTTTCGTAATACCACCGTCTGGTCAGCAAGTCGCCGTGATACATACCTATTTATTTTTTCTAAATTCCTTTCCTTTTTTCTTAATTGATTTGGAGGATCTTCATAACAACTCACCTCCATAACTACGACTAATGACAAAGTTATACAATTAATAATTAAAGTAACTGTTTCATATAAAAAATAAACTGTTTTTTTTCATTTCTTTTAGTTTTGTTTTGCAAAAAAGAAACAGAATAAAATAGTTGATAGAAAAAGGGCTTAACAAACTGTGATCATTGCAAAACCGACAATCTCCAACGGACATTGCCGTTTTTGCATCAATTCTTAATTTTTGAACATACTTTTTTATGGGATAAAAGTGTTTCTGCACTCACAATATTATTACAGTAACGGACTGTAGTTTATTTAAGAAATATTCCGTTCAGTCATTTTTAAATAAATAAACATTTAAAATTCCAAGCAAATTTATTTTTAACTGATTCTAACAGTTATTCAAAAAACTAAGTGCATATTAATACGGATTTTCAGTTGCAGTTAATTTTGTCCGTTGATTAAGTTAAATTCTTCTTTATGTAAAATTAAATGAAAATGTAATTTAAAGCAACGAAAAGTTCATTTAATTTTTAATGTCAAAAATTCAACCGCGAATTCCGTAAAAACAAATCAATATTCAGTTATCTTTTATAAATTAATTGTCAAAAAATTAACTACATATTCCGTAAAAACAAATAAATATGCAGTTATTTTATAAAATTTTACTGTCAAAAATTCAACACCATATTCAGTAAAAACAATTAAATATTCAGTTATTTTATATTATTTTACTACCAAAAATTAATTTTTACTTATCTATAAAAAATGAATTGCTTGTTTTGTGTAAGCAATACCCATTTTCTATTTGTTAAAATAATTTAGTTAAATACCTACATCAAATTTTAAATGTAAAATAATTGCGAAGCCATATCGGTCATGCTGCTGGTGTCTTATAATTGAGAGTTCTTCTGTAAACAACGTGGTCAGTACAACAAAAGTAAAACAAACGTGTGTAACTGGGTAAGTAAATAAAAATATTCTCCCTCTCTCGCTTATAAGAAAAACAAGCGGACAGGTGTCTGTCTGGCATTTTTTAGAAATTCGGCTCTTTTGTGGAGTAAACGAAAATTTAATAAAATAACTGAATATTTAATTGTTTTTACTGAATATGGGGTCAATTTGACAGTTAAAAATTTATAGTAAAATTTTAATAAATAACTGAATATTTAATCGTTTTTACTGAATATGGTGTTGAATTTTTGACAGTAAAATTTTACAAAATAACTGAATATTTATTTGATTTTACGGAATATTTTGTTGAATTTTTGACAGTAAAAATTAAATGAACTTTTTGTTAAAAATAAATGAAAAATAGGTAGACCGGTTTTTAATTGAACTTTCATTTATTTTATATTACAATTTCAGTTAATTTTATGTACAGAATATTGTGAGTGTGGTAATGTAATATTCACTAATTGAAAGCATTCATTAAATACAACTAAGAGGTATTATTAGTTACGTTTGTGAAAAAAGTGGACCCCTCACTTGTGTGTGAAGTATCCGTGCACACACGGGTCATTTGGTAAACGCACAAATGTTCACTAAGTGGTAAACATACCCCATGAGATTAGGCAATATTGCAGATGCTTCTGTTAATCTGTTTCGACATACCCTTTCCTCCTGTTGCAAAGGGTATTTTGAAAATAATATGTATTAAAACAAACTTACTTTACTTTAAACTTTTGAGAGATAAAATATTACGCTTTGGCCCGCACCTATTATATTGTACATTTCTGAAACAAATTGCAGATTGGGAAAAATACAAACACTCACCACATTATACGTTCAACAACAACAGTAAGACGTAAAAGTAGCGTGTAATATTAACAAAAAAAAAAAGGACTTAAAGAATCCAAACAATTTCAACAAAAGTTCCCATACACTTACAAAATGTCATAGTGTTGTAAAAGGGAAGGGTAGATACACTATTTTGACACTATTGAATTTTATTTGCCCAGTCACTTAAGCACATTTCGTAAGGTTGTCACATATATTTGACTTTTTGAAAGCCTACACAAAAAAAAAAACAAAAACAAAAATTCGTTTCTTTCTAAATGCTTCTCAAGGGATTTTGGCATTTTAAAATAATACTAACCCAACTTCCACTAACACTTACACATGCACAGTTGGTACGATTGTTATCCAGCCTAGTGAGCAGAACTGAACTGATTACTAAGGATGTAAATACTCATACACAACATATCTACATATGTATTTACATATGTATGTGCATCGGTATGTGCTTAACATTGACTTGTTGGTCTACAGTTTAAACTCTGTTCGTGCTCGTATGAATGTGAACTAAATTCAACAATACTCGTCCTAACCAGATGGACGGACAAACGGACGGATGTGTATAGTACATACTTCTACTACTATTTAGTAAAAAGTATGTAGTTTTTTGCATGAAGAACAATAGCAAATGAATAGAAGTATAGAATGCTTTTTATTTTTTTTTTATTTTTTAGGTTTAAGCCGAAATCATTCCAAATTGATTTATTTGCCAAAAGGGACATTCATCTAACAAAATATTTTTGACCATATAACTAAACAAATAAATGTCAAGTGTTTATTGTTTTATAATAGTCCTTAATGCTGTTGTTGTTGTTGTTAGTGTTGGTGTTGTTGCCACTGTACTGACCAATTGTGGATTTTACTGCAGTAATAAATATTTTGTTTTGTTTAGTAAAAAAGCCCGAAAAAGTGGCGATTGTTTTCAAATAAACAAAAATTAAATGCAAGCGGACGTATCTTTATTTTATTTTTTACAGGAGAAGCAAAAAACTTTACAAAATCTTTAACAACAAGGTGTTCTTGTCGTTTAAATATCTTTGAAGCTTAATAAAACGAATCAAAAACTCAATTTTGAATATTTGTGCATATATCGAGCCTTTGGTGCAATATCGTTGTAACTCAAAATTTGAATTTTTTGAGCTGGGTATGCAGAAATGATCTTTGGGAAAATATCTATCTAAAGAAAAAAAGATTATGATTCCATCTCTAACTGTTCAGATTTTACAGCTAAAAATGTCTTTATTGCCTCTAGCTATTTCCAACCATTATTGATATTAATATAAAAAAAATATTTAATATTATTAATAATTGTTCAGCTTTTTTTAATTACAAAACATTCCTCTTTATTTAAAAACTTGTAAAAACATAACTTTAGTAAACAAAAATGCTATCAAAAATATGGCTGAAAACTTCAAATGCATTTTTCTCAGTTCACGATTTTTTGAATTACTACGGTATTGCACCAAAGGCTCGATATGTATTTTTATATACCAAGATTTGTTAAATTAATGTAGAATTTTTCAAGATATTTTAACGCCTAATAACCGGCATTAATTCAAATATAATAAGGGTTTTCATGATAACGCTTAAAATTGATATTTGTGCAAATGGGCAAACTTGAGAGACTCGTTTCATGAAGAACCTTTTTAATTTTTGTGCATAATTTAAAACAATTAATGCCAGTTTTTAATTAACGTCTATACAAAAATAAATTCAAAAATATAAAATTTAAAGTTGAAATTTGTGATTTATTGGTGAAATTTGTTTTTAAAAATTCTTAAAGAAAGCCAAAAGACTAATTTGATGAAATTATTGGTAGAATTTATTGTTTTTGATTTATAAACACTTGAATTTTTGATTGATAACGACGTTTAAAGCATTAAAAAATCGGTTTGTATAAATGCACAATTGAACAGAGCCAGTTTACGAGTCAAAATAATTGGGCACGAAGTTTGTGTAAATTAATTCTCATACAAAAAAAGAAATTTTTACTGTAGAAATTTTACGAATTCTTTCGTAAATTAATTGCATAACTGATTTCATGAAAGATTCGTATTATTATAACACTTTGTATAAGTTGTATTTGCAGTCATTACCGGAATATTTATTTTGCTTGCTTTTTAACACTGACAGCTCAACCCTGTCTCGTTTTTGAGGGAGTTTATTCCTTATTTTTTAAGAAAACAGAGACATTTGACAGAATGACCTGATAATGGATAAAGGTAATATTCTAAAATTATATTTCCTGACGATCTATCCTAAGCAACCAGTGAAATACGCATAGGAATAGCTTCAGTGCTGCCACAACCAAGTCAATTTTTACAACCAACATTTTTGATAAAGTTACCAAATGAAAAAAAAAAATATAACCAAATTTAAAATGCCTTTTATTAATTGCGAAAATCATTAAAATTTATTTTAAGTTGCATTGCAATTCAAAGGTTATTTGTAAAATAATACTTATAAATCAAAAAACCAAACATGAAATGTAATTCATTTACATATTAAAAAAATAACGAGAAACTTAATTAAAAGGTTTTTTCTATTTGAGACTTTTTTCGTGAAATAAAACCGTAGAATTTCCATACAAAATTCAGTATATTGAAAGTTAATAATGGAATATTTTTTAATATGCCAGTTATAAATAACAAAAATGGAAAATTGTTTTCCGCTTTTTAGCAGGAATTAATGTTGAGAGAATTTCAACTAATTGAAGTGGGGAATGAAAGATGAGATGAAGCCACTGTTTATTGTTGATGTTGTTTTGTTTAAACTTTGATATTATTACAAGTAGAACTGTTGCTATAATTCTTATACGTTTAACAGTTTTATTTGGTTTAATATCTTTAGTTTTTCTAAAATCTTTATGGATGAAGTTTCCTGATGATCTGGCCTAAGCAACCAGTGAAATGCGCATAGGAATAGCTTATCCCATCAACAATAAATTTCAAGTGTTTTTATCAATGATGGAAACTGGGAATTAAGCACGAATAACAAAATCTTTTGTTAGAAAAATTTTAATAAAAAATCCCCAAAAATCCCCAAATAAAAGTTTTTAGTAAAAAAATTATTTTATTTTGTTTGTAGCGACTGGTTGTGGCATCTTTTTTATGCGATTCCAGTGAGGAATTAAAAGAAGTACAATATGCTGTTTTTGAAGACATATGAGCCAATTTAAAAGAATTTCAAGCTTGTTCAGTCGGTTTTAGCCATCCTTAAAATCAACAATAAAAATACATACATATATCAGTCATTTAATTATTATATTGTCTTTCATATTTCGTCACCTAAAACGCAAAAGCAGAAGCAAAGACTATTCAAAATGTTAAATTAATAAATAGCCTGTTAATAATTAATGCCCCTATTGCGGTTCTCCACTCAACTCAGTTTGGTCGTGTGAGAGTCAACTCAACGTTAGGGAGCGGCAGGTAACCCTGAATGGCCATTTGAGCGTCTCAGGAACTAGGAGGACGAGAGCCAAGCAAGACAAAACCCCTCTGAAACCCCCTCTCTTATACGGTACCCTCACCGTGGAAAGCAGGTTTGCTGTGTGCTAATAACTCACTCTGTAAAAACCAATTATTACAGAAACGAATACAATTTCAAAAAATATCGCTTTGCCAACTTTAAATATAACGTTTGACAAGTGAAAATTTTATAAAATTTAATAATTTTTTGAAGTAAAAGTATTTTTAATTGTTGTGTTGAATAAAAAGTATTTATAATAATTATTAGTGTAGATTTATTTTATGATGATGAAAAGGAAAACTCTTGTATAGATGCGCTAAATACAAGAACACAAATTCGTGATGATTCCAACCCACTTGCACTTCCCAGTGCCAAGTAAGAACTTCTAATAAGTAACGAAATTTTATTGTGCCTGATGAGTTCTTCTTCTTTTTGGGGTAGCTGTTGGCCCGTCTGCTGGTTGGATTATTAGTTCAACTGACTCAGTATAATTGTCACTTGATGGTGGAATATTTGCAATGCCAAATACTTGGCCGGACTTGCAATACAAGATCTGCGAAACAGTATCCTCAAGTCTATTTAATGGAACTTCTTGTGAAAGCCCTCCCCTGCCGCTTGAATGTTTCTTTTATTGTTGGCAAAATTGTTCTTTATACTTGTCTTGTAGTGTATCCAAACCTGTGCCATGAATATTATAATTAGATTAAGAAGTTTATGAGTGTTTAAGAGGAGTTCTTGTCGTGGTCCCAAACTATTTAACACCGCTATTAACTCTTCCCATAACTCCTTACATGAATTTTTTCATCATACCAAACTTTGTTGATAAGAGTTAGGTGAAAGTTTTGCGCATAGGAATAGCTTATCCCGTCAACAATAAATTTCAGTTTATCAATAGTATGCACTTATTCATGTTCTATGTTATTGATGTGTTTTAATAGTAATGAAAAACTAATGCATTACTTTACTGATTTTTAAATATTAATGCGCTACCTTGATAAGTTAATTAATTAACACGAAGTTAAACCTTTGATATCAAATAACCTTATGTATCAATTTTTATCCCTCACAATTGTCAAACTATTTTTAATTTCAGATTCTACCATTTGAATTGAAAAGGATAAAGATTTAAATAAAATTAATGTTTTGTCAATTTGATATTAAATTTTTTCTAGTGTTTATTCTTGAATAAAACTTAATTAACTTGGCAGCACTGAAGCAAATAATAAATACAAATATTTAAAGGTTCTGAACAGCGTTACCGTTCAAAATTTTCAAAAAGGGGCACAAAAAGGGGATTTTCAAAAAAAAAAGTGTCACAAAAAGGGGAATTCTGAGAAAAAAAGGAGCAACTTAAAAACAGAAATCTGGACCAATATTTTAGTGTATCGACTCAGAATCACTTTTTTAAGTGATATAACGATGTCCATCCGTCCATCTGGCTAGTTGTTTGTCCATGTTAACCTTGTGCGTAAGGCACAATTTGCAATCTTTCAGACAATTTGATCAAGGGCGAAGTCTAAAACTTCTTTCCAAATTAGACTCTTTGTGTCCATAAACTATTTAATTTATTTGGTATTTAGATTAAATTCGCCCCAAAAATATTTGACTGTTAATTAAATTCTTTTTGAATCGGTTCACATTTGCCCAACGCTCTCATCTATAAATAGCTTTAACTTCCTTTAAAATGTTAACATTAATAAATTATTTAAAATTTAGTTACCGTCCCTAAAATCTCAAAAGATCTTATATGGATGTTAATATCTGGATAATATTCAGTTCCAAATAGGGTAAAATCTCGAAAATTCTTCTTTAAATACTATTGTGTTTGGGATCTACCGATTATAATTTAAGGATTATTTTTATTAATTGGAAATGTTATTAAATTGTGGAATATTTTGTTTTCAAATTAGCAATTTTTGATTTTTCTGGGGCATATTTTTAACCATTTTTAGGGCATATTTAATGCGAATAAAACGCGTTTTTTAGTGCATATTTCTGGGGGTCTACACTCTAATGCGATGCGAAAACAATTTCGATGCGAAAGCGTAACGCCAACTTGGTACTCTCCATCACTTTCGCAAAATGTTCTAAAAATTAAGCAATAGTGGCAATAAAAATTAAAGTTGGCGCGGATTTACAGTAATGAAATGCCAAAGTGTGTAAAAAAATTTAAAATTAAAAAATTTAAATAAAATAAAGTGATGATTTAGAAAAGAAAAAAATTAAAAGATGCGAATGACACATGCGCAAACGTATTAAAGAGTACCAATCGCTAGATTTGCTACAATTTTCTTTCGCATCGCAATAGAGAGTAGCCCCCCTGGTTTCCATGATAAGTAATATAATATTGCCAGTATAAAAAATATTTGGTTCAAAAAGGGGCAAAAGGGAAACACAAAACTACAATATTATACAAAAGGGGATTTAAAACTAAGGGGCAAAAAAAGTGGCACTGCAGTCAAAGAGGGGCAAAAAAGCGACTTTAGTCGCATAACGGTAACGCTGGTTCGGAATGCCGTTAGATGTGTTTTACAATTAAAGAAAAATTACATATAAAGTAAAGTGAATGTGACAAAATTTAAATGATTTTTTTATTATTTTAATTAATGACAATAAGTAAAAATGCGAATAAACAAAAAAAAAAATAAAAATAAAATAAAACGGAAAAGCTAAGAAATTATAAGTTTGTTGTACGCAGAGCCAAGTATGTATATAGTAAGTAGTTATAAGGACGGAAAACGTAATTTCATCTTTCATCAGCAGCTATAATTACAAATTCTTAGCTGACAGTTGATTTTAATATATAATGAATATAAATTAAAAAAGTGTTTTCATTGATGTTTCTCAATAGTATGAAATGGGAATTTAGCACATTTGAAAGAAACCTTGTTAATTAATTTTTGAATCCCAAGAAAACCTTTGATGTTTGATATTGTTTTACAATCCCCACTTAAAACATATTTGACGCTTGAAAACAAGTTGAAGTAAATGCATTTCTCAATTTGAAAATGATTTTCCCTTTTTTTGAGAATGCTGTGGTTTGTCATTATACCCACACCACAATAGTTATGAGGGTATTATGCATCTGTGCTGATACAATATTGGCCCTACCCAAGTATAAGCATACCGATCGTCTCCGATTCAATTTCCGAGTCAAAATAACGATGTCCGTCAGGTAGGCAGTTTTGGAAATAATTTTAGCTCTAATTGGCCACAAGGACTAAGCCTATTGATATGAGGCGAATCGGTCCATAATTTCACATATCCCCCACACAAGCATCTTTCCGGAATGGTGTCCTAGTACTAATTAATCATTTTATTATGATTTTATAAACATTTAATTTGGTCCAAACTGATCCTTCCAAATTTTATTATAACAGGTCGATGCCTTATAAATGATAGAAAAGGACGTTTTCAAAATATTGTGCTGTTTGGTTCAAAATTAACCACAGGTCCTATATAAACCCCTTCCTAAAATATATCTAAATGATATACGGCAAAAAAACTTTCACATGAACCTAAACCTCCTAGCATAATTATGTCCTTACGGTTCCATGATTGCGCATGGGTCTCAAATAGCGTTTACTTATATTTTTTTCTTGTGTACTGTGGTTTAGGTAATCATTAGTGTTTTTCATACGGGATTTCCCGCGACATTTTTCGGGAGAAAAATCCCAAGAAATTTGTGCGGAAACTCCCGGGATTTTCTTATTTAGTTATGATAACTTTACTGCTGATATAATTGTTAATAAATTGTGTCATGAAATATATATAAGCTGTAAGCAAAAAGGTCTTAAGTCAAAAAAACACATTTGCAGATTTTGATTGGCTTTAATTTAATTTTTTTTCTCTTTTTTGTTTAATTTAAATCACTTTCTAATAGTTATCATCTGCGCTTAGGACAAAAGTCTGTGAATAACACCAAATAAATATATTTTAATATAACAAAAATCTACAGATTCTGACTCAAGACATTTTTGCCAAACGCTTAGGAGATTTCAACTCATATCAGATAATGCTCGGAAATTTTAAAAGACAAAGAGTAAAAATGTACAGAATTTTTAATTTATTAAAAGACCCTTATTTATTTAATAAAAACAAAAAAAAAGTTGTTCTCACTTGCTTCAAAAAATGTAATGATTTTATATGTAAAGCAGCTGCATAAAAGATTTTTCGGATAAGATTCTGTAGGAGATGATGACAAAAGTTATTAAAAAAGCAACGGTTATTCGGCATTAGCTGAACAAAATTAACAAACAACAAAACTAAAGGTCAATAATTTACAACTTTAAAGAAAATTATTTTTTTTAAAAAAGGAATTACAAGTTTTGAAGGAAGTGCTAAGAAAACTGAAAGTGTCTATAAATTATAAAATGTTGCTTTGACTATATAGGAAAACATCCGTAGAAAGGAAACGTGTATTCTCATTCAAATCTTCTTGATAAAAATTAGAAATAGGCTTTTAAATGATTCTGTAAATGCCTGTTCCGGGGCTTAATTCTGGCAGTCGTGATCGAGTACTTTCTCGATTCGAAAGCAATTTTATATCAGTCGATACTTAACAAATCTAAATAATTTTTGCAGTATTTTAAAACTAAAATTAATGCTTTATAACACTGAAAAAATAATTCCGATTCGTGCAGTATTGACTGAAATAATTAGATAATAAATGGCTTTCGAATCGAGAAATTACTCGATCACGACTGAAAGAATCAGGCCCCGGAATATACATTCACAGAATAATTTAAGAATCCTAAAAATTCCTATTTAAAAAGAAATATTATTAGACATATTATTGGACATTGAAAAAAGATAACCAAAAAGTCATTTTACTATAACTTCCTCCAAAATCCTACAAAATAATGGAAATTTTGCAGATGTGTACTTTTGAACATGAAGATCTAAGTTTGCCATTAAGCACTTTTTCCCTTTTTGCTACAGAAATAGAAAAAATTTAATGCATTTATAAACTTATTTAATTGATCTCAGGAAATATTATTTGATCGATTTGTGTTGAGCGGGAATTCCCGAAATCCCGGGAAATTGAAAAATAAATCCGGGAAAAGAAAAACTCTACTTGTTTTAATATTGAAATTAAAAATTTTTGTTAGTTGGGTATTGACGTTGGACTTTTTGAGCCGATTTAACCATGTTAGTACGTCTGGTCGGCAAACTGGCTGTCTGAGTATCTGTAAGGGTATTCACTTAATCGGGCTTTAGCTTTAATCGGTTAATCGCTCGATTAATTAACCGAGTTTTTTGTTTAGTCGCTTAATAATCGGTTAACCTTGTAATAAAGTTTTTTTTTTATAAATAAGTTGTATCAATACATTAAAACGCATAAATTATTAATTTTTTTGGTACAACTTGACTTTGAAAAATTCTTTCACTTATCGTAGATGCTGGGGAAATCAAAACCAGCCTAAAATGCAGATAGCCTTTTTCTTAGTTTTCGCTACACATATAAAATCTTCTATTATGCCATTAGAGTCCTGTTTTAATTATTTTTATAATTTATAACACTTCTAATTGTTTCGGATAATTTTGTTAAAAGATTGTTTGTATTACTACCAAGAGTATCTTCATCCTGGCACAGCTCAGCATCCACGATTTTCCAAAAAAGTTTATTTCTGAATTCCTAAGTTTCTGTTGTTGTACTGTATTGCTAGAAGGAAACATATACAATATTTTCTAAACATGTACCTTTTGTATTTGAGACGAAACAAATAATAAAAAACACAAAAAATATGTTATTATACTACAAAAAATTTTAAACTTTGTTGCATCGGTTAATTGACTGAAATTAACCGGTTTAATCGTTAATAAAAAATAGCCACCTTTAAATTTACCGATCAGTTAATCGGGCAGTAATTAATCGGTCAACCGATTAACCGCTAACCGAATGAATACCCTAGTATCTTTATAAAACTTGTGTACAAATCCTGTTCTCAATTTTCAAGATATTTTTATGAAATTTGCTACAAAAACCTTTATTCCCGAAAATCATATAAAAACGAATTAAGTCCATGTAGATTTTGGGATTAATATTAAATGCGGTAAAAATAATAATAACATCTATAATTACATTCTATTCAGGGCTTGCCGTTGAAAATTTCGAAAAAGTGTCATAAAAAGGGTATTTAAGAAAAAAGGGTATTTTAAAGTAAAATAGGGTTAAGTTTATTAGTATGTATTTATTAAATAGTAATTATACATACTTGAATTATAAATCAATGTTAAAACTAAGAAGCAATTCATAGGTACATTCCAATATAAGTCATATTATCAAAAAAGAATTTACTTTTACAAAAATCTTTGATAATGTTTATCACATTTTAGAAATACGTATTCTATACAGAAAGAAAAACACTCGGGATAAATCAAGTTTTTTGGGATTACTTAAAGTACGAGTCGTACTCAAAAGTTCAAGTACGAATAACACTTAAACGTACTCAAAACAATCATAAATGGGATTACTTTCGAAAACACAAGTTTGGAAAAACCGATTTGCTTATTGTGTGTAGAAAAAACAAAACAAGAAAAACACATACATTTACATATTATTTTCATGTTTAACCCTCCGGCTTGCGCATGTTTTGATTTTCTTTACACATGGAAAAAGGTCTGGCCAGCCTTATGTGTACAACGAAGGGTTAAAAAGTAAATTTGAACTCATGCTACTCATTTAGTTTATATTTTTGGTTAAATATGTACATAAGATTTCTAAAATAAAAACCATATCGGGCATGATGTTGGTGTTTTATCATTCTGTAATGTGTAATACGGGTAAGTAAATCAATCATAATCATTTTTTCTATGTAATTTCTTTGTTTTTGTTTTTTTCAATCATGAATTCGGGATAAAATCAACTTTATATTACTTGAATCAAGCTCATTTTGAGATTGATTCAATCTTAGTTTTACTTAAATCAATCTCATTTTCGGATTATTTGAGGTACGAATTCGGATTAAAACAATTTTATAATTTTTGAATGAAGCGTATTTTGAGATTAATTCAATCTTAGTTTTACTTAAATCAATCTCATTTTCGGATTATTTCAAGTACGAAAACGGGATTGAATTTGGATAATTTAAGTATTTTGGGATTAAAAATCCGTACTTGAATCAATCTTTCTGTACTTGATTCAAGAAAATCCGTACTCACCGTACTATTAATACCGCTCCGGATTGATTTGAGTACGGATGGATTGATTTTTCTTTTGAGTGTATATTTTGTAATTAATTCTTCAGTTGGAGTCCATTCTTCCAGCTCCGATTCCAGAAAATTGAGAGAGAAAAGCATGGACTCAAACGTTTCTAATTTAAGTTTGCTTGTAAATAGTGTCCGTGGACATTATGACACTGGACTTTGTGACATGTTACAAATTTTTATATCTATGTTCGCAAAACTCATGAGAACTTTCTTAAGGAATATTTTGTTAAAATGATACAAAGGGATAAATTAAAAAGAGGGTCACAAAAAGTGTCATTGGCATAAAAAAGGGTCAAAAGTGATACTTTAGTGTCATAACGGCAACGCTCATTCTATTGCTTTATGAAAATTTTTTTCAATATGACTGTATTTCTTTACGTTAAGAAAAATTATAAAAAGTTGTTCACGGTACATACCGTTTTCGTATTTAATAACTAACGTCTTTGTTGTAGTTTTCTAAAAGCCTTTTAGCATTCTTTTTAGGCACAAAATTGTAAAATTCCTTTACATTGACAATATAACTCAATAAAGAAATGTCACTTCAATTTTTAGCTTACATTTTATTAAATAACTGTCATTTAATTCCACATCAGATCTACAAGATAATTTAATTTAAAATTTATTTGCAGATGTACATAAATAATCTTGATAAGAGTTGCTTTTTATGGATTTTGAGTGTTATTTAAAATTATTTTATGCTTGAAATGGTTTGAGTTTTTTTTCATTTTTATAAATTTAAAAGACATAACTTTTGACTTCAAAATACCACGTTATGTGAATAACGAATTAACAACGAGAGACATTTCAGTATTGCAAATAATCAATAGAAATTTATGTTAGTACTTGCAATCTAAAAGGAAGGCATATTGGTTCCGCCATTGAGACCATACAAAGTAAATAAGCTCATGTAAAATTAAAAATGGCGAGTATAATTCCACATAACCCATATACAGACTTCTCTGCCAAAATAGATTCGTTGTGACCATAAACAATTTTATTATTAGTTTTAAGATTAAATTTAATTTTAATCTAGATCTCATTAACAAATTTTATTGGAATTAGCCTTGTTTGACAATATCTTCCATACAAATATCACTTACGGACAAAACTTTCAGCTCGTGATTTTTATTAGTCAGGCTGTGATTTATATATTTGAAATGAAGCGCTTTTAAGGTAAGAAAAGTCAATTTTTGTTACAAAAAAATGTTTTAGATTTGTTTTTGCATCTAAAAATTCCTCGATTTTGATGGCTGTTTTGTAAAAGATCGAAAATGAATAAAATTAATAAATATAAATTTAAGAATTTATATTATAGCTTCAAGTTTTTAAAAAAATTTATATTAGTGTAAGTTTTATTTCAAAAAGCAATGAAACAGGGGTTCAAACTTTCGGTTTGTGAAACCGCTCGCGGGTATAAGAGTTACAAAATTTGGCGCGAGGATAGGAAGGTTAATAATAAGGTATCTCATATAGTTAAATTAATTGCGTTTTTAGGCGTATTACAAGAGTACGCTTTCCCACCATATAAGGTTTTCGTGATATCCTCGCTTAAATTTAAAATAACCCTGTTTTTCGCCGTATTTGAGACATTTTAGATATCTTAACCTGAAATTTAAAAATCATATTTTGAATTGTGAGTCACACCTTAACGTCAAATTTTTTGCTCAACTTAATTTGACATTTCTTTGTTTCAGTGTTTGACAAATTCAACCATGGAGAGGTACACAATTGAGCAGCGCGTTGAGCAATGCATTTTGTGCACTTATT
Organism: Pollenia labialis; assembly: GCA_949318255.1. Classification (NCBI taxonomy): domain Eukaryota; kingdom Metazoa; phylum Arthropoda; class Insecta; order Diptera; family Polleniidae; genus Pollenia; species Pollenia labialis. The sequence continues at coordinate 105,339,352 of OX439140.1, forward strand.
TTTAATCAGCATAGCCGACTAAATGTGTCCCCAGTCGGGAGAATTATGCACAAATTTCAGCAAAACGAGTCTGTAGGAAATGTGAAGCAGTGGCGTTCGCTGTGCGAAATTATAACGCACTTCTGATAGCCAGACATTTAGGATATGGAGCTGGACGATATGTGGTTCCAACAGGATGGTGCAAATTCAATGACCGTGTTATCTTACGTCGTGGCGATGTTAATTGGCCGGCACTTTCATGTGATTTTACACCATTTAACTTCTTTCTTTGTGGATATTTTAAAGAAAAAATGTATGCACGTCAATTAATCAAGAAAAAATCAAGAGCTAAAGCATGCGATAATTCGGCACATTAACGGCATTAAACCCCAATTATGCCTCAGGGTCATTGAAAATATGGATCATCGGATAGAGGTATGCCACCGAAGCCATGGCGACCATTTGGCCGATATTTTGTTTCACGAAAATTGTTTGATCCTTTTTAAAAAGAAAATAATAATATATTTATACTCACCCCACAATATGGGAACAGTTATAATGCATTCAAGCTGATGTTTGTAACACCTTAAAATATTGGAAATAGATCGGCTCAGAATCACTTTCTGAGTTGAACGAACGATGTCCGTCCGGTTGCCTGCCAGCTGGCTGGCTACCCATGTTAACTTTGACATCGGTCCAGTTTTGAACATAACTCCCTTACAAATTCTACTTCCGAAAATAGCTTTTAGTGCCATAACTTATCATAAATGTTAGTGTTAACATAAAAATTGGCGATAATTACTTTAACGATAGCTACTACGTCATGAACATTTTTTCTTGGTAGGCCCACAATTACCCATATTCCCCATATAAACCCCATTCTTTAATTTCGTATCAATGAAGATATTTAAATAATATTCGACACAAAGAACTTTTAAATTAATCTTAACAATAAAACATAATTTTGTTAAGGCGGATCCATGACTGCCCATGAGTCCCAAAAAGGGTACAGTAGCAATCATTTTTTTATATACTGTACTGTGGGGTAACCTATGGGCGGGCTAGTTGACTATACTTTCTTAATAGTTTATTCTCGATTTGAACATCTCAAAAATATTTAGGCCCTTATTGTGTAAAACCTAACACAACGCCAGCAATTTCATTGAAAGCAAAAATAAAATCAAAAATATTTTTTAATTTTGCTGTTGCGTTCTACAGAAATTCAAATTGCTTTTTCAACGCTACAAAATATGAAATGTTTGAAATTTAAAAGATCAATAGAAAGCAACAACAAAATTATAAAATATTTTTGATTTCGACTTTATTTTTGCTTTTGCTTTCAATGAAATGGCTGGCGTTACGTTTTACACAATTAGGCGGTTAATTTTAAGGTTACATAACTTAAATATTTTAATATTTTAGTAAGAAAAATAGTGTTATAAAATATATGTTATTTCAGCCCTTCTACCATACATATATAAAACATTTTTCCATTAAATTTTCAAGCATGTTTCTTATCTTAATTATTACTCCAACAACATCACAAACTCCTTAATGCATAATCTTTTTATTTCATTTAAGTATGAATTAAGAAAATTAAAAAAGAACAATTTTTTTCAACATTTTAATCATACGGAAATTGCAATTTAACCGTAATGTCGCTTAAAAAGAAAAATCATTACAAAACACTAACCGCGGCAACCGTTCTTTCTTTTTCAAAAAAGTAATGTTAAACGAAAACATTACTAATCCTTAAAGATTTCCTAAATAAATCACTAAAAGTGCAGGAAATTCAGCGGAAACCTCAAGAAAAAAATGGCGCGCACAAGTCAGATGTTTTAAATACACACATTCGAGTACATTGCTTGACTCTGCAAAATATTGCGACAATCTAACAATGAGCCTTAAATGTGTAATCAACGTTAAGAAGGACACCCTTACAGAGGAGAGAAAAAATGTCTCCAATAAAAAGTCACAATCATAACATTTGTTATGCCACCATTCCTGAATCAACACAAATATATGTACACACAGTGCTCCTAACATGGCCATGGCGAATTCACTCACACAAAAGCAATAATTTGAGAAAATTCAACAAAGCCAAATGAAGTTAAGGAAGATGAATATTAAGAACAGACAAAAAAATCATAGTTTTCTCAAATACCATCGCATTCATTGTGTTGTTGTGATGTAATTATATCTACGAGGTCATGTTCAGGCGTTTTTAATACCCATATAAATATTTCTTAAACTTGTTAAACTGAAGTTATGAAAAAAGATATTTGTAACCAACATCGAGGTTTCGTTGATTCAATGTCACTGTCCCGATGTTATAATTTGTCTGACCATTAGCATACCACAACTTAGTTTAGGAGTTATTTGAGTACGTACATAATAGGGTTCCTACGTTTTAAAATTATCCGGGAAAATATTTTTGTGTCATCCGAAAATTTAATTTTAAAAAATTATGGAAACTTTTTTTTTTTTTTAACGATAAACCAACACTCAGGGGATGCCCCCTATATATGCAGTGCATTGTGTTGATCGGGTAAATAAGGTTTGGGAAGGAGGAAAGAGGGAATAGTGTTTGTGGACATTTGACTTGAATCTTAATAAATTATAAGTACCGGGGAAGACCTCTGTGGGAAGTTTATTCCACATACGGATAGTTCGACTGAAAAACGAATTTTCTCTATAATGCGTTGTGCGAAACACAGGACAATCGACCACAAACGGATGTGATCCACTGGGTGAGCGAGTATTACGAAGAAATACTCGGGCGGGTGGAATAAGTGTACTTATCTCAGTGGAACACTTCCCATAGTAATATCGATAGAAAGTGTCACACAACCCACATTCCGACGATGCTCCAATGAGTCAATAGAGTTGGATACCCTACTGTCATTGATGAGCTGCTATGGGCAAATGCAAAAAGAGCGAACGATGTGTATCCATACACAAAAAATAAAGAGCAAGAGAGCACAAAACCAACAAATGCAAACGTAAATTAACCAATACAATGCCACATATGCAAAGCTTTCAATATAGTGGTGCCCATACCTGTTGATGAGCTTCACCGCCCTCCTTTGTACACGGTCCAGAAGGTTCAAAATAGACTTTGAAGCCCCTGCCCATATATGGGAGTTTTATTCCATCTTCGGTCGGATATAGGTGGTATAGATAGTAAGGAGATCGGATGAAGTGAAGTAAGTCTTGCACCGTTTAAAAAAACCTAAACACTTGAATGCTTCTTTCGACACTTTAAAAATTGTTTATTCCAGCGAACATCGCACTGTATTCTCATGCCCAGAACATCCGATTCCTCAATATCAATGCCAGCCATTAATGCAGATGACATAGTTGGTCCCACGGCCCGTCTGTGGGTCAACATACAACATTGGGTCTTGCGTGCATTAAATTCGACCTTATTCGCTTGACCGCGTATTATAATGTGTTGTATTAACTTTCAATTATTGTATCATATAATATTAAAAAAATTCTCAAGATATTTACGGTAATACAAATTTTTTCATTTTATTCATTAATAAGCATGCTAATTTCCCAATTTTTATTCATGGTAATTAAACTGAAATGTATTGTTGGGGGGATAAGCTTGCTCCTATGCGCATTTCACTGGTTTCTGAGGCCAAGTCTTCAGAAAACCTTCTTCCAAAGACTTTCAAAAAGCTAAAGATATTATGCAAAGAAAACTGGAAAGTGAATGAGAATTACAAAGACTCAAGTCTTATATGCAACGAAATCGAAGCTAAGGCAAAACACCAACAATAAACAGTGACCCATATTCATAGTCAAAATAAAGTCGACTTTAAGTTAAAACTGGCTTTAAATGGATGTCAACACCATTGTTCTAAAGTATACTTTAGAAAAAATCGACTTTATTTTTGACTATGAATATGGGCCAGTGAGTTTATCTTTTCTTACATTCCCTACTACAATTGGTTGGGGGTTTTCTGACTCAATATGTAGTTGTAAGTGTTTGCGCTTCTCCAAAGTTTTTGGAAAAAGGTTTTCAGATTTTTTTTCATTGCAAAGAAAAATTCATTATAAGGAGACCAATATACACTAAAACTTAAACGAAAAAGCAGTGTTTTTAAAATCAATTCTTAATAGGGACATCTTCATTATACAAGAGTTCACTATATGGAAATTCGACTGTATTTGTCTGCGCCGAATCTTTAATACCCTTATCCGTGAGTTTAAATATTTTAGGAATGGATATTTTTTGGTATCTGAAAAAAATGAACCAACCTTTATAAAAACGGACCATACAGTAATAAAATTCGTTGCGGTTTAAGTCCATTCCAAAAGTACGCTTTAAAGGGGACCTATGCTAATGTATGGGCCGATTACACTATGCAACAAGAACAACTAACAGAATTAAAACTAGATTTTTTTTTTGATTAGTTATGGTCCCCTAACTGGCAAAGCAGGCAAAATTTTAAGTCCTTGAAGTTATAAAAAGTCGTGCTCAACTGTTTCGGAATGATAAAAAATATTTTTTTGTTAAAAACTTATAAAAATATTGAATATTAAAATAACTTACTATTTTTATAAAATTTTCTTAAAACTACGTGCATTCCAAATAAAACAAACTTTATATCATGAAAAATGATACATGGGTTAATATTGATTTTGTTCACCATAAAGTGAAATATCCTGATTTTTTCAAAACTTGGGCTGTGAAGAGAGTGCTTTACACTTTTTTTTTTTTATTATTTATAACTTTTCAGTTTTAAAAAAGTTCCACAGGCTTAATGCGATTTAAAAATGCAAATCATCTTGAAATCTGACTACGCAATTTAAAAGAAATCATGACAAAATTTATGATTTATACCGAATTTTTTTAGTTTGTTGGTGTAATTGTTCACTTTTCCCAGGAAAGGTCATGACTTTAAACGCTTCATTTAAATGTGCTCGATTCATTTTTTTTTACTTATGCTGTTATATACAATGCCAACCCTCAATTTGTTAACGTCTTTCGATAGCTCTCAAAATGATTTTAAGCTATAAAGAGCCGTTATTTACTTGCATTTGTTTACACACTTTATCATAACTTAACAATTCCCTAAACAAATTATTTGTCCATTAGAGCAAGTAAAGCTTAAATGATGTTAACCAGATAAAAAATGCCATTAAAGAAATTATTTTAGAAAAAAAGCAAAGGTTGCAATAAAATTCTACAGAATGATGTGTAGTACAAAACGAAAAACGCAAAAGAAGTTGAATGTTTACGCAGCATAATCAACCAAAAACTTTATCAATAATAATTATTGAATAATTAAGTCCACACGATGATTACGAGTTTAACAAAATATTTTTATTATTACAATACTGGTGCCCATTCTAAAAATTTTTGCTTTGGTTCTACCTCAGCTCTTACTATCGCTTAATGCTGGTCGTCACATGTTAGATTGTATCCTGGTAGTCTAATGGTTATTTAATGTTAGAAATAATCCAAACGCCAAGATAATTAATATAAAGTTTTAAGTGGCACTTCGAGACTAATCATTTTTAAGGAAATGGTTTAGGAGACCTAAAATAAAATTAACTTTAGGTTTTGGTGCTTTAAATGTATTGTTAATTTCTCGGGCAGTTAATATCCAAATATCTTCTGAGCAACTGTATTAAGTTTTCGATCAATTATTCATATTGTTTTTATACACAACAACATTTGATGTATGAACTTGTGAATATTTTATAACAATTGTTTTAGAATATATTCCGAGAAGAATTTAATCAATATTTGCCGTATACTCCATTCCATAAAAGTTTATGGCCGTAAACGCTTCAAAATTAAAAATTCAATATAAAATGCACCCACATAATTTCCCCCTTCTAAAATCAATTTTTCTTTAAAATCACCAGTAGCAAACCATACCTGTTAACGCAATCTAAACCTGCTACTAAATACCAGCAAACTGAAAACTACAGGCGGAATAACAGACCCAAAAGAAATAAATTTATCAAAAAGTACCTACAAAATTGAAACCAATTGTTTTGAAGTAAACCTTAATCCAAAATAAGATACATTTTTTTTGTTTGAATTTCTTTAGCTAATTCGGCATGGGATGTCAGAAAAAGTATATTTTAAAAATTGGCTCTTAGGCCGGGCTTGTGAGATCTCAGTTAAACATGATTTTGTTAATAAACAGGTTTGTGCCGGCATTACCAAGTTTTTATACAAAATGTTGACGAAACAGCTTAGTTTTGCTTAAAATGTTGGTTGGTCTTCAATAGAATAATACAAAGAATCACATTTCGCCGGAAAAATCCGAGCTTCAGACTACGTTAAACTCATCTCAAACACCCGGCCCCAACGAGTTAAAGTGTGTAAAAAGGGAAATTTTTATACATTTAAATCAAACTCGTTTAGACTGCAAAATTGGAAAAGTTGATTTATTTTCATGCTTAAACTATCATGATGATCAAAATTTTAAAAAACATCAAGTTAAAGTGGAAAAAGGGTAAATATTCGTACTTTTGGGTACTATTTTATTACGGGTTTTCAATATTCGGCACAACCAATGTCTGGTACAAATAACTCTAATATAAATTTTGTTTTGCCTCATAATTGGCAATGGGTCCCAGAAATGGCAAACTCCCCAAGATTGGTTTTTATATACTGGTGACAGCTCTGGGTTCGGAAATTCTAAAGGCCCAACTAGAACATGCATGTATTAGCTTAAGCAACTGTCAAAAATTAACGAAAAGTCTGTTAAAGAGATTTTTAGGTGGCAATAATGTACTTAATATATGTTCAACCAATGTTGCATATTTGTGCAATATTTTGTTTTTTTGCGAGTACTTTAAACTAAAAAGTACCAACCATGTATTTGTTTATTTTATGCCATATAATTTGTAAAGAATTTAAAAATAGATAACTTGTGAGTGTCTTAAAAAAAATTGAAAATAAATTAAAATATGTTAATTCGTCTTCTTTGTCCATTTTAATTTATTTTATTTTTTATTGTTATACATACACAGCTGTTTTCGTACGGAATGTGCGTTCAGTTAGGCACTTTGCTTAAGCAAATGACATTTGACGAATTTTGACGAAAAGCATCATTAAGTACATTGTAGCTTTGCATATATGTTTTATATGTATTCGCACAGCTACTTAAGTTGACTTAAGCGACCTCATACATGTTTTCGTTGGGCCTTTAGTACCCTACAAGAAGAATACCGGTCATTTGACCAATATATTGGGTAAAGTTTCTATTAGTTTATTAAGAGCAAAATGAAAAAACTAACCGAAACTCTTGTGTACATGTGATTTTGCCTCCCTTTCTAACTAATGAATTCCACTCGACTACGGAACATACATATATCTGTACTGCTTACTTTCCTGCTTTTTATAAGTCAATGATAACAAAACAGTGGTTAATGCTAACTATTTAGTCATAACGTAAATATTGGTTATTACTAACTAGTTATTTATAACGTAAAAATTGGTTAGTACTAACCTTTATAAAAAAACACTTTTTTTAATTTTCATTTTAAACAAAATTTTTTATTAAAAAAATATAATCGAAGTGCATTAATGCATTACAGTCAGGAAATTAGATTTCAGAAAAGTAAATACCACGTACCTGATAATCCAGAACCACGTCCTCTGAAGCCGCCATCAGTACGCCCTCTACCACTAGCATTCTGATTACATCTTTTTGGCGGTGTCACTTTTTTATCGTAATTTTTAACTCACTACTTTAGTTACAAATTATAAATTTAATTTAATTGATTTTTTTCTTTAATACCAATCGCAAACATTAAATTTAAGAAATTCACAAATTTTTACACGCGTATGACAAAAATATATTAAAATATTGGCATTATTTTGAAAATGTTAGTTGTACCATTCTAACATATATGTTAGTAATTTTTTTAGTTTTGGTTATGCATTTCTTGTAGGGTAATTTTATGCCAATGCATTGCACGTCAGGTTGAAGCTAACAATCGACACCATTTTATGGATATACATTATGTGAACGTAAATAGTTCCAAGCATGTGCCGTAAGAGTTCAAAGCATTTAAACATATGCATATGTCAATATCTACATATTTATTTAAAGGAAGTGTATTTGTTAGTTTTTATATATATTTTTTTTCAATCCTTAATTCAACATAAGTTCATAATCCTAACTTACCTAATGTTCTTAACATGAACTGCTCACTCCAGGAAACAATTCAATAACAAACAAATGAACGAAAGTAACGGATTGAATTATTATTTCTTAACTCAGCATATTTAAACAGGTGAATAAAGTATTTTAACTTTGAACCAAAAAGGTTTAAAAGAGGTTGTCAACACGTATGCAAATCTATTCAAATTTAAAGCTAAAATTATAAAATGGGTATAATAATAAGTTTAAAGTTTCAAGTCACATAACAGATTGATTCTTCATGTGTTCTAACAAATATCCGATTGGAATATGATTCGGAAGAAAAATATACAAATAACAATGTTAAAGTCCCCCAAAAGTCCACTCATTGTTGATAATAAGGAAACAAAAATAAAAACAAAAAAATTGTGAATAACTTCATTTAACTGCCATTGTAAAAATATAAATATGTACTTCAATTTTTTAATTTTTTTTGGAGGGAAATTTTTTAAATCTATAGCTTAGTGTCGCTGTAATGTCTTAGTCGACTAAGAAGCGGGTATAAAAATACTCTCAAAAATTAACAAAGGAATAAAAAAAAACACGCAGCAATGAGAAAGCACGCAAAGAAAAAACATGGTTGTGGTAAACATATTCTAAGAGCAACATATTATGATAAGATTCATGATTGTAGTCACATAATACGATTATTTTTGAATCAATTTATGACTAAATATATTCGTAATATTACATAATAATATTTTTCCCTTTATCATATTCATATCATGTTAATGATAATATTTTTGGATGTAATCATATTATTGCCATGCAAATCATAATAAGTTAGACAGTAATATTATTATCATGCTAGAAGTAATTATATTATTGCCATGGTAATCATATAAAATTTAAAAGTTATCACATTATGATACAGTGGTTCTGTCACAACAATAAAAAATAAATTGAAATTTTTTTGCATCGATTTTTTATTTTGTGTCACTTTACAATTTTTTTAATGTAAATACAATTTCCAATGGACTGTTCGAGGGGCGGGCTGTATTTACGGATGGATCCAATATGGAAACCGGCACTGGTGCCGGGATACATCGGTGACACCGATGCAAAAAGGTCAATCAGACTCCCTGATGAGTGCAGTGTCTTTCAGGCGGAGATCCTAGCGATCTGAAGGGCGACAGAAGTGATCCTGGATCACATCTTTGGTGGATCTGTGACCACAATTTACGTCAATAGTCAGGCATCGATACTGAGGAGCCAGAAAGAAACACCGATTTTTGTGATGATCCATTTTATAAATTTAACAACAGTATTCCAACTATTCCTTTAATTTGAAAGATGTTTCTGCCATTATCATAGTTTATAGCGATTTTCAACATTTGTAAAAGTGGTTATTTAAACTAAAGGCGTTTTAATTGGTAAAAATAAATTTCTATAATGAAATGAAAATTATTCTTTCAAAAGATAAACGGCAAAAAATTTTATGGCTTAACAAGTTGAAAAATGGCTAAAAAAACATGGCTAATGGCTAAACTTATTTTTTAATGGCTGAAAAATGGCTAAATCTAGCAACTATATGGCTAAATTGACAACGGTGGACTACACGTATAGAAAATTTTCATGTTATGGCTATAAAATATCATGGAATGGTTGTGAGAAGTATAATATGTTTCCAAAGTTATCACTATTAAGTTGTTAAAAAAATAATTATTTTTCTGTCAATAATACTCAAATTTATAATTGCTGATATTAAATAAAAATAAAAATTTTTCGTGTACGACAACAATATATTGTTACAATAAACATAGTGTAGTTGCAGTAACCATGCCCAACCCTATTTTTTCTCTGCGTGTGGGAATAAAAAAACACAAACTATTTTTGTAACATGTGCGAAAAATTTTTGTGTTAATTTCTTTGAAAATATTCCAACAACAAATATTTGCAAAACAGAACTTGTCCCGTTGTTGTTCGAAAAGAGTGGCAACATCACAGAGGGGAGCTTAAGTAATTGTTAAAGTAATATACGACAAACCTACGGAAGTATCCGGAAAATAGTATCATAATTTTATAACTTTCTTGAAAATTTAAATCCATCACAGAAAACTGACTACTCTTTGTGACGAGCTACAAGAAATTCGCCAATCTCCACTGAGAAAAGAGGATGGAGATTGGGCTTGACATAACGAAGAAAAGGGAGAAGATCAAATGAAGATAGTTTAAATTTCTTCAATTGAGCTGCCACCGGTTGTTTTTGAGAGGTAGATTGTTGATTTAAGCCCCAAGAAGGTATCGTAGATATTTGCATGTTTTTTTAGGTAGGAATAATAAAAATTCTCGTTCTTTTTAATGCTACAATAAGCCTTAAATATTATCCCACACAATGGAAAGTTTCACTCATTACTATGATACCCAAGCCAGGAAAGTAAGGCACTTGCTGACATATTAGCTTATTGTCGAATATGTCAAAATAATTTGAGAAAATCTTGGCTAATAAGATTAATATAATTGAAGATCAGAATGATATAATCAATGCGCACCAATTTGGATTTCGAAAAAGACGTGACACTACTGAACATAGAATTGTAAACGCTACTCGAAATGTTCTTGAAAAGAAAAATTACTGCTCCGCAATCTTTATTAACGTATCGTAAGCTTTGGACAAAGTCTGCTACCAAGGACTCATAAGATCAAGAGAATAGCTCCGTGAGCTTACCACAGGATTTATAAGCTACTGTGACTCAGGGTAGCATATTGGTTTTCCTTCTGTACATTTTCTATACATCGGATATGCCTTTAAATGAAAACACGCTTATCTCGACTTATACGGATGATACGACAATTCATTGTATTTACGAATCTCCCGCACGGTATCTATTAGGGTATTCAAACGATTAATCGTTGTTCGATTAATCGATTAATTTTGGGCGATTAGCTGTTCGAATAATTTATAATTGCTTATTTTCGGTTAATGAATAGTTCGAATAATTTATGTCGATTAATCGAAATTTAGTTTTTTAATGTAAAAAACAAGCCGGTACGTTTTGAATACACTTTTATTGTTTCTTAATTCAATGGCTGAATTAGAAGAAGATTGGAGTAAATGAACAAAGAAACTTGCCCCATAGTTCGAGTTAACAGTCATTCTAAGCTGCTGCTGCTCACATCGTTAATGGATAGGAACTTAAAACTTACCTTGATTGTACTGCCTCAAAATAAGATTTTAAGAAGGATTATGTTCTCCTACTAAAAGTTCCAAAATATTTAGAAAAATTAAAATCTCAAAACTTTTATACTTTAAAGTCTTATTCCTTCAATATTTTCCAGGAATATTTTCTATGCACTATCGTTTGTAAATTTCTGTTAGAAAATATTCCTGGAAAATATTTAAGGAATAAGACTAACTATTAAATTATAAAAGTTTTAAATTTGTAATTTGGCTTAGAATACACATTCGAATAATATGAAAATGTATATAATAAATGTTTCCCACCATGAGAAATAAATTCCCAGATTCAATTATTTTTAGTTCACAAATATCAAGTGAAGATAGCTAATTGAAAAATTAATCCAACGTTAATATTTATTTAAATTTACACAGTACTTTCATAAGATCTGGTACACGGTTGTTAGGCGACAAAATCATTTTGAAAAGTATTTTTTTTCTATGTAACAATTAGCTGTATTTTATTTGTAACAGGCCCCCATTTTCCTTCCAGTGTGATCGAAGTCTAACCGGTCATTCGTCTATCGCAGTACATAGGGAAATTATCCACTGCTAGGATAAGCAATTTTGTTAGATGATAAACTAGCAATATCGTCAGATAATTACTAAATTTTATTTTAAAACGAACGTTTTGCGCCCACCAAGACCACTATTGGTGCAAAAATTACAAAGCAACAGAAGATTTACTGGATCAACACCCTTTTCAAACTTTTATCAAATCAAAAACCCAAAGAAAGTTAATACACAGAATATGAAAAAACGTACGCCGTAAATATTAGAAAGATTGAATTTTGTTAAAAAAAAAAAATCACTGAAGAAGCTCAATTCTAGTGACGCACGCAGTTAAGGTTAAAGAATTTTATAAGTACATGTCTAAGAGTAAGGGTCTAATAGAGTACGAACAACAAAACTGGAAAATCTGCACCGATCTATAAGTGTATGCCATGGTGACTGGTTTGCAGGCTACACAAAATATCGCTGTTTTTTTGCAAATCGGACAGCCGAGGGCGACATAGCCACTATGACCGAAAAGATTGACGACATAAATTTTTAGCTTGACCGAGATAATGTCATATAACGGGTCCGCCATCTAACGTTTTTTTCCAACAAGTGCTTATTTCAGGAATGGTAACACTTAGTTCATGTCTGATTTGGCAGATAATTAGTTTTATCCTTCCGCTCAACGAATATGGTTGCGTATACGCTTGAACAACGCTGGGAAAATTGCGTACGGATTTTGGAAGAAGAGAAGCACCGTCAGTTCCGTATGTTCGTTATCTTGTAAAAAAGTGAAAGAAACTGGCATCCTCATCGATAAACCAAAGCGTGAAAAGCCAAAAACAGTGCGTACACCCGAGAATATTGCTGCTGTGGCAGAAAGTGTGCGTGAAGCGCCATCAACATCAATTCACCGTCGTTCTTGACAATTGAACATTTCGGAGACATCATTGAGACGAATTTTGCATAAAGACCTTGGTATGACGCCATGTCCAATTGGTTCAGGAGTTGAAGTCAAATGACCACCCAATGCGTTTTCGCTTCGCTAAGTAGATCTGCGATCGACTTAGAGAAGATGCCGATTTTGCCAAAAAAATCATCTTGTCAGATGAAGCTCATTTTGATCTTGGCGCATATGTAAACAAGCAAAATTGTCGCATTTGGGGCACAGAAAACCCGCACGCTTACATTGAAAAGCCGATGCACCCAAAATGAGTCACTGTTTGGTGCGGATTTTGATCCAGAGGCATAATTGGGCCATTTTTATTCGAAAATGGATAAGGAGTGGCCGTTACAGTCAATGGAGATTGTTATCGGGCCATGTTGAACGAATTTTTGTTCACAAAAATTGAATAGGATGATATTGGCAAGATTTGGTTTCAATAGGACGGCACTACGTGCCACACAGCCGAAGCTACACTCGATGTTTTGCGCCCTGTTTTTGAAGATCGCATTATCACGCAGAGCTGATGTCGTTTGGCCACCTCGGAGCTGCGATTTGACACCGTTGGACTATTATTTGTGGGGTGCCGTCAAAGATAAGTGCTACGCCGACAAGCCAGAGACAATGGACGCTTTAAAGGACAATATTCGTGAAGCCATTGGTAAAATACAGCTGCACACAATCGATAATGTGCTTAAAAATTGGACCGATCGTGTAGGCTACTGCATGGCCAGCCGAGGCAGCCATTTGAATGAAATTATTTTCCATTATTAACCGGAAGGATTGTACTTTCAAATAAAAAATGAAATTTGAGAAAATATATTAAGTAGTTTTTTTCTATAGCATTTTCAAAAAAAAATAGCTATTTGGCGGACCCTTTAAAAAGCACTGGCAAAAAAGGCAAACATTGTTTTGCCACCATTACATATCAAAAATATCGTCAAAGCTTTGCTAAAAAGAGGAAAATTACATTACAAAGCTACTAAAAGATTCCAAATTTAATTGGATTTTGTCTGCAGATGAGTCAAAAGTATGGAAGTCATGTGATATGGTTGTATCAAGCTTTTTACATAATTTCAGGAGTCCAAATGATAAAGACATCATTCAAGATTTAAACAAAAAAAACTATGAAAAGATTGGTTTGTTTTTGGCACGATTTTTTTTTTTTTTTGGTTCCAAAATAGCATCCACTCTAGAAAATGTATCCCAAATTACCGGGGTGTATATTCGGGCTTGACCGACTATGCTTTTTTACTTGTGCATTACTATGTAAGTGGGTACACATATGATGCTGACAACAATTAATCGATCGTATCAAAAAAAAAAAAATTATCATTATCCGCAGCTCTTTAATTAGGTCGATTATGGTTAGTTCTGGAATCTCGAATAGTCAAAAGCCATCCGATTATATTAATAAATTGTTTATCTCTTTTAAATTATTCTTATAAAGCTCATGCAAAAAATACACTTATAACTTCATTTACATAAATACAGTATATATGTACAATATAGATAAATACATGTGTATTTGATTTCAATATTTTTCTCCCGAATGATTTTTGCTTTTATACTAAAGATGTGTACAATACAATATTCAGTATACACACATCAAACAAAACAAAATTGAAAATAACAATAATGATAGAAATGTACAGATTTTTAATTTGATTTTATTCATCATATCGACTTACTCCGAATATCATTTCCCTGGTCGTTAACGTTATATGCTGCTGGAATAATTTCATTATCATTCCATTTTTACTTTATTTTACGTTTTTTGCTTTATTTGTTCAACATTTTTAGATTCTTGTGAATTGGATTTTATTTTATAAAAATCAATATGTTCATAACATTACAATCATCTAAAGTAAATTCAAAGCGATGATACTTTGAATTTTCAAATACCTTTGTATTAGGGCGGATTTATTTTTTCTTGGCTAAGACGTACAGCAAATTCAGATTTTTTTTTAACAAATTCTAAATATATTAAAACTTATACGAAAAAATAACTCGAAAGAGTGTTTAATGGCTAATCGACGTAAGTATTCCAAAGTCTATATAAAAAAGCACATATAAAAATGCTTCATTGGATTTAAAGTTAAACTGCTGAACAAACCATGCCTCAAAAATAATATTTGACTATTCGAATTTTCAAATTAAATTGCAAAAAATATGTTAAGAGGTTACCATATTAAAAGAACAACAACATATTATGGTTGGACTTCAATACGCTTAAGTAAAAATTTTACGTTTTAAGTTATAAATAAAATACGATTTTAATTATTACAATAATAGCGAGAGGCCAATAGATGCTACTTTGGACTAAGCAAGCAATTTAAAAATAGCGCCACCTCTCGCCAGAAAAATTACACTTTCTACAAGACACTGATACTACACGTGCTGCTTTTTGGTTCTGAAGATGAGGCAGTACTTGGAGTATTCGAAAGAAAAAATTTTTTTCGTAAAATCAATCATTGACAAAGCATTGACGGAGAATATCGGCATCTTATGAGGAACGAGCTGCATAAGCTATATGCATACATTTTCATGGTTAGGCGTATCAACATACAACGACTACATTGGCTTGGTCATGTTGTGAGAATGGAGTAAGGTAGTCGAGCCAACAAGTCATGTGAATATGAACCCGATGTCGACTCACGCAAAAGAGGACGACCAAATCTTCGAAGGAAAGACCAAGTGTAGGAGCACATCTGTAAGCCTGGTGTCGATAGGCTTAAGGAACCAACGTCCTGTATTAGCAAACCAAGTTAGCAAGTAAGACTTGAATGAGAGTTGTGAGACAATATCTAGAAAAAAGGGATACAAATTATTTAAAACTCAGTTGATTTGTAGTTTCTAAATTTTTGTATTATGGTTTACAACTTTGCTATATTCTGGTAAACAAAACCATAATATTGAGAAACTGAAATTTATAGTTGAAGGGATAAGCTGTTCCTATGCGCATTTCACTGGTTGCTTAGGCCAGATCGTCAAGAAACTTCATCCAAAGATTTTAGAAAAGCTAAATTTATTAAACAAATAAAACTGTTAAGCGAATAAGAATTATAAGCCTCAGTTTTTCTTGTAACAATATCAAAGCTTAAACAATAACAACAACAATAAACAGTGAGTTTATCTTTTCGTACAGTCCCGACTACAAACACAAACATAACAAAAATTACAACTGATCGCAACCAGTTGTCTAAATTTCAACTCAACTGATTTGAGTTGTGAACCGTTAAAGGGGCCTTAAATGCCAAGTTTATATGCGTTAAGGGGTTCAATACTTATAACCAGTGTTCATTCAAGAGCCAAATACAGAACCAAAAACTCTTATGTTTGTTATTAATAAGAGCTAATACATCTCCAAAAACCTCTATTAAAAATTGGGTTTCATTTTATCAATCAAAGTTTCTAGTATTTAAGACATACCAAATAGTTGTCCACAATCATCTTCATTCACTAAAGTGGTTTAGGGTATTTGATAGTCAGGCTTGAAGGGTAATACTATTTTACTTTTATTGCTTAATCTGTTCGACTCTAAGATACGTTATAATATTATGCAAAATCTTTGTAAAACTGAAATGTCTCATTTAGGACTCCCCTAATCTTCATTCATATACAAGTACTTACTTGCATATTGAAAAATTTTTGAAAAACTAAAAATAAAGCACAAGTGGTTTACTGGCACAACATTCATACTCAAGCATATGCATATAATAAAATAAAGGTCACTTTTATTTCTAACGTTTTCAAGTATTTCATTCAGTTTCATAACTGCACTTTAAGAATTATTGACATTACTTTGGGTGCAACAAACAACTATAGTTACTAAATGACCGTTTACATTGCGCGGTTTTTGGTCGCTTCAATTTATACCTATACAGAATTTATATTTTTGTTTGGGGAACATTTGTTAATTTGTTATAGAAGCTGGCTTTCCCTCAGCAATAAATTTCAGTGAATTTATCATATATGAAAAACTCGGAATTTAGCACGTCATTCGGAAATCGTATTAATAATAAATTTTGTGTTCCCGAAAATAACTTTGATAGTTGTTATTTCTTTGTTAAGCGTTTGTACTTGGGAAAACAAAATGCACATCGATACTTTAAACATGTAGATAAAACATTTTTCTCAAAAAAAATAAACAAAAGACGAAAAAAATATCAGCGACAAAAATCGAACAATGTAAACTGGCACGTACTCTAGCACCTACCCATTGATTATTCTTTACATCTTCTTTTGAGCTTTTTTTTGCATATTTATTAAATTGAAAATACATTAACCAAAAGAGTAAAAGAGGAATACTTGAAATGCCATTTTTAATATCAAACCACAAAATGTGTAAACTGCTAACTAGATGAGCGGCCGTTGATCGAACGATGACCATTTGTCTATTTAAAGTTTGTTATAGCCGTTTTACACTTTTTCATTAACAAATTTAAATTTTTTTACTTTCAGCTAGCTTTCAACTCAAATGTATTAATATCATGATAATTAATATTAATTCAAACGAATGCCTGATGTTCGGCGTGAGCAATTGTTTTGGCAACTTTAAAACTTCAAATAACCAAAATAATAAAAGAAGGGACATTTTTGTTAGAAGTTTGCCCTTTGACGACATTTTGAAAATGAGATTTCACTTTCATGTAAATTTTCATGAAATTCTCTTATTTTTTGGGAAACTAGTGTGTCAAAAAACTTTCAAGAAACTACTTTCGTGTTAAAGCAACAGCTGATATCTAACCATGTGTCAAAATGGTATACCGTTCTGTTGGGTTTAAGCAATCTTTCATAAATTCTATAATTTTCACTTAGAAGTATAAAATTTAAAATATTATTACATTTCAAAACACACAATTTAAAATTAAAAACAAAATAAAATGTTACAGCATATATTTTTGACTCACAGCTAATTTGTTTACTACAGTGTTGTATTATTTTGACACAACGTTAATGCATTTTACATTGTTGTATTCGTTTTCAAAATAAGACCACCTTGTATGAATTCGGCTTGCTTGAGCACATCTTAGAGGAATGAGTGAAAGATGTTGAAAACAAAAAAAAATTGTTTGCATTTGCAACATCTTTTATCATAAAAATACTTATTTTTACGTGTATGAGCGAATACATTACATTTCTGTCCCCCTCTTTTGCATTATTCGTATTTATCTCGTACTGGTATGACATGAAGTCAATTCAAATCATTTAGAAATGTATTGGTAGAGCCACCATTCTTCGGGTGAAATATTAGTCTCGCAAAAAAAAACTAGACGTGATAGAAAAATTTAAAAATCCGTTTTAATTAAAAATTATGCAACTTAAAATCGTTATATTCCATATATTTTTTTATTGAAAAAGATTTTTTCCGCTAGTCGGTTATCAGTTTAATCAAATTGTTGTTATATTTAACCATGAAATGTGTAAGCTTTGATATCGTTGCAAGCAAGCCTGGAAAGTTTGTAATTCCCATTCGTTTAACGGTTTTATTTTTGTAACATCTTATGTTTTTCAAAGCATATACTTTGGAATACTCGATACTACACGACACTTTTGAAACATTGACTCAATACTTAAACGTTTTTTAAACAAAGGAATAAAATAAGAGGAAAATTAAAATAATTAAATTTTATTTGTAAGAATTAAGGTTTACTCAGCGTAATACTTAAATAATAGTAATTTTTGAAGTATACTCACAGAAAAAAATAAAAATTGTCTCTAATCACCAAAATCATAGAATCACAATAGAAAACAATTTGTTTATTTTGCTCCTATTACCAAAATTATTATACAGATTACTAAAAACTTTAAAAATTTTATTTTGTGAATAATATTTTTTTTTTTTTTGTTTCAATAAATGGGAATTTTAATTTAAAATATGATCAAAAAACTATGCCATTTCAAACAATGATAAAATATACTTTAGGTTTTAACAATTCCCAACAACAATTACACAATTTTAAATTATTTTATTTTAAACGAAAAAATCAATTAAGATATTTTGTTATTTAATTAATATTTTAATTATAAATTTATTTCAAAACAACAAAAATGTTAATTAAACCAAAATTATTTTTTTAATTTCAACAAAAAATATAATTGATTCACTTATCAAATTAATTAATTTAAAATACAACAATTTTTTTAAATGAATACTTATAATTTTTTCTGTGTTATTTGCGTATATTTTACAAATTAATATAATGTTATAAGACAAATTACAATTTCAAAGGAAAGCGTAAAAAATTAATGTGCCCTTTTATACAATTTTAAATGTGTGAAAATAGTACAAACAGAGATTACATTTTTTACCCATCACGACTGAAGAAAGGAGGAACAACTGCATTTCTACAATAATGATCATAGACCCTATAAAGTATTTATGTATGTGTAGTCTGGTTCCTTATGAGAAGCAAAGTTGATTTAACGATGTACCTCTGGTCGTTTGTCCGTGTGAATGTTGAAATTAGTTTTACAAATAACCATGTGGACTTGGTTTTTATATATTTATATCACATACATATAAGTCGTTTAAGTTTTCTATTGAAATTTAGCCATATCAGTCCATAAGTGAGTGAGAAAAATACCTTGTTTTATTTTTTCTATATACCTGGAAAATTCAAGAGTCAAAGGTTCCAAATTAGGAACAAGCATCTTAGTTATCATTACACAACCTCTCTTAATAATAAATACAATGTCATTCTGCTTTATTGTGAGTCTCTTTGTTGTAGTTGAAAACCAGTTGCTTATAAAAGTTGGCAATATGACTGCCGTAAACTGTGTTGCCAAAATTTGGTGACCAAAAATGGCTAAATTTACGGAAAAAATGGCTAAACGCATTTTTAAATAAAAACACATTTAAATTCAATGAAAAACATAAATATTTCAGTTAAAGTTGTTTAAGAGGAAAATGTAAGTTAAGATCAATGTGTTGAATAAGAATAAACGTAAATTAATATTTTAATAGATATTTAAAAAATTAAATCATCGATAAATTCGATGTCGTTATTGTTCATCTCAAAGGAATCACTTCTGACTATTAGTTTTAAATAATTTGAAGGTTAATCATAATCACGACAACATTTACCCTACCTTTTGAGTCCAGATCTACAATAAAATCCAGAAAGAAAGTATAGTCGGTCAACCCCCACTATATTATACCCAACACCATACTAGAACCTTTGTATCGAATTTTATCAAATTACCTCCAAAATTGTGGACAGCCATCCAGCCAGACAAACATTGTTAATTCGAACCTCTCCACTATTGTGGTGTTTGTTTAAACATTTTATTGCTATCGTAATTGATAAAATCGAATAAACGGTTGCTTAATGTAACCTATTTCCTAAATTACTTTTAACGATGTTTACTCTCTCTACTTCTGCATTAGACCATGGAAGTGAGAGCAACTTTATGGGCAATTCTGAAATTTAAAAAAAAAATTTTGTTGCCGCCTGCATCTCTTTATTGACCAGAAAGAAACACCGATGTTTGTGTTGATCCAATTTATAATTTAATATTGGAATACTATTCCTTTAATTTGAAAGATGTTTCAGTAATCATCATAGTTCATAGCGATTTTCAACATTTGTAAAAGTTGTTATTTAAATTAAAGGCGTTTTAATTGTAAAAAAATTTTATTTTTCTTTATAAATTTTTATAACGAAATTAAAATTATTCTTTTAGAGAAAAATTTATGGCTAAACAAGTTTAAAATAAGTTTGGCTAATGGCTAAACTTATTTTTTAATGGCTAATCAGGGCGAAAAATAGCTAAATCTAGCCACTAACTGGCTAAATTGGCAAGACGACATAAAAACGACAAACTTTCTATGTGTTTAACGCCAACATTTGAAACGACTACGACTTTGATCACGATAATGCAAGGCGAATTCATACAGGTCACATTTTCGAGTCATCTATTAATTGTTTATTTTTGTGTGTGCATACTGAATGTCGAGATTTGTTTACATATTGTGAAAAAATTTTTTCAAATTTAAAATTCAATAAAAACCTAAATACTTAAAAAAACTTATTAAAATTTATATAATAAAACAAAAAAAGTGAATATATGTATTACATAAACACAAGGAATTAAAAATTCGTAAGGAAGTGAGCCACAATACATTTGCAGGAAAAAGAATTTAATTGTGTATATTTAAAAAAAAAAATTCATTTTTTATATTTTCAACAAATAATGTTGACATTAACTCTAACTTTTTACAAAAACAAAAAAAAAATATTATTTTAAAAAAGGGATAGATAGCTAGCATAACTCTAAGGCTCAATTCACCCATGCTTTCCGAAAAATATTATTGTCCGGACAAAATTTTTTTATATTGAGTTTGACGTTATACTTTTGAGAGAGAGAGAAATTATTTTGTTAGGCACGTTTTTTCTTGAATTGGTTTAATCTGAATTCTTGTTCCGAACAAAATGAACTGAGGTGACACTTTTTTTCAATTTTTTTAACAATCTATATATTTATGTATATATATATATCGAGCCCTAACCGCGAAACAAGTGTAAGCGACATAAATTTCAGTTTTCGTTTTTTTTAATAAATGACTTTATTGGCAACACTTGCATCATCTCCTAAAATGTCATGGTCAAATAAGGTACCGTTACGATTTTATAGCAAAAACAATACTATTGTAAGCGACAAATTGCATACAAAATTTATATGAAATAAAATAAAACAGCTCTCTCCTGTAAAATTTGATTTTTGGCGTTTACACTATTTTCGCGGTTAGGGCTCGATATATAAATATATAAAATTGTATCGTTACTGACCGACTAAATCATCATCGTACAGCCTAAATCCCTGAAGCTAAAAACTTGAAATTTGGACCAAAGGTCTCTCCCCAAATCGATCCACTAAGACGAAATTTTTGGAAACCCGAATATTTAGGGGGTAAAAAAGGTTAAAAACGGTTAAATTCGGTAACCGTATATCTCCAAACCTAAAAGAGATACAATAGAAGATTAAAACTTACCCATTTTGCCTAAAAAAATAAGCGGATAGGTGTCTGGTACTTTTTAAAACTGGGCCCATTAGGGAGTAAAGGAAAAACCTGTATTTTGGTACTTTTTTGTCACCCTATCTATCTTTTAAACCAATTAATATAGAAGAAATAAAGGTTATATTACATTCGAAACTTATCTAAAAAATACAAACATAGGTTTGGTACTTTTTCGAAATTCGAATGTTTAAGGGGTAATATCGTAACTATTGTTGGTACTTTTTTTGCAAAACATTTTTCTCCATTCATTATATAGGTACGTATAAAATTATGAGCTCCCACTACAATATTGAAATTTTTGATACTTCAGTGGGGATAAAAAATTGTTCCACAACTTATCCTTTTTTTAAATTTTGCTAATATTGGACACAGAAACATAAAATTCAACATGCAATGTCCTGAGTATAAAGGGCTCTATGAGGGAACCTTTTGGTACTTTTTTGATCTTTAACTGGTACTTTTTGTATTTCCGTTAGTATGGGACCTAGAAACATGAAATTTAACAATCAAGGTCCTGCGCGAATGCGAATCTTTAAGAGAGTTTTCGTTACTTTTTTTCTTTGATACATTTTAAAATTCCGTTAGTATTGGGCTTAGAAACGCAAAATTATTCAGGTGCAGAAAAATGTTGGAACTTATATTTAATATAGAAATAAACAGCCTTATTGTGGTTGTCGTTTTCGTTAACAAACGTGTCGTTTTTTGTAGTAGATTAAAGAACACATGTTGTGTATTACTTTAATCTATTACACAGTCGTATACGACAACGACAACCACAATAAGGCCGAAAGGCTTTATCACATTCGAAACTTAGTATATAAAAAAACTTTTACTTTGCTTTTTCTACTTTTTACTTTCAACTTTTTTCGATAAATTTGTTTTGCAAGTAAATGGTTTTATGCAATGCAATTAATAATTCTCAATAATTTTACAACTCTAGTTTCCTGATGATCTGACCTAAGCAACCAGCGAAATGCGCATAGGAACTAGCTTATCCTCAAATTTATTTAAACAAATTTCAGTGTAAAATTTATTCAAAAAAAAAAAAAAAAATTGGGAATTGAGCATTTCAAAGAGAAATCTTATCTATAACATGGCTGTGGCCTCTTGATGGTGGATAAATTAGTATAGCATGATTGCCAGTTACAATAGCATGGTTAAATTAGCCATAATATATGTATCAAAAAATTATCATTCAAATAAGTTTTGTTGGAGGTGCCCATATTGAAAAAAGTATTTTCTATGCGTGTAGTACATTTAACACTGAATCATAAAAATTATCAATAGCTTTGAAGCTCTGGTCAGAAGGAAAAATTGTCCAGTAAGTTCGCTTTTAAAAGCGATTTCGAGAATATGTTAAGATAAAACAATAGAATTGTTAAATTTGTGATGCATCTTTTTTCCACATTAAAACAAACTTTAGACATGTGTACATTGAGACCTCAGTGTTGTCATAATCTGATTGATATACGTTACACATATAAAGTAAAAATAAATTTTAATACAAAAACTGTGCCAAGCATTATTGTACTGAAATGGCGATGAACAAAAATATTTAAAAAAAAATGTAGGAGAGTAATAAAACAAACCCAAAAAAGACTCGTATCAGAAGTAAAACCTCTTTCAGAAGCACTGAGGAGGTGGGTCGGTCGGTCAGTAGTTGATATGGTTGAAACTTTGCATGTAGTTGTTGTTGCAGCAGTAGCAATTCGTAGTTGGACAGAAGCAGTGAAAATAGTAAAAGTTTTCTATTTTTTGTTTGTGACTAAATTTGTTTTCGAAGAAAGAAAAAAATTATAACAATGAAGAAAGAAGTAATTTAATATGCAAATATTTATAAGAAAAATTGGATGGTAATGAAATGTGTTTATAAATTCATTAAAATTTTTATAAAGAAATAAATGTTATTGTTTAGAAATTAAACTAAAAATTATAAAAGAGCATTAAATTATTTCATTTATTTAAAATTAATTAAAAAATGTGTTTTTGAATTTAATGAGAAAATTTATTACTCTTTTTCTTGGTATTTTTTAGTACAAAACTTTAAATGCCCAGCTATAATATGCATGAACTTGCTTAAGCTACTGCCAAAGCTTAACAAATATAAAAAAAAATCCAAAAAGACTTCATTCTGTACGGATCAAGGCGAATTGATAAAGGTGACCGCATCATAAGATAGAGCTATGCTAGCTATCTCTTTTTTTTGAAAAAATACTATGTATTTTGTTTTTGTAAAAAGTTAGAGTGAATGTCAAAATTATTTGTTTATAAAATATACCCAATTGCTTTAGAAGGTAAATTTTTTTCCTGTATATGCAAATTTATTGTGTCTCCACTTATTCCTTAAATTTAAAATTTATGTTCACTTTTTTGTTTTATAACATTTAAATAAGTTTTTTTCAAGAATTTATATTTTTATTGAATTTTAAATTTTAACAAATTTTCTTCATAAAATGTAAACAACGCTTGACATTCAGTATACACACAAGGAAATAAACATTAAACAGATGACTCGAAAATGTCACCTTTATGAATTCGTGTTGGTACGGAATGTACGATCAGTTTCTCTCTTTGCTTATGTAAATGAGAGTATCATAAAGCTTACTTAAAAAAAGTTTTCTATGGGTTGACACGTATGAGTAACATGTATTTGCAGATTTGCTTAGACCAGAATATGCAGGCCTAAGCAACCAGTGAAATGCGCATAGAAATAGCGTATCCCATCAACAATAAATTCCAAGTGTTTTTATCAATAATAAAAACTGGGAATTAGGCACGAATAACGAAATCTTTTGTTGGACCATAATTTTATAGTTCGGGAGTGGCATTTGTATAGGGTGCTATGATCAAATATAGACCGATTCCAATCTTATTTGGTAATGTGATCTGGTCTCAATGCCAACATAATAGGATGGTCTATGAGATCGCATTGGGGCTATGTGAAAATATTTCCAGTAGGATTAACGCCTCTGAATGTTCAAAATTTTATAAAATAAATTCAAATAATTTAAAAAAAAAAATTTGATTGAAAATTATTCAATCGGTCTAAACTGATGCATTTTGACCTATCGACAGATTTAGTTGCCATTATATTTTATGTGGTTTGAGATGAATAACAAACAGTTTCACAAGGAATGGCAAACTTAGTATGGCCTCATTCACCACTAGTGGAGGGTATTAAAACAAATACAGGTATAATAATTTATTAAGTACTTAACACTAAAACTTTTAAGATAATGACGATGGTCATCGTCGTTATCGTTATTGTGATGATGTTTAACAATAACAATCTATACATGACAAATACACGTATTTACTTTACCCCGTGAACATTATTTTTGCTTTCATTAACTAAACAATTGAAATATATGAATTTTTTGTTGGGACTTTCTTGTGATCTTTTTGAGTCTTTATTTATAGTTTTATTTATAAACGGAAATGGCAAAAAAATTTTAAAAAATAAATAAGTACTTTTTATAAAATGGCTTAACAAGAACAACAAAAATGAAAGATGCAAAGATTATCAATACACTCACCGTTTTTTATATGCGTTCAATAAAGCGCTCCTTGTGATTCTAGTGTTCTCCCTTTTATTATACGAAAACAAACGAATAAAAATTCCCTTCCAATTGTTTGCAGATTTATCAAATTAAGCACTAATCTGTAACGAGTATTTAAGATATATTTTTTCAGACAATATGCAGGGAAGTTGTTAATAAATCTTATTGTATTACTATGCAATGATTACATAAATAAATAAATAAATAAATCTCTAGAAATATATCGATAAATTGTTAAAAAAATTTCAATGATTTCGTAATGTTGTATGATAACGTTACTTTGTTCGACATATCGCCAAAAATGGATACTGGGTTATGTACACATACACACTCAAACAAATAAAATAACGAAAGAGAAAGTGCCCCCAGCAAGTTTAAGTTTTTACTTGAATCAAAGAAAAAAATTAAAAAGAATGTCAATTTATTGTGATTATAACTCGAACGTTTAAATGGCTATAACATAAAAAAAAACAAAAAAAATTTTTATCGAAACTTTTGCTTTTCTTTAAGTTGTAACTCACGCCAGAGTTTACACACAAACTCGCAGTTACAGATGGACATAAATTTTTGTAAGCCGCTTTCCCTTCCTGTGCTCGCTCGTGTCTCATCAATTTAGTGGTTTAGGCTGAATTCGGTGCTTTTTTAATTTTATTTACGCTGTCATTTTTTTAACTCAATTCGTGATAATATTGACCGTTGAAAGTAAAAGCGGCATTAAAGTAACAATGGATGGATGTCTTGCTTAAGATGGTCTACATTTGTGTGGATGTTTGATAAACAACTTTTTCTTTTTATTGATTCTTTAATGGTCACTTTTTATAAGTGCATGATTAGTTTGGTATGTGCTTGCTTATAGTTACAGCATATACATGTTTATTAAAGTTTTTTGTTGTTGTTTGATGATTTTGTAAACGAGTTTTTTTAGGAAGAACTAATTTTGTTCTGTTGATTGTTTTAAGCAAAACTAAAATATTTTCAATGAAGCATAAATGTTTCGGTTTAAAGATAATTACAAGCAAATGTAGTAGTAGATAAACAATATTTATTTTTGCAACTACATATGTATGTATGTATGTATTTATGTAGTCATGAAAAACTCTAAACAAATTTAATTTAACCATTTCAAAAATGTTTGTCTATTAAACTTTAAAACACTAGAAGAGATAACAAATTTCCAAATAGTGATTATGTTAGCGGGGGAAAAAGTTTAAAGTTAACGTCGGGATGTCAATTTATGCGAAGTTAAAAGGTTCCCGCTTTAGCAAAATCGTATGATAAATCGACATAGACAACATACACAGAAAAAAATAAAAATACATCGATTTCAATTAAAAAAATTGTGATATTAATTTAAAAATTTATTAAATTTGCTCCAGTTAACAAATTAATAGTATCAATTAAACTTTTATTTAAATTGATTAAGATTTTAGTTAAATTGATTAAACTTTTAGTTCACTTGGTTAAAACATGATTAAAGATTTAATTAAAACTGATTTTATTTTTGATTAATACTTTAATTAGTGAACAATTTTGGAGATTTTTTTTCTGTGTAGGTAACCCTTCGTTAAAGGTATATGATGTGATTTGAAGATTTATGTTCAACCCAATTAGGAATAAAAAATCCCCGGGTGCTTTCTTCCTTCTCCCATTTTTGTTTTGCAAATTCAATTGTATGAATGGGAAAAGGAAAAAACTTCCGCGGCATTTTTATTCATAATTGTACTGGTTAAGTTTTTATCTCCATACCGCATTGGTCCTTTTGCACCTTTCTTAATCCACTCAAGACGGTCATCGATTTTTGGGCTACAGCACTGCATTAAAAAAATTTTCGCTTCAAAATAGTTAAAAGTGTATTCATAACAATTTATAACAATTTTTTTACAATTCTTATAATTTCCAACTCATTCCGACAAGTCGTTTGCAAGCTGTGCAAGTAGTCATAAAATTAGCATCGAAAATTGATTCGCAAATTTATTCAAATTTAATTCAAAAGGCAGCAACAATTTTAAAAACTTTTTAGTTAGTCAACCAACACATAAAAACCTATACACTTTTGCTGGGCTTAATGTGCTGGTTAACTAATGTCAACTTTAACTTTTTTCAAAATGCAACTTAAAAATGCATGACTGAATGAAGGTATGTATGTGTGAACTGAATGTACTCTGGCCAGCATATGATATAAAGAAACGAAAGATTTATTTATTCACTGTGTATAACTCTAATATTATATTCGCAGACCCAATGACAAAATTGTCTGCTTTTTTAAAGTTATTCGAACAAGGCAGTGTTTGCAAGAACTTGTGCCTACTGTCCAGAAGAAATCATTGATACTAAGGAAACAAGTCTCAAAAGACTACAGTTTTGGCCAATGTGACTTTTTATCATTGTAACATATTCCTTTTCTGACTGGGAAGCACACTAAAAGTGGTAGTTGAGACCATTTTGCTTAACGTTTTTCATTAATTTAGTTAGCCTGCAAATAATATTGGACCACCTGATCCGTTTTGATGAAAATGACTTCTCCATGGACTGGTCCAATGTAATGCAAGCATGGACCATGTCATTGTTAAAAAAGTCTTTGTAGTGGGACGACATGACTTCGTTTTTTAACGACATGTTTTCGTTTTTAAACGAAGTTAAAACTAATCCTTTTGTGTATACAAACTACTCCTTTGTAGTCCAAAGATGGGTTATATGGTCCTGCCCTACGATTTAAATAGCCCATGTTTTTTCCATACGTTTGGGTTACATTTGGACTTGTCCTAGTCCCTTGTGGGCTACACTTTACACGCGTGTTTGGACTAGTCTTATTATTTGCAGGGAACGGCGAAGAATTTTACACATACAAAACGCCTGTTGTTTTTTGTGTTGATTTATTGTTGTAGAGGTAAGCAGACCTATTGGATAGGCCTAGCACGTGAATTTGTAAAAGTTTGTTGTAAAAACAACAACAACTCTACAAAAGAAGGTAAAAACGATTCGCATATTTTGTGTAGAAACAACAACAACACTACAATAAAAAAAACATACATTATTTTCATGTTAAAACGTTAAAAGAGAAGCGAAAATTCCCACATTCTAATTGATTAAATTATTAAGTTAAATAAATCAAATTTGCATGCTGCTGGTGTCTTATAATCGAGAGTTATTCTCTTAACAAAAAATACAATAAAAATTAAACAAACATGTTTGACGGGTAAGTAAATAATAAAACTATATCACTTTGACTTAAGTCAAACCCAGTGACTCCTGTCATTGAATTCAGCCCAATGAGTCATTTCTCCGATGTTACTGAGTCATTATTAAACTGACTGCGATTAGTAATTTTTGTGATGCCGATGCATCATTCCATTGATGATACCAAAAACATGCTGATGAAAATAGTCGCGAGATCAACTCAAGAATTGCTTACAAAAATCAAATGTATTACGCTAGTTCTCCACGTAGCAAAAACGTCGGCAAAACAATGGCGGAGTTATTGCTAATTATATTGCAGGAGAACACGTGAAATTCTATATATATATATATAAATATTCCATTCGATTCTATTTGTATTTTTGGTGATGGGGCTGCCAGCTGCCTTTCAGGCAAGCGTTGATTATGAGTTTTTCGAAGGGTATACTTGTCTTCTTCCTACTACTTCCTGAGACGCTCATCAAGCCATTCAGGGCACGCTGTGGGGGAAAAAATACAAAGTTTCAGAGATATTCTCCCACCAGGCTTGCCTTTGAATCTGTACGTAAAATGTGCAGAAATAAAATATTAAATTTTAATTTCAAAAATGTTGTTGATTAGCCGATGTTTAAAAATTTGAAAAAAGTAGTTGGTTTAACATTTGTACTTTCATTTTCGAATGCATGTGTGGAGACTAAAACTAAAACTTATTAGGACTGATCATCGTAACCAACTCAATACTAATACAATAGTAGCTTTAATTATGGTGAAAGAGATCATTAAGGATGTTTCAACATACGATCCACCTAAATCGATAATTACTAGTACTGCGAAGTTGTTCTGAGGAAACATGAACATTGTTTTTATTCTCAGGAAATTTAAACATATAAATTTTTTGATATAATCGCCCTAGTATTAACGCCTTAACTCGTATATTATATATATAAATGAATTTGTTTTGATAACATCCAAAGATAGTAACATGTAATCATTTTTTAAAGTTTGCTTACTGTAATTTTAAAAATTACATACCTAATACATATTTATGACTATTTATTTAATTTATTAATAAAAATGTATTTATTTAATATAATTTTCTTTACAATATTCATTAAATATGAAATAAAAATGTTTTGTTAATAAATGTTAACGTTAAAAATGGATTTTTTGGGAAAAAATTTATCTTTTTAGAAACTAAAATGTATCTTTCGCTGTATCGAAATTTCACTGGCAGCACTGGTTACCCCACATGAAATGAAGACTGCCAGTTGTGAAAATTTATTTCTAGCATAGATACTTATGCAGTTGTATACAATTAACATGAACAGTTTTAAATCGGTTCTACACATAAATGTTAAATCTAAATAAAGCACTTAACACAAATATTATACTCTTGTTTCTTGTTTCATCATCCGTTAAAGTTTCTTCGGTATCGGTTCTTCTTCTAGTGCAGCCCCATCTCTTCGATTTCTTGAATGTCCATAATTTGGAAGCAGAGTAATAACACTAAAAGGCTATTTTAATAACGTATGTTTTTAACTCAAGTTAAAGGCTCGAACTGACAGTCAAAATGACGGCATTGGCTTGGCCACTTTTGAAAGTATATATGTATGTTACTTAGAGTTATTTGAAAGTTAACTGCTAAACAATATAGAGAGTTTCGCAGAAGTACTGAATATTTAACCAGAACTAACGTGTTACTTACAGAGTTTTGAACGAGATTGATAAGGGCTTAGGGAGACATTATAAAAAAACAAGTAAAATGGTCTTTTTTCTATTTTTTTTTTTTTGACATAGCGGTGTTTGCAAGTGGACTACTCATAAGTCGTCGACAAAATTATTAAATATATTGTCGCTCATTTCTTCTTGTGTGACCTCGCCACCATTTGTATAAAATTTTCATCGACGATTTCTATTGAGCTGTCCTCAGTATGTTTTCTACGACTTGCTGTTGTCTTGTACCCATCACTTAAGATGTCTTACAGACGTGGCCAACTGGGTTTTCAATAACCACTTATCATAAGTAACTATTTTTGCAACAAATTATTACAACCTATTTTAACATTCATATAAATTGAAAATCCTGAATACCTACAACTTTGAATGTTATTATCGCATTGTCACAAACAAGTCATAAACGTATTATTGACAATTATACTGCCAGAGGGCTTTGGATGTCATCAAACGATTATATTTTAAAATTAAACGGTATTCCCTTTAAAAAATTTGAGGGTTATAATTAGTGGTGCAGTCATAATTAGGAAATAAATAAAATGGTCATTTGCCACGTTTTAATTGGAAATTGTGATATAATAAATTTGTAAATAAAATATCGAATGGAAATCAATTAAAAAAATCCCCTAAAACAAATAAAGCTAAAATAAACTTTCTTTTAATTTGTTAAATACACGTACATAGATTTGTATTTATTATGTAAAGGAAATTGAAAATTTTAGGAACGTAAAGTGAAAACTTTAAATTAATAATGCCAATAATATTTTTGGCATTTAGCAACGCAGTCAGACCCAGTACACAGCACAGCACAACACAGTGCAGTATAGCAAAAATGAAATGAAAACGTTTAAATACAAAAATGTTTTTTAGTTATTTATGCTTATAAACATATATTTTAAATTTAGATGTCTGTTTGTAAGTATCGATGTGCGGATGAGTGTAATTATGGGCACTTGTGGTGTTTGAAAGCCAATGGCATTCAGGCATGCCATAAAGCTGTGCTTAGAATATTATTTGGTATTAATTTCATTTTCATATACCACAGTATTTGCTACTAAATATATTTTTTTATTTGTACATGATTTTGTATGTAATTGTATGTGCCCAGTCAACGAACGAACGCAAGTTTTCTGTACATGGACATATTTTATTGTCCAGTTAAAATTGGTATCTGTATGTTCTGGAAAGTTAAGGTTTCAACTATCCACGTTGAATATAATGACCCAAATATTTAACATTTTTTTTTATTAAATTAACGGTTACAAAATTATAACAAATTAAGTCTACTGTGTAAGAAATTTTGCGAAATACTAAAATTCAAAAGCGGTTCATACACTTGCAATAAAATTGTTCAATTTTACGTATTGTACAATTATATCACCAATGTGTATGTGATATTTGGCACTATATATTGCCAATAACCAAAACACTTTTTATTTTTATTGCACAACAAAAAGAAAGTGAAGTGTGTTGGCAGCATTGTACGATGCTGTGGATGTTATTCCTACAGGCTATGTTCACCTTTTTATTGAATGAATGCAATCATTATCCTTTCTTTTTGCATAATATAGGATGAAATGAAAATAATATCGCGAATATCATATGCAATAATATTTCAAGTGTATGGGGCGCTTTAGTGATAAAATCATGTTTAATTTTTTCATATTGATAAACTTTTACTAAATGTAGAAAAAGCCTATATTTTAATAATTCAAAATAATTGACTACACGTAGAAAAAAAAGGGTTGAGGTAACCATATTCTAAGAGCAACATACTTTTTTACAATGTTTTGTGTTTGCAGGTTACCATATTATGTTTAAATATGACCATAGTATGTTTAAAATCAACAAAATTTTTCCCTAAATCAACCATAATCTAGTCAAAATTAACCATATTTTAGTTAATATTAACCATTATAATGGCCAAAACTAAACATATTATATTAAAAATTAACCATAATATGGTAAAAATTTCCCAGAATTTTGAGAAAAGTAACCATATTATGGTCAGGACAATAATATGGTGCATGCTTATCATATTATGGTTAATCCATTTTTTCAATTTGCTTGTTTAGTGTCAAATTATAATTTTATTTAATTTTATATTCTTACGTTCCAATTTTATAAAAAAAATCCCCTATGGTTCATTTTCCAGCCTGTGACGACCTTCATGTTACCATTTTTTCTGTTCTACTAGTTTTTCTGCGTAAATTTATGTGTTTTAATCAATAATTAAAATAAAATGAATGAGAATTTTAAGCAAACCAAATAAAATGCAAATGACCAGAATGTTGTTGCTTTTTAAACATATTATTTAAAATTTAAAATTAATAATACAATGTTTTAAAATTTTATAATTTCGAACATATTATTGTCATTAAATATTAACCAAAACGTGTTTGGAGGCAACCATAATATGGTTATAGCTCTTGGATGGATGAATTTGACCATAATATGGTTACCGTGATAATAATATGGTTAAGGTAACCATAATATGTTTAAGTGTATGGTTGTAGTTTTATTTTATTTATACATTATATTGTTAAAAACAATTTATTGTTAAATAGAAACAAAACATTACACGGGTCAACACAAAATTTGTCTTTGACATTAAATCATAAAATTTCGAAATATTAGGTCTTAATTAGACGAAAGAAAAATATACGACATGAAAAAGTTTGCTTTTGTATTAAGGAGACCGATTTCACGACTCAACAAAAAAATTTTCGTTCTTTGTCCTAAAGTTTATTTTGTGATTCAGTTAATTATACACAAAAACGAAAAGAAAATAAATTTTTTGTGTATTGATCAGATCAATTCCTTTGCAGGGGCAAAATTAGTTAAATATTTAATTGTCTGAACGAATTGTTTAATTGAAGTCGATTTTCTATTTTTTCTGTGTGCTTAAAGAATGAAGTTGATAAAATGGAATATTTTTATGAACTTTCATTACAGGGTCTTTTTTGAATTTGCTCGATTTAAAATCCACTTTCTTTCGATTTCTAGAGGAAATTATTTGCAGATGCATAGCAGAGGATGGAATGTCCGTGAAAAATTTCAAAAAATCAAAAGTTATATTGACTCTTTTATGATCTAAGTGCCCAAAAGTAAAGCAACAATTTGGAGCTACATTGACAAGTTTTATTTAAAAAAGAATTTTTATTTACTCAAGTACTAATTTTTTCTAAAATGATTAAAAAAAAATTTCGTAATTTATAACATTTCTGGATTAAGAATTATTCGATAAATTTTAAAGTGTTATTAGTTTAATCGAATTAGTTAAAAATGCCAAATATCGACTAATCGTTTAATTGAACAAATATAAAAGCCGATAAATTGAACACCTTAGTAATATTGATGTTGTATAAGAAGTTCCACGCTTACTTTTACAATTCAGTTCGCTCTTTGTAGACCATGGTATTTGTACTTAATTTCATTACTTAAACTATATAAAAATCAATATTGTCTTTGTTTGGGATGTACCACGCCCACTTCTCTAATCTAGCTATCTTTATGACAAATGGTCTGCATTTGTTACTGAGTTATTTGTACCAGATTCGAAAACTTTTTCTGTTAACGTTACTGTTTGTCTCTGTTAGCTTCTTCGATTCTGTTTACTTCCTGGCAGATAATATGTATTGATAACCAAGTCATTTGTTATAAATTTAAAATATTTTGCTGTTATCGTTCCAAAGGAATACCGAAGCTTATATTGTCTTTGTATAGGAGGTGTCTTTTGGATAGATGCTGTGCACCTTCACAGAAAAAATGTTTGCAAAAAATTATTCAATTAAATAATTAATTGGTGTACATTAGTTATTCAATTAATTTTTTGTTTGCTGCAATTAATTTCTTTAATCAAAACCCATAAAATTAAATGTTTGTGTATATATGGTGTATTTTTTTGTCTATGCAATTCATTTTTTAATTGACTAAATTTGTGTCCCATGACTCGAAAATACAAATCCGTTAATTGATATGATCAATTCCTTTGCAGGGGCAAAATTAGTAATATATTTAATTGTCTGAACAAATTGTTTTTATTTTTTCTGTGTTTATCCAAACTGCTACCCAGATATACAGAAATCTATATTGCCTTGACATAGGAGGTGTCACAGCCACTTCTGTTTAAATAATATAGCCAAACCATTTGTTCCGAATTTGAAAACTTTTGTTGATACCTTACTTAACTGTTACTTTTGTTGTTACCCTTCTCCCGATACACTGAAATGTATACTGTTTTTGTGTGGAAGATGCCACAGCTACTTGAAAATTAATATAAGATATACTTCACGATCATTCGCAAGCCTACCAAATATACGTTAAAAAGGGCGAGCCGTGTGATCACAAACATAGTGATACGAGATTTTTATATAGGAGAATTTTTTACAGAAGTGTCTCGTTACACCACCAAGCAATTATTCTTTAAATTTATCCAAAATACAAAAAAAAAAATATAAATTACAATTTTAAAAACTTTGTGACGTAACGTGACAAATAGTAGTAGTCTTTTCTGTGGAAGAACCCATGTTTAGTTCACATTATTTAGGCTTAAATCTTTTTTAAACTTTACTTAACGTAGTTTTGGTGATTATTTCCCAATAGTACCTTAAAAAATGTTTTAAAATAAATGTTTGTAGTTTATTTTAAAAGTTTTCCGTTTTGTTAAAATTAAACTAAAATATTGTCATTTTAGTACGAAAAAGATTTTAGTTCTTTTTAGGCACGTTGTTTAAAAAAAGCAAATTACAAAAGACGAATGAATTTCCGTTAATTTAAAATATTAAGTTGATTTTTTTGTTATTTAAAAAAAAACTTAGTACGTTTGACTTGTTTTCGCACTAAAAGTTAAAATCAGTAAATTTTACTGTAATAGGTATATTTAATTTACATTTTTTTACCTACATAATATTTTGTAGTAAACTATTAATAGTTATTATGTTTCGAGATTTTGCATTGCGTCTAAAAAAAAAATAATTTTTCGATTCGGTAAATTGCATGACACAGTAGAACCGATATGTTTTGATGTATCTCTATAATAAGGGCTATTAATCACCCTTATCGTGGTTGGCAAATTTAAAATACGCCTGTAACTGTTTGGTTATAGATTAAAGAGAACGTAAACTTATTTTCTTTAATCTATTACCAAATAGTCGCAGGCGTATTTTAAATTCGCCAACCACGATAAGGGCGAATATTTTCTTTTCTTACACATTATTAATAAATAAGAAATTTAGTTAATTTTGATGTAAGAAATAACTTCGACCGAAGGTAAAACGGTATATATAACTTTGCCATTCCGTTTGTAATTTCTACAATATTGATTTTAGACCCTAAAAACCATATATATATTCTGAATCCTTATGAGAAGGGAAGTTCAAAACCGGCTGTCCGTCTGTCTGTTGAAATCAGTTTTCCGAAGCCCCCAGAGATGATGGGGGCTTGGTTGGTATATATTTCTGTCAGGTATTCTTATTATAATTGCTATTGAAATTTAGCCAGATCGGTCCAACAATTGCTGAGATATGAGCAAAAACCCACGGCTACCTCTAATTTTTTCCAAAAATCCCTTGTTGTTGTTGTATTTTTATCACTTTTTTCTGTATATATGGAAAACGGCAAGAGCCAAGGCTTCCAAATTAGGTACACATATTTAGGCTATTAATACACAGCATCCCACAAAATGTAGTGAAGTAGGCGTGGTACTTTCCGTACAAAATATATCAAAAATTGTGTAAAAACCTGAATTCTTAGGCTGTTATATGGGGTTATCCCTTATACATCAAAAGATCGTAAATCGTTAGAAGAAAATATTTTCTGAAAATCTCGGAAAAATCGGTTCAGATAGGAAAAAGTAATGACTGAAATAAATTTAGTTTAATACGCATTATCGGGAACCATAGATCTTCCCTAGTCCAAGGTTTACAGCCAAAGTTAATGAAAAATTTGTTCTTTAACACGTCAGTATATATATATATTTATACATCATTCTAATCGGTTAAAAAATGGGCAAGTTATGAGTAAAATACTCATAAAATCGGCTAAAAAACATCAACATTTTTATAACAACCAACATTTTAGGGCTGTCATATGACCTATGGTTATATACCAAATCAACGGATATCTTTAGTATAACATATTTTCTAAAAAAGTTATGACCAAAATATAATTTTTTTTTTAAATACCAAGTTTCATAACCCAAGTAAATGGTACATTTCTTCTTAAACTCGTCGGTATATAAGTCTGTCAAATAGGTTAAAAATGGCTGAGTTATAACCAAAATACTGAAATCCCAAAAATTACCCTTTTTATTTATAATTAAGTTTGTTTCTTAATATATTTAATACCACGCAAACATGTGCAAATAATTAAAAGCAAATAAGCGATTAATACTACATATGTACATATGTATATAAATATACATACAGTTAGATATACGTATATATACTTCTGTTTTTTCCCAACCATGGTGAAGGATAAATAAGATTTGGCATAGCCGAATATAGCACTCTTACTTATAATATTTCCAAATGAGCCGATTGCAGCAGCCAATTGAAAACGCTGCCGTAAGAGCTATACTGCATGCCTTGCTGTGGTTGTGCACTGCTTGCCTCAAGAAATTGTTTAACATTCTGTGGTATTAAGCAGTATCGATTGAATGTAACTTTATAGCCGCTTAAATTCAAAAAATCTATTTAAATGATTATTCACACCACACTGTACACTTATGTAATTTCCGATGCTGAATTTGCCATTGAATAGAAAATAATCATCGTTGCTCATTATCAGATATACTCGTTGCGTTATAATATTTAATTAATTAAATTATCTGATGCTCATTTTACTGTATGATTGTTAGCTATTTGCTAATGGGATATAATTAGTAAAATTGAAAGTTGCACTTAATAACATAGTCCGTTACGTGTACATATATACTTAATAGGCGTTCTAGTATATCCTTGGTTTCATCTCGGCTATATAGTCTTTCTTAAGATAAACTGCTGAACATGCGAGTTTAAGTTTTTTTTACATAAGAAAATATATACCCACAAAACTGGGCCCAAATCGTCGCACACGTGTTCAAATAAATTTTCGTATCGAATAAAACTTCGTGACGTATAAAAAAACGGGATTGCGGCATTCGAAAACTTTCGAAACGAAATTTGGAATTTCGAAACAAACCCTCAAATGTCAACAATTATCAAAAAAAAAATTTTGCAAAAATGGCGAAAAATCGCGAAAATTTTTATTAATTCAAACAAGCCATAAAAAAGTATAAGGAATGGAAAAAATTCTGTAAAAATTGCTAAATTAGGGGAAATTCGCAAAACATTGCTAACAGCGGCAAAATCTGCTATTTATTAAAAATCGTTAAAGCTGTAAAGAATCAAAAAACTTTCAATACAAAAATCGGTTCTATCGAAAACATGACTTAAATTTGCGAAAAATTGCAAAACTGAATGTTATTATTTTTTTCTTATTGCTGAAAAAAGTTCAATACTTAAATTTTTAGCTATTTGTTGAAGAAATATAATAATTATTCCCAAAAAGTGTGTAAATTGTTTGTAAAAAATGACATTTCGAGTAACGGCATTCGATCGACTACACGTTATCGAATACCATAATCTCAAATTTCGATAGAAGTTTTTTGATAACGATTGGGACGATTTTAAAAAGTAAAATTTCGATCAAAGTCACTCGATCACGACTGCGACGATTTGGGCCCTGATCATCTGTACGGCTAACTTTGTATTTCCGATATACATAAGTAGGGGAAAAAGATTTCTAAATATTCTCAGTGTCTTTCTGGAATTCTACACCCCACAACTTTCAACTTTTAAGTAACACACGAAAAATTAAGGAAAATATTTTTAAATTATTTTCAGCATTACAATTTGAAACATAAATTTTTGAGATTAGAGTACACATGATTAAATTATTAAAATGTTGTGTGATTTTAATTGGTTTTGCTTTATATATAAAAATTGTAGTTATTAAGTTGCCAATTAATTAATGATTTATAATTTTACATATTCTCAGTTCCATACTGCAAAAAAAAGACTCTAAAGCGGCCCATACACTTGCAATATTATTGTATTTGAAATTCGGCATATTATTTTCATTTTGTCCTTCATTCAATAAAAATGTAAGCATAACCTATAGGAATAACATAACATAACATAAGCACCATTGTACAATGTTGCCAACACATTTCACTTTTTTTTCGTTGTGCAATAAAAATCAAAAGTCTTTTAATTATTGAAAATATATTGTGCCACCTTCGAATATCACATACACATTGGCGATATAATCGTACAATACGTAAAACTTAATAATTTTATTGCAAGTGTATGAGCCGCTTAAGTCTTGTATATGGATCAATTTAATTAAATAAATAAATAAAATATATAATAATGTTAAAATTAAATTAAATTTTTATAGTTAATTGTTTTCATATTTCCAAGATTTTTCTACAAAAATCTTTAAAATAAAAAAATCCTATCAGAAAAATTGAATAGAGCATTTAACCCAAATGTTTCTTTTGGGTCATTCTGGTTGTGAACCATTTGAAAAAATTTAAAGACATCGGTACCCAAAGAAAACTTGAATCAGTCATAAGTTGTCCATGACCTTTAAAGATGATCTGACAGAAGATCCGACTAAGGAAAACTTCTAGACATTGGTAAACGCGTTTTTTAACTTCAATTTCAATATTTAGAGAATAATATGTAAGATATAATAATGTTTTTGAATAATTTGCTTTACGTAAATTAAGCTTTTAATTGTTTAGTTAATTTTAGCTTCGCTTTCAGAGAAAATATCACTTCTTTAGGTTATTCAATTTAATAATCAGTTTAATAATTTACAGAGTTAGCATGATCCTAAAATAATTATAATAAAAAATCGACTAATTAAAAAATGGGTAAAGGAAATTGTGATGAGCTAAAATTGTACTACCAATTTCAATTGTATCAAATAATTCCCCAATACGAACGTGTTTAAATAATAACAACAAACACAGCTCCTCATGCTTGCGCCAAATGTCAATATTTGTAAATGGCCTATAAAAGCTCTTTTTAAGCCAACAAGTATTTTCCAAAAAAATAAGCAAAAAAAAAATTTTGTATTCAAACAATATGAATAAATTAGGTTCCAATTGTTACCGCAATTGCTGTGTCATGTTGTTGTCCATTTCATTTTGATTGTTGTACGGTGGTGTTGGCGTTGTTGTATTTATTGTCGCCACTGACACTGTCATTGTCATGGGCCGAAATTGTTAACATAGTGAATAAATGAATGAATGAACGAAGGAATTGTCGTAAAGTCGGTTGTATGGACGAATTTTTCGGTTGTTCATTTTGGTATGAACTCACGTTGGCTGGTTCGTACATTCATCCATTCATCTATTGATGCATTTGTTTGTGGGGCTTCATAGCAGTTCACACACGAATCCATATGTATGTATATCGCTAGTATTAGTGTGGACTAGAGTTTGCAATATCAAATTCGAGAAAACCAAAATCTTTGAAATTCTACATTTTTTCTATTCTTCGTAATTCGTATCAATACTCTGATCTTAAGTTCTATAAAGTATGTTCATACACTCTAAATCTTAATGAATGGCGAAGTTGATTGTACAACATTTGTCTTTCCATTAATTGGTTGAAATGTGTTTTTTGTTATATATTTAAATCCAGCCTTGTCGTCACAAAAAGGGTATTACAGAGTAAAAAAAAAAAAAACGGTCAGGTTTTTCATAAGCAGTATTTACCAATGGAGGGTTCCCAAAAGAGGCATTTAAAAGAATAAAAAAAATAACTAAGAGTGCTATATTCCGATGTGCCAAATCTTTGAAACCCTCCACTGACAGTTAGAATATATCAGAATGGGCTATATAAGGGACCGAAGCTAAAATTTTGGACCACTTTACACCAAATTATTTATGTAAAATTGTCCACTGAATCCGATTGTGAAGTCAGAAAGTTAAAATTAGAACAGTTTTCGATATATTCCAAAATAAACGTTATTGGCAGTTTTTAAAAAGATGATGTCCCTTTAACAAAAGTTTCTTCGAAAATATTCAAATGATTTCTTATTCCTTTACTTTTATTCAAAGATAATGAAATTACTAAAACAACCACAGGTCGTTCGTTGGTCAAGAAATGACTAAGTAACTTTCGACCAAAGTTTAAATTTCACAAAAATTGTAATTAGTTTTCAACTTATTTCTTTAAAATCAAACAATACAATTCAGAAATTCAGAACGCACATTTTGTGCCCAATTGGATCCAAATCGGTTGAAAAAATGTCAAAGTTACCAAGGATTATTTGAAATATACCACTCTTCGATTTTTACCAAAATCACAAAAACACACCAAGTAAATACACTTATAAAATTATTACAGTAATTGATTGTGGGTTATTAAATTCGTTTTCCGTACTGTTAAAATTAAATAAAAATGTAGTTATTTTACGAATAATTTTTTTTTCAACATTTGTGTTTGTTATTCAAAAAACAAACTACCAAAAAATAATGTTTTTCCGTATTTATTTTGTTATGTAGTTTGATTTTTTTCGGCTAAAATATATTTTGTAAAAGTAAAAACTATTCAATTTTACGAAATATGCTGTTTGATAAATAAAAAAATTAAAAATGAATGTAAAAATCATTTGTTTTAAATGAAATGTAAATTATCCGTTTTTTAAATGAATTTTAAGTTGTTTCAAATGAATTTTAGTTTGAATTTAACTACATAATTTTTTGAGTGTACACATAGCGAAATGTTTAGTAACAAAAATTATAAAAAAAATCCTCCAACAGTTAAATTATTATGAGGATTAATTCAGTAAATCTTCTGTAGCTTTATCATTTTTGCACCAATCAATTTCTTGTTGGGCGCAAAATGTTCTTCTTGAAATAAACAAATATATATATATATATATATATAAGTTCCTTTAAACTCCTACAAGGAGCATAGGGCCAAAATTTGTTTCGGTTTCAGTAATAATTTAGTTTTAAGACGAATGACTTATTAGGCCAGAGCGTCCGATCCTAGAGTTGGGGCTGCCAACACACCGCTAGGCCGGCTAAATACAGTTGAGTTTCAGTAACTTATTGTTACCGGTTGACACCTAATTTCCAGAGACGCATCAGTATTAACATGCACTCTGGATACTCAGTACTGTACGCCTTCTCACTTTAGCTGTCATCAGACGGATGCCTAAATGACATTACCGGGGAACACTTGGTCTAAGACCGGAAGTTGTGAGATGCTTGGGAATTTCAGGCAGAGGAATCACTTCTTGCTTCCCCCAAGTGGATAGCAGACAGAGAGCTTTCAACCTCTGTGAAAGACCCCGTCCCCCGAAATAAACAAATGCCCATGCAATAAGACAATTTTTAATTGTTTGGTATTAAAACCTACTTGAATAGAGCAACTCTGTCATTTCTTGACCAAACTTCACTAGATATCCACTGTTGTTTTAGTCATTTTATTATCATTCATTAAAAAAAAGAAAAACATAATCCGTTAAATAATTTTGAAGATATTTGCATTTTATTGACATCACCTTTTTTAAAAACACAAACAACGATTATTTTTGAATATCTCGAATACTGTTCTACCTTTGAGCATTTTGACTTCATATTCGGGCTTGACGGGCAATTTGACATAAAGATGTCAAATACATTTGGTCAAAAAACTGTCACATAGTGATATCAATACAAAGAAAGCCTTCATGGCCAAGGAATTTTAAATAAAATTTCTAGTTAAATAAAACTGTGACAGAATAAAATTTATTACAATAACATTATTCGTAACGGTTTTACGCATATTAAAGTAGTTTACGAGAGAAGGCTTTATTTGGGGCCTATGGTTTATTAAGGACCGATTTTCACCACAAAATTTAACAGTTTGATTTATAGTCATATATAATGAATTTGTGCAAAATCTCATATTAATCCGTGCATTAAACCATTATGTATGTATATTAGTTTTTGTCACAATAGTAGGGTGGTGGTTCCACGATTGGATTCAAAACTGTCGTTCTATAGAACCGATTTTTCTAGATTTCAATCTCAAACTGCTTAGGATAACTAGACGAAATTTGACACCAACATTGTTCTCTTTTTTTGAGTTTCTCAAAAGCGAGCGTGTTTTCAACAGACGGACTACGGTCAGACAAAAGGACACTTAGAATTACTCAAGGAGCCAGTATATATATACTTTATGGGGTATGAGATAAATAATAAAAAAGTTTACACGGAATTTTTTTGTGTTCTTTTCTGAAAAATGTGTTCTGTTTTAAAAGTGCATCGTGTTCTTTTCTGAAGATGTTCCCCGTAAAAAGAAAAAAATTCTACATTTTCAACACTCCTTTTAAATAAAGGGGCATGAGTGTAGCACTAGATTAACAGCTGGTTTTGTTATTATATCAGCAAAAATTAATTATTTTTTTAGTTCGTCTCTCGTACTTTTTACTTTAAAATAAGCGGTTTAAAAGGCTCCAAATTTTTAACGATAATTGTACTTTATTGTTTTATGCCGAAACTTGTGTTCTTTTGTAAACGTAAAATATACAACACTTCTTAAAAAACAGGTAAATATTTAAACATTTTGCCAGATCCCATGTAACACTTATGGTCCACTTTTTTTAGAAGAGACAACGCCATAAGTATACCCTCATTCACCACTAGTGGTGGTAAGGGTATAAAAGTCCGAACCTTAAAAAGTTTATTGACAGTTTTTAATTGTTTGAATCTTTTTCTTCTATTCAACTTAACACCTTGTGAGGCATATGGCTTCTACAAAATTTTTCCAGGATGCCCTATGATTCGCAAAAACTTTTACTTCACACCAACCTTTTTCGTTGGTTTCGATGACTTTCCAAGTGGTCTTTGGCCGACTATTTCTTCTACTTCCTTGTGGATTTCCGACGGTTCATTATATCCTTCACTTCAAAGGGTATATATAAGTTTGTCATTCCGTTTGTTTATGGGATGGTTGCATGCTTAATTTGTTTACCCTACACCGCAGTTCGAATTTATTTCAATATTGATCTGAGACCCTACGAAGTATTTAAATTGGGGGATTCACAAGGTGTTTATGGCACCTTGTGTCTTAAAATAA
Source organism: Pollenia labialis (assembly GCA_949318255.1). Taxonomy (NCBI): domain Eukaryota; kingdom Metazoa; phylum Arthropoda; class Insecta; order Diptera; family Polleniidae; genus Pollenia; species Pollenia labialis. The sequence goes on from OX439140.1 coordinate 105,382,753, forward strand.
TAACATAAAAAATACGACTGTTGTCAACAACCTCTAATAAATCAAGGTGCTATTTTCAATTTAAATCAGCTGATTTAAAACAAATATAAAAAAATTTTTACCAAAAATAAAAATATTTTTTTATTCTAATTCATGATTTAATAAATTAAATTAGATCTTACCTGACTATTTTCTATTTTTCATACGAAAATAAGAAATAAATTTTATTTAGTATTTTTACCAAACAGCAGAGTCCTAGGCCGATATAATTTGACGCCGCAAGTGTTTTGTTGCAAAAATTGCTAGACGCAGCAATTAAATTCGCATGTAAGCCGGATAAATTTTACCATTAGCGGCGACGGCCTACAACAACTATTGCGGCTCGGCTCAGCCGTTCAGCGCAGGTCTCTTCGGACTAATTACGACAGCACAATAAACATAACAAGCGAAGTTCATGTTAGTACACCTTGTGAATATCCCAAATATAATAGCTATGTCCGCCAGTCCATGTGTATGTTGAAATGGGGTTTCCGAAGACCACAAAAATTACAGGCTGAGATATGAGCAAAATACCTGGAGTGTCTTAAAATTTATCCAAATTCTCTTGTTGTTGTTTTATGGTAGCATCTTTGTTATTAATGTACAATATCCGACAAAATGTAGGCGGGTTTGGAGAAGTGGGCGTGGTACGATATATTTTGATTTACATTATTGATTTCTGTATATCTGGAGAACGGCAAGATCCAAAGTTTCATACACCCGACAAAATGTCGGCGGGATCGGATAAGTTGGCGTGTTATTTTCTATACAATGTGCCACGGCTTCCAAAAAAAGCATATTGGTTATCGTTACACAATGTCCAACAAAATGTAGGTGGGTTGGGAGAAGTACAATAATAATACATAATTTGGATTGGAACAATTTGCGATTTTCTGTAAAGCTCTGCATAGCGTACATTATTAAATTTTCAGTATTTAGCGCAAGCAGCGGGCTGTAAAGCCCTCTATTTTACAGTTCAACGCTTTTGTCGTCAGCCAGGTTTCGCAGTTATACCGCAAAATTAATAGACCGTGAAACGTGAGAGCTGATACAATGGCGAATATTTCGATGTTGGAGGAATGGTTTGAATACAGTTTTAATTTTCACCTTAATAATTTTTAAATAAAATTAATTTGCTTCCAGTCAAATAAAATGGTTCCTTAACATCAACAATTGGGGGATTCAAACGGTAGTGATAAAGTCATATGTCTTAAGATCTAATCACAAAAAAAGTATGACTGCTTCGAAAAACACCTCATAATTTAGATTTATACTTAGGATTTTTTGTTTAATAAACAATTGTAAAATATTAGGATTTTATGACAATGTGACTTGAAAGCATACCGATCCAAACCCCCTAAATATGGGTAGTAATGAATTCTGAAAATTCAGAAATTTCGGTATTAAAAATAATTTAAATGCGATACATCGATATCCTAATATTGGCTAGGTATTGAAAACCCTACTGTGTACTGTTATACACATACATGCAAATATATAAATATGAATGGAAATTTGTCTTATATGTACATTAGGAACGACCAGTTTCTAATAATATAAACGCAATGTTATTTTTATGGTAAGTTTCTATTTTGTCTAAGCTATTAAGTACATGAGTACACTTAATTCTGTTTTTACGCGACAGAAGCGTTCTTCCAAAACTCGAGTAAAATATCAGGTAAAATAAGATAAAAAAGGGGGGTTCACAAAGTGTCATACAGTCATATGACTTAAAATAATAACATGAAAAAATACGACTTTTGTGAACAACCCCTTATAATTCATTGTGCTATTTTGAATTTAAATCAGCTGATTTATTTACCAAAAATATAAATATTTTTTAATTCTAATTCATGAATTAATAAATTAAATTAGATCTTCCAGACTATTTTTAAATTTTCAGACGCAAATTACAAATACATTTTATATTGTTTGTTTAACAAACAGCACAGTCCTGCGCCGATCTAATTTGACGCCGCAAGTGATTTGCAAAGCAGCAACAACATTTTTATGACATTGTAAAATGTAAGAACATTATGACAATATAACATGATAGCACACCTTGTGAATATCCCATATGTCATGCTTTTATTTTAAGAAAAAACAATAGAAGACACCGCTGTTCACAATAGTAGTTCGTGATGGCTCGATGAGATTAATAGCACAGGTTTTATGAAATTCAAATTTTTCTTTATTGTCAACTTGTGACGCAACTATATGTTTAAATTCTTTTTGGTTTCAAACCACCAACTCTTCAATTTGAGAATATGAGGCACGTTGTGTGCAACTACTTGTGGTTTGAAAGGCAATTATTTGTAAAAAAAAGAAAGACCGGATGTCAACTTTTACAAACGGTCAACTGTAAATGACAAGTGCATAAATAATGTACAATAAAATATTGTAAATAGAAAAAATAACACCTGTTACTTTTCAGGGCTGCATATTTCGTACTTTAACAGTGGCGGTTACAACCACCATGTTTGATACATTCCAGAATAGACTCATCTGTGACTTTCTATCATTCATTTCACTATCTTAAATTTACCTGAATATTTGCTTTACATAGTTGATTTTAAAAGTTGCAATAATTCTTTAATCCAGTGGCTGTGGGCATTTGGATGGACAAGACAGAAAGAAGTTCTAAAGTAATCGATTTCGTTTCTTAAAACAAGAGATTAGAAAATCTTAAAATAAGTTAAACATTTTACTTAAATTAAGCCACACATATATTAAGAATAAGTAATTTTTGGCTGAGTTCTTTCCGTGTTGTGCATTGCTATATTCAACAAAACTTTAAAATAGCGGTCTTTATCGCTCATATAGTGCAAAACTTCCGGTACAAAATAGTTATTTATGAAACTATTCAATAAAAAGTTGCTACCCAGGCCTTTTAATTAGCTGTCCAGTGAAGGGGTAATGAACCCATAATTACGAGTTTTACAGCTGGATTTAAAAAGTACGGTTTAACATTCGATTTCCAGAACTATAAAAGCAGAATGAAAATGTTACACGATCTTAGGCTTCTTTCAACCTACTTAAGGTTTTCTTGATTTTAGCTACTACTTCGACTTGGTATTCGTTTCCAGAAAAGTCCCATTTCATCCGCATTCCACACCTGATAGAATATAACCTCCATCTTCAATTATTTTAGCCAGTTTTGGGGGAAATCTTAAGCTGCTAGCTTTTTAGCATATGCTTTTTCACCCTTAATTTTCATATTATACAGCGTTTTTTTTAATATTCACCCCTATCGTGAATAATTTTTCCTCGTAATTTTTCCCCTTTTCACATATTTGCGATCATGAAAACCTCCATGAAAAAAAGGTCATTCAAAAGAGAATAATAACGTGAAAAAATGTTCACGTGAAAAAATTCCCCTTATCGTCAAAAGGGGTTTCCCTCGTAATTTGTTCACATTTCCCTTAGATTTTCTCACTTTATTTTTGCTAGGGAACACAACATGTATGTAAGTAGTTTCTCCTATAAATCGAATATTAAGGTTTATTTCCGTTAATAAGGCACCAACAGATATATTGGTCAACAAAATGCATAACAAGAGGTTGATTGCCGGCGGATTTGTAAAGCTTTCGAAAGTCGTGGTGGCAGAATTTTGGGAAATATTTTACTACATAAAATTTAAAAAGTGCAAAAAATTAACGTTGCAATCAACCTATCCCTCTAATACTAATCATTTAACTTTATTATTTTCACTTTTCTTTAAAATATATACGTAAATATTTTTGAACATAAATTTCATTGATTGTTAATATTTTCTAATGTTGCTTCTTTTTTGTTACATTCACTGGAACTGATAGCTTGAAAAATTTTTCACATGAGATTCATGATTGCTTTTTTCCCTTCGAGGGGAATGAAAATTTCATGGGAACAAAAATTCCACTTGTTATTCACGATAGGGGTGATTATGCACTGTTAGAAACTTCGAATTTCTTATCTTTCTGGACTGACGTTTGCGGTTTTAACTTTTTGATTGTGATGAGTTTTTCCTAACATAAAACTTAAAGTGCTGTTAACTATTTATTTAATTCAAAATCCTCCAAAACTCGTTTTTAAACTGCGTTCAATCAAAACAAAATTTGCAAAAATAAATACATTTTTGAAATTGCGTTAAATCTCATTCTTGTAAAAAGGCGCGTAAAAACAGAATAAGATGTATATACAGTAACTTACAATTGAATCGTTTATTTAAAAAGCCAGTAAAGTGAACATTTTTTTGAGTTTCAGTAAATCAGAGTAAAGAAGAGTTCCTAGCAACCTTAAAATGACTTTTACAAAACTTATATTGTTCGGATTTTATAACTTTGCTTCACCATTTTCTTCTTTTTATTTATTTATTTACTGCAGTCTATAGATTAAAACTCCTTACAGACGTACATAAGTGCTTAAATTAGAATACAATAATTAAACAATAATTTTATTAACTTGTTTAAATAAACAATAACACTATGTGACAGCTTTTTGACCAAATTTATTTGACACATAATATTTATGTAAAATTGCCCGCTGAATCCGAATATGCAGTCAGAATGCAGAATATGCAGTAGAATAGTTTTCGAGATATTACAATATAACCGTTATTTGTGTTTTTAAATGTCACTTAAATGCAAATATCTTTAAAAATATCAAACCGGTAATTTTTCTTTTATTTTTAATGAAAGATCATAAATTTACCAAAATAACAATGGATTGCTAGTGAAGATTGGTCATGAAATGACAGAGCTACAGGGGACAAAAATTCAAACTTCATTAAACATTTTATGATTATTTTGCAATTTTGGTATTTTCAAGTTATTTTTTATACCAAGCAAATTAATATTGCATATAACATTTTGCGCCCAACAAGACCTAGATTGGTGCAATGACAAATGATTAAGCTAAAGAAGATTAAGTGAATTAACCCACAAAAAAACTTAACAGTTTTAGGCTTTTTTTAATATTTCTTGTTACAAAAAATTTCGCTATGTGTATTTACTTGGTGTGTCTTTTGTGATTTGGTATAAATTGAAAAGTGGAATGTTTAAAATAATCTTTTCTAACTTTGTCATTTTTATTACCGATTTGCATCCAATTGGGCACAAAATAGGCTTACGACGTAACAGATAAAACTTAAACAAAATTAATTGTTTGGTTTTAAAGCAGTGAAGGGCAACACACATACTATCACATTTATGCTTGTGTGGGAAACAGCAGAAATCGAATGACGCTCATCAACAAGAAATGACAACAAAGCAACAGACGAGCGTATATTGTCACAGACCACACGAAGAAGTTTATAGTGTACATGTGTCGACGTTACACAAGCAGAACTTTTATTCCTTTGCACGCGTACATAGGATTTGCAAAAGTGCCCTTCACTGTTTTAAGGAATAAGTTGAAAAGAGCTAAATTGCAAAAAATTATTAACATTTTTGTGAAAATTAAACTTTGATCCAATGTAACTTAGTCATTACTTGACCAATTTTTACGACCGAACTGTGGTTGTTTTAAACGGACCGTACACGACATGTATTTCTCATCTGACATGTCAAATTTCCCACCGCAAAATACATACATGTCGTGTGTTACCTTTTTAACTTTGCTTCTGAAAAAGTCAGACGCAAAGTCATCTGACAAAATTTCAATTAGAGCGTGCTCTATTTTCTACTGACAAGCCATCTGTTACAATTACATGTGACTTGAAAAGTTGACAAGTCAGATGTATAAAACATGTCGTCTACATGCACCTTAAGTAATTTTATTATCTTTGAATATTAATAAAGGAAAAATAATCCGTTGAATATTTTTGAAGACACTTTTTTTAAAAGTGACATCATCTTTTTAAAGACAATACGGTAATTTGCAAATTAAATTTTGTATTCCCACGAAAATTATTTTGATAATATCTCGAAAACTGTTCTATTTTTGACCATTCTGACTTCACATTCTGCGGACAATTTTACATAAAGATTAGGTGTCAGATTCATTTGGCCACGACTTTGGTGAACATTTGTGGCACAGTGTAATTTATCTTTTTAAAACATCATTACTATCAGAAAAGTCAATTAGATGATATAGATTATTAAACTAATCGGAATCGACATCACCGGGAATACGCAAAGAAAAAACATGGTTGTGGTAAACATATTCTAATTCTAAGATGCAAGATTGTAGTCACCATATTACGATTATTATTGAATCATATTATGACTAAATATATTCATAGCATTACTCCATAATATTTTTCCCTTAATCATATTCTTATGATGTTTATCATAATAAATTTAAAATTTTTTTTTTCCAAAGTTATGCCACATTCAAAATGTCATAATTTCGCCGAAATAGCCGAAGGTTCTGAGATTATTTCTTCAATATCTCGAAAACGACTTTACATACGAAGATGATTTTAATGTAATTGTAAAGCGAATACTTCGGGCTACAAACAATATATTGAAAAAAAATTTCTGGAAAATATTAAATTTTAAAAACGGACTAAGTCAAACCCCTATTTTTTATTTGGATGATTTTTTTTATATAATACTTCAAACTATTCTTTAAAATCCTGAAACTTTGAGGGAGGTGTTTTTTTCTTTTTTAAGATATGTTTTTTTTTCTTTCGCAACCTTTAAAAAATAAAATAGAATTTTAATATTGTAATTTTGAGCAATAAGTATACTTTGCTAGTTGCAAAAAACAGACAAGCAGGGCACCTGGCATTTTAACCAAATTGAGGATCGCTGAATCCAGTGGTGCTAACGGTTTTTTTAGGCTCGCTCTTGTTTCCAAGATGTACCGTTATTTAGAAAATGTAGGAGGTTGCACTGCCTATATTCGCGTAACTCAAAAACGGTTTATTTTATTGAAATTTCTTAAAAAACCGAAATTCTGCAATAAATAACAAAGTGCGATTGGTCATACATTTGCCCCATCTAGGAGCATCTAGTATCAAGTAAAAGTTCAATGTCAGCAAGCAAAGAGGATTTATCAATAATATCGTTTAACGATTTAAAAATTTTTACGTTATCAGCATACATGAGTATGTTGGAGTGCTGAACAACGTATAGCGGATCATTAACAAATAATGTGCATAAAACGGGACCAAGATGACTTCCTTTACGCACACCAGAGAGAACTTTGAGTTTTGAGGTGGCATTTCTAAATTTTGATTGTTGGGTTCTATTTTGGCAACGATAACTAATACGTGTTGGCATATTTTTCCAATGGTATCTTCAAAATTGACAAAACCGCTCCCATAATCGCTTTAAGACGGGATTTGCCAAAAGTCCCACACAGACTACAATTTTGAAAATGTATATTTATATTCTGTGGTGTAGGATATCAAATGGTCGGGCTTTTCCGACAATAATTTTTTAATTGTTACATAACAAATAGTCCAGAAATCAGAAAAATTGCCTGAAAAACAATTTGTTTCTAATTTGCGAGCGGCTACTGTAATTCTATTCAATTCGTAAGCACTTTTACTTAGTTACCCTGCACGAAAAATTTTTATTATTAATTTTTGTATACGTATTCGCGCATTTTTAATTTAATATTTTTTTTATAAGATTTTCAACCGTACAGTGTGATATTTCTGCTGAAAACTTGTGTACAGTTTTTGCTGATTCATTTGGCCAATATTGTTTTAATATTAATGAATTTTTTCACGTACTCGAAAACATTTCGTAAAACGTTGCGGTTTGAACCGTGACTTTTATTTTTCATTGTTGTTGTTGTCTTTTTTACGTTCTTGTAATTGACGTTGGTTGTGTATTGACACTAATGAGTGTCTCACTTATATTTGTATGGTTTTAAATTGGTACTTGTGAATGAATGTTGTTTGTGGGTGGGTGGGTGTCAGTTATTTATGGTTGCGTTTAATAAAATATATTTTGGTGCGGCATATTTTTCCAATTTGCCTTTTTTAAATGTGTTTATTCTACTTTATCCATTGCTTTTTACAATTTTGCATTTTTATTTAATTTCGTGCCCCATTTTTTTCAAATTATACGATACAAAATGCAAACACACTTCAACTTTTGTGTTTGATTTTTTTTGTGTATAAAAATTCTAGTTTCTTCGTAGGGATTTTGTGCTCTTATAATTAAACCCATACACTGATAGAAAAGGCGTTATAACGCTGAAGTTTTTTGACATCAGTACTATGACAAGTGTCTTCATTGTTGACTCAATCCATGACACTTTTTATTGTTGTGATTTCAGCCTTAACATCACTTGGCCAAATTGTCATCAGGTGAATTTATGTAATCAATGGGATGATACATCGGCATTACAGCAATGACAAATCGGAGTCAGATTAATTAAAAATGTCAAACTGTCATTAAATTTAGTCATTGGAATTGACTCAAATCAAAGTGAGAGAATATTATTATTTTTTTTCCCGTTGCACATGTTTTTTTCACATTTGTGTTAAATTCCCACGAGGAGTATTACCGATATGGTATTCGTAATCATTCTACTTTGAAAATTGTATGTAAAGGGTGCCTTATGTTTATTGTAAGGCACACCTTAGCGTCAAGTGTTTTGCCCAACTTCAATTGGAATTTCAATGTTTTAGTGTTTGACACGATCATTTTTAAAAAAACTGTTTCGAAATTGGCATTTCAAGTACATACTTTGATATATTTGTAGTTAAAATAAAATACAGAAATTAGCATGATAAAAATACACAAGGTAGTTCCACTTCTCTCTCAGAAATTATTTTTTTGAATTTTATTGGAATTATTTGAAGTTTTTATTTGTATCAAGCTTCAAATAATTCCGATAAACTTCAAAAAATAATTTCTGAGAGAGAAGTGGAACTACCTTGTGTATTTGTATCATGGAAATTAGTATACATTTACAAAATAACTTTTTTTATTGCTCGGAAAAACACATTTTTTTTTGGTAAAAATCCAAAAATTGTATAAGTTTTATGGAGTATAAAAAACTTATAAAAACTTATATATTTTTTTCCTTGTTTTGTAAGTTTTTACACTTATTTAGCAGCGTATTCAAAAATTAGTGCCTGTTTTTTACCACAACTAAAAATTTTGAAATGCCTAAATTCATGAGCTTTACCCAAATATCAGGCATTTTAGAGTGCTTAATATCATTGTGTAACACGATTTTACATTTTGAATGGTAAATAAAAAAATAAAAAATTAAGTATACCGTTAATTAGTAGTAGACCAAAACACTGGAACGATTTTTAAAATTTAGCTTGAGTTCTTTTTTTATGGCCCACAAAAATTTTAAATTTTTTTCAAAGTCGTTTAAAGTAAGTAAAAAAATTATTAAATATAACTCTGAGCTAAATGAGGTTAATAGATGTTTTTAGAGAAATCACCGTCATGAGCTATCTGGCATTTTTAGGGTAATTTCAGTCCCTTTTTTAAATATTCTTATAGAAAACCACTTAAACGTGTGTTTAAAGGTTTAAAATGTTGTTAAGGGTGGGCCGATGTTGAATGTGAACCACACCTTAACGTCAAGTGTTTTTGTGCATTTCCTTTGAAATTTCTCAATTTTAGACTAACTCAATTTAAACCATGGATAGATACATATGTATTGAGCAAGGCGTTAGCTATTCAGGCTTATAATGCATAACGTGCACTTCGTGATTTTTTCGGTTAATTTAATCGTCCAAATGTGCGCCCAATCGGCAAAATCGTGCAAAAATTTTAGCAAACAGGGAGATGTGAAAACACCAGTGCATGCTGGTACAGCTTGTACTGCAGAAAATATTACTGCAGTTCGCGATAGTGTGGCTGAAGAGCCGTCCACCTCAACTCGTCCTCATGGCTAACAATTGCACCTCTCACGCTCGTCGTTGATGAACATTATGCTTATGCAAGACTTACATTAACACGCTTACAAGGTGCAAGTGACTCAATAACTAATGCCTCTTGACCATTCCAAACGTCGTCAAAGGCCAGAGTGGTGGCAAGAAATGGCAACAGTGGATGATAAATTTTCGAAGAAAATCATCTTCAGTGATGAGGCAATTTTCACCGTAGTGGATTCGTCAATAAGCGGAATTGCCGCATTTGGGCGAATGATAATACAAAAGTAATTGTCAAAAAACCAATGCACCCACAAAGAGTACCTGCTTGGTGCGGTTTATGGGCTGGCGGCATCATCGGGCCGTATTTTTTCCAAAATGAGGCCGGCCAGGCAGTTACTGTGAATGGTATTCGCTACCTTGGAATGATAACGAACTTTTTATGGCCCGAATTGGAAGATTTAGATGTGTAAGATATGTGGTTCCAACAGGACGGTGCCACTTGTCGCACAGCTAAGGAAACAATGGCTCTTTTGCCCAACAAATTCAATGGCCGTGGTAGCCCACGTCGTGGCAATGTCAATTTTCCGCCAATATCATGTGATTTGACACCGATGGACTTCTTTCTTTGGGGTAATTTGAAAGAAAGGGTACACGTCGATAAGCCAGCAACGATTCAATAGCTAAAGAATGAGATAATTCGGCAGATTAACGGCATAGAAACGAAATTATGCCTCAGCGTCATCGAAAATTTGGACCAGCGGATGGGGGTGCCCATTTTGTATGACGTTCGTTATTGTATTGATGTCACTTTTTGCCTCATTGATGCCATTTGGTATTAACACTGATGAAGCTGCATTGTTTTATGCATTTGTGCTGATGTGGTTCTAGGCCGAGCTTTTATACCGATCGACTCAGAGTGAAATAAACTATCTTATTATGTTGGTATTTAGATAAATTTTGGTACAAAAGTATTTCATTGTAACAAAAATCATCTTGCCAAATTTTTCTTTTTAATCGGCCCATATTTGACAATTTCTCCATGCAAAGTTATAAAAGTTTGTAAAATAACTTTCATATAGTTACTTTCTTATGGAAAGATTTTGTACTTGTAGGTCCAAACATGACCATAACCACCTCTCCAAAATCGCTTAAGAGGAACAAACCTCATATAGATGTGTATTGGGGTGGGTCATTAATGTATGAGAAAACATATAAGTTCCCGAATCATATACCAATATTTTTTGTCTTACGTTAAAACAATCAAAAATAGCAACAAAAAAAAGTGAAAAAATCACATCTTGAGCCCGTGCAGGAGCTTTCAAGAATAAAGTATATTTTTTAAATTTAAATATTTTATTTACTATCAATTTTTGTTAAATAAAACTGAAAACAGTTGCAATTAAATTTAAAAAAATAAAACTTTTGTTCTTATACAACATAAAACAATAAAATCATTTTTGTCTTCCGTCTTGATTCAAGATTCGTCTATATAAATGATCGGGTTTGACCGACTATACTTTCTTACTTATTAGGTATGTTGTGTACTCTTAAAATCCTTCAGGTATATTTTGTTCTGAAATATCTATTTGCATTATAAGAAAGATATAAGTTTTGGAAATCTCGCAAAATTTTTTTTCGGTTTTATAAAATTATTTAAAATTGTTTAATGTTTATACATGGTAAGAATGGAAGTCAGTGCACAGCTAGACCTAGTAATCCATTGTGATTTCATGAAGTTCCGCTAAAAAGAAAACCCACCGAAGCAACAACCGTCACTTTTAACGAAGTTCAAAGTGCACTCCAGTCCTTTGCGTTTAGGGTCAGTTTTAGGGACTAAAAAGTAGTTAGGGGGAAATTTAGTGTGCATAAATAGCATTTGGGGATATTTTAGGGTTGATATTATTAAATATTTTCAAAATTACAAAAAAGAATGGAAAAAACCAAATGAATTTAAAGGTGATTATTAAATATAAGTTTCATTACAAGTAAATGTTCAAATATTAGTAGGATAGCATCTGCGTTTCTGGCACTACCATTTTCGAACTCAACTGTCGAGCGAGCATTCTCAATGTTTAGTATTATAAAAAATAAAATAAGAAACCAACTGGCAACTTCAACAGTTGAATGTAATATTTTAAGAGTTAAGGCCTAACCGTTATTAGCATAGCCTTGCTTAACCTACTCTCAAAAATTAACAAAAAGTCTCTCAAATGTATTTAAAATTATTTGATTCCGTGCGATTAGATTCGCACCTTGCTTAAGCAAATGACAGTTTCATTAAACTTAGCAAAAAGTTTCCTAAAGTTCAAAATGGTTTCCTCATATAAATAACATGTATTCGCACATTTCCTTAAGCCAAGTTAAGCACATTATGGTTGGGCATTTAGATATTATTAAAGCAATGAATACCAAATTTTTATTTCGTTTTCTGAAAGCTTAAATTATTTAATTATGAAAACATGCACGTGGACGAGAGGGAAGAAAATATACTAGACGTTTTTAATGAGTTATAATAATATATTCTGTATTTCTTTTTTTATGTAAGTATATGTTAAAATATAGTTACATACATACATATGTAAAAAATTAAATGAAATAAAATCGTATGTGGGCAATTCCATGTCAAAACGACTAAGAGTGGGACACGACCTCTTCCGATTGTAATGAAATTTGGTGAGAAGGTTCCTTTTATCTTATATTTTAAGATTATTTTTTCAAAGGTTGCGAAAGAAAAAAAATCATATCTTAAAAAAGAAAAAAAACACCTCCTTCAAAGTTTCAGGATTTTTTAAGAACAGTTTGGGGTGTTATATAAAAAAAAATCAGCCAAATAAAAAAATAAGTTTTTGACTTAGTCCGTTTTTAAAATTTAATATTTTGCAGATATTACATTTTTCAAAAAAATTATATCTTTTCAGTATATGGTTTGTAGTCCCAAGTATTCTCTTTAAAATGACATTTAAATCATCTTCGTATGTCAAGTAGTTTTCGAGATATTGAAGAAATAAACTCTACACATTCGGCTAAATCTGCGAAATTATGACATTCTGAATATGACATAACTTTTGAAAAAAAAAAATTTTAAATTTTTTTTCGTTCATATATGTTCCTTATAAGACAAAAGGAACCTTCTCACCAAATTTCATTACAATCGGAAGAGGTCGTGTCCCACTCTTGGTCGTTTTGACATGGAATTACCCTTGTATGTTTAAAAAATATTTAAAAAATTATTCTTTTTTTTTGGGGTTTTTTTATTTTTTCTCAGAACAAATTTAGGGGTTTTTTTTTTGATTTGGGGTAATTTCTTTAAATTTACTTGGTAACACTGAATCCGCCAAAAGTTGCAGATCTTTTACGGGTTGTGCAGTTCTACTTATAAAATGAGTATTAAACCAGCAAAAAATAATTATGAATTTTAATTCTTCTATATAAATATTTAAGTTTATTTATTTCAATATGTTGGCGCTTAAAGTTCATTTCAATTTCATAAGATCAAAATTGTTAAAAAGAAAACACATATTTACTTATTAAAACAACTTATGTGGCAGTATAGTGTACGACGTATACAATTCTTTTACATGAAATGCTTATAATTATCAGTGCTGTAGATGTAAATAGCTAATAATCTCACTTCTTATTCAACACTTACAAAACTTTTATTACTTGTAAGATGTAATTAAAATATGTAGTTTAATTTAATTTTTTTATACACATTAAAATCTGTTAATAAAAGACTATTCGTACTACATATAAATTTGTTTTTCAGTTTTTTTTCACTCTTCACTCTTCACTTTAGGTTTTTGGTTTTTTTTTTAGAAAGTAGACAAAGTCTTTGTCTGGTTTTTAATAGTTGCTATTAATATTACCATCAACACTTATTGTCGCACATAAAACTTTTAATTGAAATTATTGTGTACGAGTGCAGGAGAATTAGTTCTGTCAATTTTTGCATTTAAGAATTCAGAGATTTTAATAGTGATATTTAAATTTAAAAAAACAGTGATTGCGAAATCTTTAATTACACTGTATTATACAAGAAAAAATCAGGAGTTGTACTACATCAATTTTGATATGTTGGATTTTGTAGATTCAGTTTTAAGAAATGGCAGCATAATAATGGTCATTGATGTAAATTAAATACGCTATTCAGTAAATTACCACAGTTGTTAAGTTCTAATTTAAAAGTTGTAAAGAAGTGCACATTTCCAAAATTCTGAAGTACATAAATATCCTTTTGTGTGGTTTATTTTTTATACAACTAACAAAAGTCAACAGTAATTAATCAATATGAGTTTTGAATGGAATTCCATTCTTCTTAATAATATATGGCACTTCTATTAATTGAAGTTAAAAAGTTAGGTTAAAACCGATTGCATTGTGTAAATGTTGAAAACCACAAAAAGAGTTACTCGGTACGGTTATACGTACTAGTGACGTCACGAATATTCGTATTCGTATCGCCGAATATTGGCCTACTTTCCGACATTCGTATTCGCCAAATTCAAGCGAATATTTTTAAACAATGAAGCAAAAAGGATTAATCGTTAGAAAATTAGCGACAACTGGAATGGGTAAATTAAATATCAAGATAATAACGATTCCATTACACAAATTGGAAACGCGTTCGCTGTGGTGGGATACAATATCATTTATCGGCAATAAATTTGTCGAATTTGGATTTGACTTTAGCTATTTTTTAAACTCCTATTCAGCTACTCCGTACCTTACGACTAAGGGACAGAAGAAAGTCGAATATCAAATGAATAATGCGGACCTTGAATTAAAGCATTTCACTTGTTGTGTATAGGATCAAATATATCTGCTTTGCTGTGATAAGGCAACAACGAGTTTGTTTCTTAATTTTAAACCCCCTAAAATTAAATATTTTCGCAAATTTTTAACTGGCCCTTTCATTAAGGCTGGGTTATTGAGATCTCAGTTAAATTAGGTTAAGTTAATATGAAAAAAGGTTTGTGCACAAAATTTTGACAGAATAGCTTCGCTTTGTATATATGCTTAAAATGTTCGTATTTTATGAAATAATAAAAAAAATCCCATTCTGCTGAAAAAATCAAAGTTTCAAACAACGTTATACGAAGTTTAAACTTAATCCCCATCTCAAAACCCCAGCCTTAGTAACTTAAATTAAATTAAAAAAAAATGAATACCAATTTTCTTATATGTATTTTCAAAAAGACTTAATAATGCTCTTTCCTTCAAGTGTTGTTTTATTCAAGTGTCTGAGCCTGTTAGCTATTTAAGAGTATCAGTAGTAGGACTACTTACCAATGTGCACACATTCTAACGCCAATTTTAATGCACACACACATACATACAAACACACACATGGCCAAATGTACATAGAATTTTCTAAATAAATATGAGGATGATCCATTAAAAAGTCATAAAGTAAAGCAAAATAATT
Source organism: Pollenia labialis (assembly GCA_949318255.1). NCBI lineage: Eukaryota > Metazoa > Arthropoda > Insecta > Diptera > Polleniidae > Pollenia > Pollenia labialis. The sequence goes on from OX439140.1 coordinate 105,397,974, forward strand.
GAAACAACAACCACATCTAAAAAGCGACATAAAATCAAGTTGAACATGTTGGTTGAGTTTGCTCATTTAGTTCGATTTTATACACACAAACCGTACATGTTTCTAAGTTTGTTTTTGTATTTATAGTAGTAGTTGGTAAAGTTTTTTTTTTAAAAACTGTATGTAATAGACTTACATACATATACATATCGCTCTTTTATTACAACGTAGTCATATCTCAAAAAATCAAAAATTTCAAGTTACTTAAGAAAAACTGCTTCGTCACAACTACTCTACATGTAAAACAAAAATCAGTGTTTTGTCTCAAACTGAATCGCAGTTATAGCAAAATATATCTTATTGAATCTGTATATAAAGGTACATTTTGAAATTTTTAATCGCATTTTGCCAAGTTTGATATTTTCGAGATATGACTATGTTGCAATAAAGGAGCGATATATACAAAGTCGTTACATATAAGTTACTTAAGTCTACATATACTTATATGCAAGTTAAAGTTGATGAAAATTAAAAAAAAAGAGTAAATAAACAATCAGCGAACTGGGTTTCTGATGCCATATTTAAAATATAATAACTGCATTTTGTTAATGAAACTTTAAGTGAAAAAATGCGACATAAAACTTTACCCAACGACTAACACTGTTGCCAACTTTCTTTGACACTTCCTGCCAAATCAAACTTCAAAAGCGCTAGAAGCTGCTAAATATTTAATTTTTGTAAAATCAAAAAAATTTCCAAAGTATCACAAAACTATAGATAAATTGTGGTTTTTTTAAGATGCAAGATTCACAAATAACGGTATACGCAAGGGTTTCTTTCCCAAAAAAAAAAAATTCTTTTAAAAAATGCGAAAAATTAAATACATTTAAACTATTTTAGTAATTAAATTTTCATATTATTCGAATGTGTATTCAAAGTCAAATTAAAATCAATAAAAGCTTTTATACTTTAATAGTCTTATTCCTTTAATATTTTCCAGGAATATTTTCTATATTATAAATGTACTCACCATGAGCAATAAATTCCCATATTTTAGTAATTATTTGCCGTCGAAAGTAATTTGAATGGCAGCCAAAACTTATAAGCTATTTCTATGCATTCATGTTTTTATAGGTGATAATGGATAAGTCACATAATATATTATATTCATATAGAAATTTGAATGAAGCAGCATATTATAATACATACGGCATCAACAAATAATTAGAGTTTTGAATTGATTTTTATTATTGATATAAAAATATAAAAATCAAAAATAACTTTTATTTTTCATTTAAAAATATAAAAATTAAAAATAACTTTTGTTTTTCATTTAAAAAAATAAAAATCAAATGTAACTCTTATTTTTGATTGTTAAAAGAAAAATCAAAAATTTAAATATCATGCAATATGTTGGATGCATTTCGCCTAAAAATCATGATGGTGTAATTAAAAGTTTTCTACGATGTTCATTTATGTATGAAAAATAACTCTTATTTCCGGTCCCTGGTATATTGTAATAGATCAAGTTTGTATTGAAAAATATTTTTTTTTCAATTCCAAAAAGTTTTTAATTTTGTCAATTTTTTGTTTTTGTTAAATTTGTTTTAAAAAATGGTTAATTTTTGTTAATAAGAAAGAAAAAACCCTGAAGAAGGCACTCAAAGAAGTGCCGAAATATTGGTTTTAATAAATTTAAAAAATTTTTTTATATACATATAAAAAAAATTACCTTAAGCTCGAATATTTAATTTATACATATATTAAAATAATAAAGGTCGAAGAAAAAAAATATTATGTTTATATAATCTTTTATTTATATAAATTAATTGATATTGTTTATATCGCTTAAGTATATAAAAGTTCATGTTGAACATAGGGCGTCAGCTTAAATTAAATGAATTGTATTAATTGGGGTCTAACGAGACAAGAGTTCAATATCCTCTTTTTTTACTTTCAAAATGTTAAGCATTATTGTGAATTTGTTATAAATGTGCACTTTTGCGCAAGTCTGGGTTCACACTATGAAGGTTTTCTTTCAGAAAGTCTGAGTTTATTGGTAAGAGGGGAAGAGAACACGCTTTCTTTTACTTCTCTCTCACCAAAAAAATCAGACTTTCTGAAAGGAAACTTTCATAGTGTGAACCCAGACTGGCAAAGATTAAGAAAAAAGGGAAAGAAATTAGGAAAATTAATAACGAGAGATATTTTATTTTCAACGTTCCACAACGTTCTGCAAGGTATAGATATATTGCTTAAGGATAGTTTAAACTATCTCACAAATCATACGAATTTTAAGAAAAACACAACCATGTCATGATAACTTGTTTTTTTTTTAAATTTCAAACAACAATTATATCACGAAACACTTTCATAAATAACGGCCTTTACAACTTCCTGCGGAAATTGAATACAAAAAGTTTTTATTAATAAACATACTAAAAATGTTTTAAGGTAATGCTGTAAACTATTCAAATATTAACTTTATTAACTAGATAAATAAGAGCTGCTAGAAAAACAAACTAATTATGTCATCGTAATCAGTACTCTTAAAAACAATACAGAGAAATTTGGACATTTTTTGTAATCGTTTACTCCATTGTAATTTACTATATATGTTTGTACACATTATAAGCAGATTCAACCTTCAGTTAACTTTAACCACAACAGTGAACATAAACATGAAGTAATTTAATAAAAAGGATTAATAAGAAAGGGTAGGTAAAATCTGTTTATATGAAATTTACGAAAGTGATTTCGTTTTATGTGAAGCCAGATACGAAATCATTTACACTTTCTATCGGAATTGATTTCTGTGACAGGCCTGTATAACAGAAACGGGCTACTGAGAGGCACTTGAAAATCACTTGATTTTCCGCTAACCGCTAAAGAGCATTTTGCCCCACGATTGATACCTAAAAGCTCTAGATTTAGCGGGAAAATCTCCGAATTGGCAACAGTGCTACAAATACATGTTATGCATACTATACATGTTTATTCGAAAATGTACTTAAATACTTTTAAATATATATGTTTGAGTATGTATGTGTGTAGATATTAGAAGCCGGACATTCATGTGCAAACGGACAATAAGTTGCTGTTTAAAGCCTGTGCACCAAATAATTTTGAGATATAATCTTAATTGTCCGACCGAACGCACTCAACCCAAACTTAGGTAGACATTTAAGACCGAACCCAAAACCAAACTTTTTTTTTTTTTTTTTTGATTAGGAACAATTTTAACTTAAGTGATGTTTTTATTAAATAATAAGTAATAGTGCTATATTCAGCTGTGCTGAATTTTTAATACCCTCCACAGAGAGTAAGATAATTTCAGGGGTAGGATTTTATAATATATGCAGTTTAAGACCCAACGATTTTATTTCTTGTCATATAAAACTTAATTTGAGCTTATTTAAATAGAATATCATAATTCGTATCGGTTATTTTCGGTAGGTGAGTAATTACTGGGCCAAATTTGAATACAGTAGCGAAATTATTTTTTTACAATTTCGATTTTTCATTGAAATGTTGGCTTTAATTTAAGTTTTTGCTATATAATTAGGCTTAAGTTCAAAATTGTTTACTTTATGCCATAACCTCAAAAATAAGCTGTTTTTTTTCAAAAGCGAAGGTGATTTTAATGTCATTGTATAGAGAATATTGCTACGTGGAGACCCGGGGTAACGGTTTTGGAGTACAATTTAAATAATTTCTCGAAGTGGGATTTATTTGAATCCTATGGTAAATTATTTACTAATCATTGCAAAATTCGGTAGCATGATTTGAAGTCTTTGAAAATATTTTAGATATGATATGATTAATGATAAAAATACGATTTAACTGCAAAAGCGTTATTTGTTACCGTTACAAGTTTTAGGCGCACTAAACAGTTTTCCGCGAATGGACTTTATGTGGTGTCGATGATAAATCACGGACCGATCTATACAAAATCCAACTGTGTTATTTCTAATCTTATGAAACTCTGTCAGACCAAATATTACAACAAAAGTATTTATCTTTATGGCTTTAGGCGTACTAAAGTGTTTTCCGGGGATGGGCTTTGTAGGGGATCTTTAGTATATGATGCACAAATCTTTACGAAATTAAGTGCTACTATTTTTAGTGATATAAGACGAATATAAAATATTTGTTGAATATTAACAATTCGAATTAACAAAAGAATTGTTTGTTATTACAAATACGGTTGTAGGTGCCATTTCAATTAAAAAAATTAAATGTATTGACGAATATGGTATTCAATACGACATTTGATTTGTCGTTATTTTTGTCTGTATATGGTTGTTATACCATACAGGCGAAACCCCTCGCGCAAACTTAAACTTTTCCGCATAGCGGTCCAACCGGTCGCAAGAATTTCCTCCTCTATGGTATAACAGTCACAGTCTTGCTGACGCAGAGAAAAAATATGGCTGTGGCAGACATATTCTTAGAGCAACATAGTATGATAAGATTCACGATTGTACTCAACATATTACGATTATTATTGAGTCATATTATGACTAAATATATTCGTAATATTACATCATACTATTTTTCCCTTAATCACATTCTTATCATGTTAATCATAATAAGTTAAGAAGTAAACACATTATTGTCATGTTAATCATAATAAGTAAGGAAGAAATCCTATTATTGTCATGGCAATCATAATAAGTTAAGAAGTAATAATATTATTATCATGTTAATCATAATAAGTTTAGAAGTAATTATATTAAATTATAGCACCAATTTCGCAACAATAAACAAATTCAAATTTTTTTGCATCGATATTTTACTTTGTAGCACTTTACAGGTTGTTTAATATAAAATATAATTTCTTTATTATTTTAATTTCTTTTTAATTCTTTTTTTTTTAATTGTTTATCCACTCACTAATAAATACTTCATTTGTAAAACAATCGACACAACTGATGCAAAATTTTTTAACAAATGGCACTTATAAAATGTTATAAGAGTAAATATATTTTGATTGCATCTTAATCACACTTTGACTACAAGTATAGAAATGTATCATGTTATGGTTGTAAAAAATTTAATATGTTTTCAAAGTTTTATTATGTAGTTGTTAGAAAAATAATTATTTTTCGGTCAACAATATTCAAATTTATAATTGTGATAAACATTGAAATGTTTACATTAACTTGAATATTTTTGGTATTAAATACATATAAAAAATTTTTGTGTGCGACAACGATATATTGTTAGAATAAACGTAGTGTAGTTCCCGCAACCATGGCCAACAATATTTGTTCTCTGCGTATGACTAAAGCTTCTCTGCTTAATTATTTAAGTGGGGACTTATATCATAGTGAAATAAGTGCACTATAACTTAGACATTTTTATTTGATCAAAGGCAGTTAGCCTCTATTTGACAAATTTCAATCAAACTTTCGAAAATCTCAAATGTACCGTTATTTCGAAAATGGGACGTGCTAAGGATCATAATAATATGGTTTCACCGTTACTTTTAGGACAATAACCACATATAACAATAGTTTGAGAACAAAAGTTCAAACCCTTTATTTCCCAGGCCTGTGGTGTTGAACGGCTAAATTCTAAAAACTTTATTGCAAACCCGTCTACCAAGAATGATACTTGTTGATACTAGTGAAAAATAACTTTCTCGTGCACACCCTTTAAAAACTAAAAATAAAAAGATTCACTCTCTGACAAAGTTTGGCTTTGGCTTATATTCATATGAATAAGACAGTATAATCTCCATTTGGTATTCAAACCACACTGTGTTGTCGTTTTTAAGCTTTTTTAGCCAACTTTTAAGTCAACAATTTACGTGTTTGTGCGTAAATGTATTTAAATACTCACAAGTAAAATTAAATGAAAAAATCAACATATAATTATAATTCATGCATATGAGTACTGTTTTAACACGATTTCACTTTGGGTTACAGAAAAATATTTATTTATAAAAATAAATATTTTTGTGATGATTTCTTTTGGTAAATGAATTGAAAGAAATTTATTTAATTACTTAACTTTCAAGGAACTTCAACGTTTCTGTTATTTTATTTTTCTCAAATTAACTGTTTTAATAATATTATTGATGTTAATAATTAATTGCAACTCTTTAAGCGATTTCTGCATATGAAAAGTTATTTACTGCCCTGAAGCTGCTTCAGAAATTGTTTTAAAAATGTTAATGCTAATAATGCTTAAAGGCCAATCATATATTTAATTAAAAATTACACAAAAATAGAAGAAAATAAGTATTAAAATCGGTGGACGGAATTAAGTCAGAAATTTAAAATTAGCATTTTAGTACCTTGCTTAAATTTAAATTTAAGGTAAATTTTGTACAATTAAAACATGATGTTACTTAACCATAACTACACTGAGAACATTAAAAACTTTAAAATCAAAGAAAAAAGGTCTTTGTAAAATTGTAACGAAAATATCTTTGTTAGAAGGAAAAAATCCTTGCATCAATGATTTATTCTTTAAACAAGCAAATGGTGCGTCTTCAACACAAACGACGAAAATTCTTTGAAGCTTAATCAAAGAAATTATCTTTTCCGTAAAGATAAAATATTTGCTACAACGATTAATTTCTTTGCTAATAAGGGATTGAAAAACGTATTTAAAATTAAAGACTTTTCTTTGTTTTTTTAAAGCTAAGCATCCTTGCTACAAAGACAAAGTCTGTAACTTTAAAGAATTTTGTCTTCAATGCATAAGTGAACATGTTTGCTTGTTCACACATGTATCTTTAAAGAATTTAGTTTTCAAAGTTAAATTTGTATACGAATGCATAACGAAATCGGCTATAGCCGATTGATTACAATATATGTAAAAAATAAAAAGAATTGTTTTCGTGGTTGTGATTAATTGTAAGTCAGTCGATAGGAACGCTCAATTGTGCATGTGCTGTATATGAACTATTTTTTATTTTTATTACATTAAACTAAATTAAACTATAAAAATGCTGTGTTTGGTTTCATTAAATATTTTATTTTGCAGACAAATTTTAATTTTTTAAAACATTTCTATAGCAGATTTTAAAGAAAATTGCCTTTGTTTCTACATATCAGTCTTATTTATCAGTATTTCAAAGAATTATTTCGTTGAATTTAATTGCGTTTCTTTGTAATAATGTTAAAATTACGTATTTGTTACAATGAAAATTGTACTCAAAATCAAAAATTCAAGTCTTAAGACTAACGAATGAAAGTCTTTGTGCCAAAATACTTTTTCCTTAGTTTAAGGACTTTTTTCATGTGTTTCCAAAGACGTACATCCTTGCCACAAGATTTTAAGTCTTTGATTTTAAGTATATATTTCATGGGAATCTAAAGATCTTTGCGCCTTTCCGGTAAAGATGTTTTGTCTTTGGGCACAATCTGACCAATAAAAGTCTTTGCAACAAAGTGTATTTTCTTTGATTTTACGATTTAATTTTCTCAGTGTTGTATGAAATCCTTTAGTCTACTATCTTTTTTAAATCCTTTAGTTTACTACAACAACAACATATCGGAAATCGTTGTTTTAAAAATTTGATTTAGCTTATGAAGTTACTGCAGAACATATTTAAAAATTTATTTCATGGATATATTTATTGTAATGTATGTACATTTGGGCAATCCGGACAATAAACTTGAGTTATTTCGCAAAAAAATTCAAAAAGTTATTTTAAAGATACGAATTTTTAATTTAAAGTAGGTGTAGATTTGCAAAATAGATATAACGGGTGTTTTGTTTTAAGCTGCATTAGAATTTTCGGTACCGGTTACTATATTTGAACAGCTGAGAATGTCAAATTGTGTTGGTTTTGTTTGTTCAGTAAGGTTTTCAAGTCATTATGAATCTTCTAACGCTAGAACAACGCTTCCAAATTGTAAAATTTTGCTTCAAAAAAAATAAATAAAAAAAAACATTGTTTTGGCGAAGTTCATTGAGCACTTCGTCCATTTTACGAAGCTCATTGCTGGGTATATTTCTACGAAAATAAGCAAAATTTTCGCATTTGGAACGAAGACAATCCTCAAGTCGTTAAGGAATCACCACCATTACATCCATTAAAATTGACTGTTTGGTGCGGTTAACGCGCTTTTTCGAAATGAGCAAGGAGCTGACGTAACGATGAATGGCATGCTGACTGATTTTTTGCATCTAAAAATTATTCAGCTAAACATCAACGACACTTGAACTCAGTGATGTTACACACTTGATTGAAAAGTCCTTACGCAGCCCGAAAAAATCTCTATTTTTCCTACGCGTTAATAAAAGTGTATCTCCAATCCTTTGCATTTTTGTCAAAACGCGAACTAGCACGAATTTAAAAAAAAGCTGAGGCCAGTACTTAATTAAATCGACTAAAGATTAAAATATGTTAATTTGGCATTTTTATTACAAACAAACCCGAACAAAAAAATTCAAAAACCGTTATTTTTTACAGAGTATCCTTAAAAAAAGGACATGGATTATTGTCCTTGGACAAATCTTCTATCTATATATATAAAACAGGGTGTGTGTAACGTATAGATTCCAAAATGTTCAGGGAATCTTCAGGCGGGTGACACTGTGAAGTCTGATTTTTGATTTTTGGTCTGCGGGCGGAGGGGCGTGGCAAAATCCAATTTTCATATTGCATCACCAATGACATATACATACATATATATATTTTTTTTTTGCGTTTTTATTTTATTTTTTTTTTGAAAGCCGATGTTTTTCAAAACGAGATATCAAACTCTTAAATCGGTTATGTAGTTCCGAAGATATTTACAAAAAACCTTTGTTAATAATGATCCAATATAACATTCGAAATGTTGCATTCAAAAAATCGAGTTTTCGGTTTATTTACATCTAAAACTGTTCACCAAATTTAATCAAGGCAACAATCATTAATGACATATTCAAAAGTGAAGACGTACTTATTCCACAAATTCCGATGATTTCCAACGATTTACCATTCCGATTCAAGCAGCTCCAATTCTCTTTGCGTCTTGCATGGCTGTGGCTTGCTCCCGAGTTGGCACGCCAAAAAATGTATACGTTTTTACACCAAATTAAAAAACAAAAAACAATGTCTATCCGCTCTCCTTAAGATGAAGTAATAAATAAATATTATTTCCAATTTGGCTTAAATAGATGCGTTTCTTTTTTGATTGAACCCATATGTACACTACAATTTGTATGAAGCATCCCTAAATAGCGCGGCGTCAACGCTTTACAATTGGAAAATCCGATTTTGACAGCGCGTTTAATAGTGAAGTTGGCCGATATTAATAATACTGTTTGTGGCACAACACTGACGCTCTTGTTTATTTATGGCATAGCAGCGTAAAAGCCTAGCGGAAGAAAACGTTCCGCCTTCCGCTCTTGTTTAGGTACGGCAGTAAGTATTGGTGCAACAACAGTTCCCATGACCATCAACAACCAGACATTTGAGACAAGTGACCAATTCTGCTATCTAGGATGCGAGATAACTGCAAATGGTGGAACCGAACTCGATGTAGTTGCTAGAATAAACAAGGCTAGGTCATCAGTTCTCCTATATGGGTGTACAACCTAGAAGGTCACAAGCGACATTACCGAACGACTCCAAACTTTTATTAACCGCTGCCTAAGAAGAATATTACGCATCTTTTGGCCTAGAACAATATCAAATGCCGAGTTGCTAGCAAAGACAAACCAAACACAAGTAGCAACCGAGATACGAAAACGAAAGTGGCAGTGGATAGGAAACACCCTCCGTCGAAATGACACCAATGTATCTAAACAAGCTCTTAGATGGAACCCATTTCAACAAGATGGTAGAGAAAGCGGCAGGCCACGATCGACATGGAGACGTTCAACGGAATCCGAAATGAACCAACTGGGTATATCTTGGAATGAACTTAGTTATATCTCTCAAAACCGGGTCAGATTGAGAACGGCTTGTATTGGCGCCCTATGATCCAGTGGGAATCAGAGGAATATATATATATACTTTACAAAAGAGAGAAATTTAATAATTCTTTATAAATATATGTAAGATATTAGCGTTTAAAATTTTTATCTGCACTTAGACCAAAATGTCCAGCAGAAATAATTTTCAAGATTTTGTACTGAAATTTTGGTTTATACGCCATTAAATGACGTATAGAGCAAAGTGGCACCAAAAGTTTCAGTTTAAAAAGATATAGAGATTGTATTTGTACACAGAAAAAAATTACGACACATCAATTGTCATATTAAAAACCATATTCGTCAATACCATTAACTTTTTAATTGAAAAGGCACCAACAACTAAATTTGTAAACACAAAAAAATTTTGTTAATTAAAATTGTTAAAACTCAACAAATATTTTTAACAATGAGTTTGTAATATTGAATGAAATATTTGTTCAGTCAAATATAATTTTTTATTGTGAATTTGTCATATTAACGACATAATTTGTTGCTAACTAAGTAAAAAAAAAGATACAAATAAAATTTGTTTAATTATTTTTTTTAGTAAAATACATATGCATATTAAATAACATCACTAAAAACATTATAATCTATTTAAGCCACAAATTAAGACCTGGATGCACTGGGAGCTTCATACATCAGCACAAAACGGAATCTTGGCACCATTATCAGTAATATTCCAGAATCTATAATTTATAAAAGAATGGTTATGTATATGTATTTATAAATCATTAGATAATAACGTTACTTACCGTATAGATTGATTTAATTTCGCAATAACTATCATATCGTGTATTCTTTTAAAGATTTTAGATCGAAAATCCAAATTTTTTTTTTATTATATGTTTAATTTTTTGACACAAAATTATTTTTTTCTTATTAATTTTCTACAAATGAAAGAAATTGTTAATATGACGATTTACAAACATGTTAATTAAGAAAATTGTTAAATATATAAGAAAAGTTTTAACAAATTTTCTTTAATTACTAAATAACTTTTGATATTTTTTCTGTGTAACTCTTATTCAAAATAAAAAGATTGGTTAAAAAAGAACCCAAAAAATTATTGTCAATTAATGAAAATAAAAGCAAGTGCGAATGGTTTCTTCTTTTCTTTGCGAGAACCCGATAACTTTTGTTTGGTTCAAAATAAAGTTTGATCAAATAAATCATTAAAAGCCATAAAGATACTGCTTTATTAGGGGAAAAAATCCAAAACTTGACGTTTAAAAATGTTTGAAATGTAATCAAAAATTATATAATTTACGATTATAAAATAAGACAGAAAATACTAGAAAATTATAAAAAAACTACCATTAAATTGCTCAAAAAGATATCAGAAAATTATATCACAAATTATTCTTTAAGGTGATTAATCGGTAGGACAAGGGTACCATTTTCTCATTACGTAGGTTTCAATTATGATCGAAAAATAAGTTTAATGCGGTTATTTTGCTCAAAAAGCTGATTCCTAAAATATTTGATTATCATTCAAATGCTAACTGGGTTAAACTTGCATACATGTGTACATATACATCGTTAGCTAAAATGATGCAAAAAGGCGTAACTAACAAAAAAATAATTTTGTAAAATGAAAACTACATCAAAAGAAAAATCAATCCATCCGTACTCAAATCAATCCGAAGCGGTATTAATAATACGGCGAGTACGTATTTTCTTGAATCAAGTACAGAAAGATTGAATCAAGCACAGATTTTTTACTATCCATTTTCAATCCGGATTTCGTACTTGAAATAATCCGAAAATGAGATTGATTTAAGTAAAACTGAGATTGAAGCAATTTCAAAATGCGCTTGATTCAAGTATTATAAAATTGATCTTATCCTAAATTTGTCCTTGAAAACTCCCAAAAAGAAATTAGAAAGTAAAGGTTATTGATTTACTTACTCGTATTACACCTTACAGAATGATAAAACACCAGCATCATGCCCGATATGGTTTTTACTTTAGGAATCTTATGTACATATTTAACCAAAAATAGAAACTAAATGAGAAGCAAGAGTTTAAATTTACTTTTTAACCCTTCGTGGTACACATGAGTCTGGCCAGATCTTTTTCGGAGCCGGAGGGTTAAACACAACGAAAAATTTAATCGTTTTTTTTAAGTTGATTTAAGAATTTTATACTTATTTCAAGAAATTCCGGGATTTATTTTCGAAAGAGTACGTTTTAGTGTTATTCGCCCATGAATTTTTGAGTACGACTCGTCCTTAAAGTAATCATAAAAAACTTTATTTTTCCCGAGTGTTTTTCATTCCGAAAAACTTGCATAGATAAGTCATCTATGGAATTCTTCAAACATTTTTCAAAGAAAATCATTTCATTATATTCTGTAAGTAAAAGTGTGTAATTACGTCGATTTGCATTTATCAAACAAAAACACACTTGTCATTACGTCCCTTTGTTTTTTGTTAATACAAGCGTCATTTTTGATCGCAGATGAGCAACATTTTGCCAAGACATGTCCGTTAATGCCATTTATAATAATCAATCAGAAACTCGATTTTTGTTTGTTACGCCTTTTTTGAATTTTAGCTAACGATATGTATGTGATGAACTGACATACGGGATGTTCTAGAAATAGAAAAAAAGTAAATTTGAAATCGAGCAAATTCTAAAAACGACCTTGAACTTAAAGTTGATACAAATATTCCATTTTAAGTGTTTCAGCGATTCGTCGTTAGATTCTGCCCGTCCAATTTAGTGTAGTTGTGCCCGTAGTCGTATACCAGCATACTAACTTTAGACTTTCTCTCATTGAAGAGGCTTCTTGCCCTCCTCCCGTCTAGGTTACCCCATAAAATCTTAGTGGTCCTACCCACAGTCCCACAATTTTACTTTGCCTTGTGTATTTCCATAGCACACGTCTTAAATTCCGTTTACTTCACCGAGTTGTCCTCCCCTATGTAAATATATATTAACAAAGACTCCCCTCTACCGTCTTCCTAGTCCCAACACTGCCTTCGAGGCAGAAGTCTGTGCTGTCACGGAATGTGTGGGATGGCTTGAATCGAATATGGGGCATGCAGACGCTAAAATAATTTATTATGAGTAAAGGAAAATTTCAAATTTTTCCAAAAAAAAAATCCATTTTAAACTTATAATAAATTAATGGTTAAGGTAGAAGTACATAGCACGAGTTAGTGCACGAGCGCCCTGTAGACTTCTGTCAAACTGGTGTTTTTCATATAAAAAATTACCTAAAAAATGGTAAACTTTGAAGTTTTTAACGCTTTGTATATTTTTGGAAACTATTCAGCTGACAATAAAACATTTGTGAACCATGGAGAAAAAAACTTATTAAAGTGGTTAAAGATCGTATAAAGAAGAATGCCAGAACTACAAAAACATCAAATTTAGCCAAAGTTAGGAATTCTATAAGTACAATTAAGTAAACCAATGAAAACACCTGGCAGAAAACATTTTTTTATGCGCTAAAGCTTTTAAACGCACGATGCTTGTTGACGAATAAACGCGTGTTATGTTCCTTTCCCTATAACGTTTAAAAGTCCAAAATTTTGTTATCCCCAGAAATTTGGTTTACAAAATAGAAACATTCAAAATTGGTAAAATTAAATTTCTTACTTAAGTGATTTGCAGGGTGAACTGAATGTTCAAAATCTTTAATTTCTTTACGGCCTCTTCGCTATTTCTGTGTTAAAAAAGCACCAATTATAACCCAGGCATTCATCTTAAAAGGTCTGTTGCTACAGTTGTTAAATAACTTAACAACAAATAGGCATAAAAATACAAAATCAAGACTAGAAAAATAACTGTTAAGTTAATTTAACAACAAAATATGAGAAATAAAACAAACAGCAATAAAAACACAATAAACCTACTAAGAAAAATTCGTACAAAACAAGTATGCAGTAACTTCTTCTGGGTAAGTAACATCATAACAATTGTGGCATTAGGAAAAATGAAAGAAAGAACAGCAACTCAAAAACGATTTATTTAGTCGGATGAGTAAGTCTAAGCCAACATTTCCTTAAGACTGACTTACAGACAGAAAGTAAGATAGAAAAGAAATTCCATTTTGGACAAACAAGTATGATGGTAACTTAAAGCACAGACGCAAGATCAGTTGCAGGCATTAAGTCGTACTAAACAGTTGTGTTCAAAACGCGACGCGGTGTGAAATTGTTCAGTCAGTAACAACAAAATTAAAGTTATAAATAAGTTAAAGAAAACTCAAAAGAAATAAACAAAAAATTAAATACAAAAATATAAAATTTATTTACAAAAAAAACAAAGGTAAAGAAAGCATATGAAAAAAAGTTATAAAAATTGTATAAACAAAAAATTCAAAGAAATTAAGAAAGAGTTAAAAGTGTTTGCTGTTTTTGTTGGTATAAACGGTGTTGGTTAGTACGTTGGTAGCAAAGTGGCTGGCTGACTGGCAGAAGCAGCGGCAACATTAACAGCAAGTTCCACTTTTAACTCCAGCTTAAGCTTTATGTCTTTGTTAATAAGAAAACTTTGTTGTTGTTGTTGTTGTAGAGTTTTTTTATGGGCTTGTGTTGTTGGATATAAACGTTCGCTTAAACCGGGCTTTACTTGCATGTTCAGTTAGCAGCTTAGCTCTGCTGCCACCTCGATATTGAAATATGTTTTAACATAAAAATACATTGTGCGGTCTACTTAACACTAAAAACCGCTAGAGAAAAATTTCTTCATTATCAGTCGTGCTGTAAACGACCAAGTGAAAAGTTCAATTTTAAATTTTAACGGATATTCAAAAATTATTCATTAATAAACTGCTTGAGTCAATTAAAAAAAAAACTTAACGAATATTTAGTGAATTATTGTTATAAAAGTTTTGTTTATAAAAATTTTAATAAAATAATTAATTACAACGGAAAAAAATTATTAATTAAATTGTTATTAATCCGACAGGAATATTCAAGAATTTTTAATTGAAAAAAATCAACAAATTCCCACAGGTAGATTCATTTCTGGATTTTATATTAATATTTTTTTATAATAAAAAAATATTTAAAATATGTTAAAAAAGAAAACTATTTGTGTGTGAACTCAATACATTAATTATTTTTTTTAATAATACTTTTTGTTTGCCTTTTGATAAGTTTGTTTTTGTCATAAATAAAATAAAAAATAGCACAAAGAAAGTGTTAAATGTATAAAATGAGTGTATGTGTTTTTTCAAAAGACTTGAGCCCGAACTAGTTATTTGACGATCTACTTTGAGTCACAATTGGTTACTAAGGAACTTTGTAAAAAATAATGTCAACATATCGCACTGGTTCCTCTAAAGGGGATTAACTCAAAATTTATATATTTTCTTTAGAGACAAAAAACTGTTTTCTTTTTATAGAATTTCTTTTGTTATAAATTAAACAGATTTAAAAAAAAATTTAAGAAGTCGGAAACTTTCACTAGCCACTGATGGCTGTTATGAAAACTTTCAAAAATACTCGCTTAAAGTCTAGAAAATATGAAATTTTTTGTTCTAAAGTGGAAACACAAACGTTAATTAATTTTCATATATTTTGTGGATGTAAAACATAAAAATGATTCATAAACATAAAAAAGAAATAGATGATGATAGTACAAATATAAGCTGGTACAGCTTTGAACTTTAAAAACGTCCATTTAAAATTTATGAGCCCACAATGATGTGGTTGATTGGGATGTGGATCAAAAGCCGATAGCTGGCAATATTTTGGAATTCTTTGCGATTAGGCTTGGTGCAACGTTTCAAAGGAGGAATAGAGTCCTTGGCGAAAGCACAACCAGGTTCACAGAATTTAACAACTTAATCCACGAAGGGTTTTTGTTAATAAAATTTTTAATTTTATTAATTTTAATGTATGAACTCTTGTACCACAAAGAGGGATACAATTGGCAAAATACTCGAAAAATTAATCAAAGATTTTAACTTAACATAGATTTCTGAAAATTTAAAATTTTCGAGTTGACTCTCTTAATTTAAATAAATTAGTTCGTTCTTAGTTCTTACCACTCATTTGTCTACTCTAGTAATTCCGAGTTATCTCTGTTTATAATAAGCAATAATATTTAGTTACAAAGCAGAGCACTAGCATTGCCTACTATTGATCTTTGCGATAAATTGAAATCTTCGCAGATAAGAAAAGGCGTTACTAGTAGCTGGTCCGTGCCATACAATAGGCTTCTTTTAAATATGGGTCAACATAAAGTGAAATCAGACAAGTTATTTTACTCTGTAATGAAGAGAGTAGACGTATAAATTTTTTATAAATTTAGTCAGTTAAAAAATTTTTTTTTTAAATTAAATTGAATTAGTGCGCTTCTTCAACGCCACAAATGCAAGTTTGCTGATGATCTTTTGCAGTAGAAGCCATATCTCTTATATTTATTTGAGACTTGTTTTTGAGGCACTTGCTTTAGCAAAGTATTCTTGGACATTTAAATTTTTAAAAGCAGCTATTTTCTAAAAAAGATATAACAAAACTAAATTTGGTTTATGCCTTTAGAGATTAAAATGGCTTGGAGGTGAAGCGAACCAAGTCAAAAAAGATAATTCGAAAAAATTTTGAAGTTGAGTAAGTCAACTGCTATTAATTTCTGGAACAATTGAATGGAGTCTTAGACCTTACGTTTGGAGTGAAACATTTTTTGCTACTGTCCGCTAAAGACCTGAATAAAGTTAAGCTTTGCGGAGAATTTCGCAACAGTTTTGAAATAAATATACATCCAATACTTAATTTCTTTGTTTGGTTTAATTTTGAGCTCACGATTCCTGATTCGCTTTTGCCCTAATTTCCTTTTTACCCTTTAAATTCCAAACATTTCGAATTTTAAAATATATATTTGGAATTAGGTTAATACAGTGTGAACTAGGTGCTTAAAGTCAATGTTAAATTAGGCATGCGGCCATAGATAGCTGTTGGCAAATATACTGTTTCACAATATTTTGTTATGTAAATATTAAAAATTATTTATTCACTAAAAAGAATGCATTTGAACAGTAACAGTATGTTCTCAATGAAGCAAACCAGCATCAGATACTATGAAAAAATGCAAACGTTAGAAGAACAAAGTATCTATATCGAGCCCTTATAGCAAAAATGATGTAACCAGCAAAAATTTAATTTTACAGGAGTAGGTTTTTTTAAAATATCTTTGCTTCAAGTCTAGGTTTTTGTTTGAAATTGCTTTTGCTCTTATTTCGTAACGGTACTTCCCAGACACATGAGATTTTAAGAGATGATGCAAATGATATAAAATTATCGATTTTCATCAAAAACCAAAAATCCAAAATGTTGTTGGTTACATAATTTTCGCTATCTTTTGTTTTAATATTATAACCATTTTAGTTAAATCTAACGTATTAGTAAAACTCGGATAAAAACAGTTAAGATCTTACTAACATAAAATAAAATATTACAGACATAATTGAATCATGTATTTCGAAAAGGGCTCTGTTACAAAAAACACAAAGTGCTCAGGAGACAAAAAAAAAACTGAATATCTCTTTAAGCATTTGACTTTTTAAAGCAGATTTTTTCCTTAGAATTTAAAGCCTCTGTTTATGTTATCATTTTACTATTACAAAAAGATTACTTTAATAAGTATTAAATGCAGAAAATAGGCATTACAGTTTCCAGAGATGAGTCCTTTTCGACAATTATTTTAGAATTTTCATGCTTGTTGTACTAAATGGTATCTTTAGTGTTTGCAATTTATTGAAATGCACAAATAAAATAATAATCTATAACGTTTAAAAATATCTTTTTTGCACTTTGAAGATTCATTTGTGAAATCGAAAATTTTAATAAAAGTAAATAGCTTCTTTATATTGAAAGAAACACCGCTATGGAAATGATATATAAACCCTTCAGTCTCACAGTGTATCGGTATATATGTTAACGCGCAAAAGAAAAATCAATCCATCCGTACTCAAATCAATCCGAAGCGGTATAAATAGTACGGTAAGTACGGATTTTCTTGAATCGAGTACAGAAAGATTGATTCAAGTACAGATTTTCAATCGCAAAATACTTAAACTATCCATATTCAATCCCGATTTCGTACTTGAAATAATCCTAAAATGAGATAGATTTAAGTAAAACTAAGATGGAATCAATCTTAAAATGCGTTTAATTCAATTTATATAAAGTTGATTATATCCCGAATTGGAAAGAAAAAAATTATTATGATTGATTTACTTACTCGTATTACACCTTACAGAATGATAAAACACCAACATCATGCCCGATATGGTTTTTACTTTAGAAATCGTATGTACATATTTAACCAAAAACATAAACTAAATGAGAAACAAGAGTTAAAATTTACTTTCTAACCCTTCGTGGTACACATGAGTCTGGCCATACCATTTTTCAATGTATATAGAAAATCAAAACATGCGGAGGGTTAAACACAACGAAAAGTTTAATCTTTTTCTTACTTTATTTAAGATTTTTATACTTATTTTAAGAAATTCCAGGATTGATTTTCGTAAGAAATCCATTTAGGATTTTTGAGTACGACTCGTACTTAAAGTAATCATAAATAAATTGATTTATCCCGAGTGTTTTTCTTTCTGTTTACCTCGAAAAAGAGAACTCAATATTTAAAAGTTTTTACCTGATCCCTTTTTTTAATTTCTGATTCAATAACATAATCAGCCCAATAATGAATAAAAATTTCCCGGGAGTTTTTTCCCTCTTATCATTTTTACAATTGAATTTACATAGGAAAAATAGGAGAAGGGAGAAAACTCCCGGGGAATTTTTATTCATAATTGGGTCGTATATGTATATTTTAACTTAACTAATCGATCAAAATTAGGGTAAGGGCAAAAAACCCACACAAACGGTTACACAGGGATTTGAAAAAAGTATAGTGCATGTACGTGCAAATATTACACATTTTTTATATCCCCACAAACATCATGTGTTTTCAAACTGCTTGTGTCGTTTATTTGACCGTTTAGATCGTGAGCCATTTGTTGTAGAACAGTAAATCAAGCACGCAACCTTCGCACTGTGGGACAAACTCGCTACCAAGTGGCCTAGCGGGGTACGCAAAAATAAAATAAAATCAATCTGAATGTGTTAAAAACCATTGGCCTTATCCCTTAACAAATTTTATAAATTTAATTTTTTTTTATTTTAAATTCCATTCCTTTTTCTTACTTTAACTATTCTTGAGATAATTTTCATTCAAAAGAAAACCTATTCCCACTTTGCATTTCTTTAGACAAACCATTAAGCATTAAATAGAACAAAACTCTGAAACCATTATAAAGAAACACAACCTAAGAGTATTGTAAAATACTTAACAAAATCTATTATGCCTTGTGTAAATTTTTTTTGCTTAAAAAATGCATTTAAAATAGAAATAATTTTCTTATTTTATTATTGTATTCTAACTATTAACTTATAAAAACGATAAAAAGTTTCATTCAATACAACACAACCGCAAACAAAAAATAAATAATAAGAAACTCAAAGTGTGAGAGATATCTGTATATACATATAAAATATATTCTGTATTATTGCAAAAAAAAACTAAAAGATAAAAACTAACCTAGAATTATATATGAAAGACATTATCACTTATAAAGACTTAAGTTTTTAAGCAATTCTTCGCTACAGTTTTTCCACTCTTCTTTTGCAATATTCTCTTACTTTTCTCTACGTTAAAGTTGTTTTCCTTGGAAAAGTGTTGAAAAAAATTATTATTTGTTTAGTGAATTAGCAAAAAAAAAAAACTTATATAATGAAAAGCAAGAAAATAAGAAACGTAAGATATTTTAGAACCAGTACTGTAGATATTTAAAAGAAAATAGGAATAATAGAAAATTCAATTGCAATTTTTCAATCTGTTTTAAAACATAGGAGGGATTTCATATGCATCTATAGCAATCTATTAGAATCACTTATTTACAATCTAAACCGTACTCTTAGGATTGCCATTATTTTTAATCTTCTTAAAATAAAACGTTATCCTTTCCTGCATTAGCATATAACTGGATGTACAATATCTGTTAAATTTAATTATCTTATGTATACATATACATTTAAAGATATAACTTTTATTTGACATTTTTATTTGGGCTTAAAATCTTTAAGGTTGATTTTATTCTTTAGAACTTTTCCTTTTAAATGTGTGAAAAATTCTTCAACCAAACATAAAAATAAAATATTCTGTGTGACAGATTAAGGAGGGCAGGTTGAAATGTTTTTACCAGTGTCAACTATTAAATTAATAATGAAGCCATTTCCATTTTAATCCATTTCTATTTTGGTCCATTATTCATATAACAACTTTAACCTCACTATTGTACATTCGCAAAAAAAATAAAAACAACTTACCAACAACTTACAGGGTTGTATTTTCCATGAAATACGTACGACTTGTGTGATAGTGTATCATGGTTCTTAGAGTGTAAGTGTTCCAACAGAGCTGCGTCGAGACCAAATTTTCCTTACAATTTAACATAAAAATTTAGGCCCTAATTCTGTATAATGCAACCGCAACGCCAAAAATAACATTAAAAGCAAAAACATTGTCAAAAATGTGTCGTAATTTTGTTGTTGCTTTCTATAGAAATTCATACTGCGTTTTAAAAATTTCAACCCCACAAGATATGCAGTGTTTGAAATCAAAAAATTTCAATATGAATTTCTGTGGGAAACAACAACAAAATAATGAAATATTTTTTATTTTGTTTTTGCTTTCAATGTAATTTTTGGCGTTGCGGTTGCGTTTTACAGAATTAGGGCCTTAAAGTAGAAAGCCGTCGTAAAATAAAATCTATTTAATTTTGAGAACTTTTTTTCTAATGCTCTCACATATAGACACTTTTCAATTACATTTCAATACATTTCATTACATATCATACATTTTGTAAACAGAAAGAAAAAAGAACATAATAAACTAAAACAATAAAATGAGCGGGAATTTAAAGTTACTGCCTACATTTTAATTGTGCCTAAAGTTGAAGACTCAATTCTGTTCTGAACACTAAATCAAACCTGCTAACTGGCTGAAAATCAACATACATTAAGTGTCGGAATTTCTCGAATAAAAATATATCGCAATTTTTATTAAGGTATATCATATGGACCACTTAACTCAAAGTTGTGACACTCTATAAAAAATACTTTTTTTTATTGGTCAAGTTTTAAAAAGTTATGCGATGTAATCCAATTAAAAAAACAATTATAAAAAAAGTTTAAGAACTTTTCAAATGATTCTCGCAATAGTTTAGTTTTGGTATCTGTTATTGGCTATTTTAAAAGTAGCTGATTATATGACCACGCCAGTATACATTGGTATGTGGAGCAAATGTTAGGTATGTTTTACTATTTTATGGTTTTATTAAGAATAGAAAATAAAACTTTTTTATTTTTATGCCACTTTCAATAGGATGCTCTTATTTCTTTCATTCAGTTAGCCGCTGCAGATTTTGGTCATTTGAAACTTGCACTCTTAGTGGTTTATTTTTCAAAAAGTTGTTCCTTTGATGGTTTTTTATGGTAGATACATATGTATACATCTATTAACACATTATATGCAAGAGGAAAAAAGAGGCCTTTTAGGTGGCCTTAGCCAATTTGCAATTAATAACCCTTATTCAATTTTTTTTTTCGATTTACAAAAAATGTCAATGGAAACAATGCTTTTCAAGTCGCTCCATTTAGAGTTTTAAAAACTCTTCGCAATACCTTTTGCAAAAGATTTTTTTTATTTGCCCGGAGTTCTTGCTCGGTATTATGCAGTAGAAGCCGTTATTATCTGAGAAAAGTTAGATTGTTGAAAGTATTTTTAAAAAGAAAAAGCCAAGATAATCTTGACAACATTATGAGATTAAAGTTTAAATTTTTTTGAAAACCAGATTAATAAAGTGAAAGCCTTGCGTTTTTTCCCGCTGGGACATTTATAGCTAAAAGCAGAACATGCATATATGTATGTAATGCTGGATGCTTTTGAGTTACTACCTATTAGAGAGTGGAGAATCAGGTTGCTGCGTTTGTCTGTTATTTTTGTTGTTTAATATTTGGATAAGTTGGCAACAACATGAACATACAGTTACAAAAATATTCAAAGAGTTATCTTAACGCTTCTTCTTACAGTTGACCTAGTTGCTGAGGAAAAACTACTTTATTATATTGTTGAAATTCAGGAAATTTAAACGTATCCTTCTTGACACTACTACCACTTTTCTTAGACAACAGAAAACTAAAAAAGAAATGAAAAAAAGAACAGAAAACTAAATACTAACAGTAAAAGCAACAAACATCAATATTTTTCTTAAAAGAATTGCAGAAAAGCAAACCTACACATCTTCATATGAGCTCTTAGTTATTTAGATATACGAGTTGGACTTATAGAGAGGCCATATTTGTAAAGGTGTTTTGGCAATAAATGGATTTTCTAACAAAATTTTATGCTGTAAAGATTATTCTCCTCTTTTATTCTTACTTCTTATTTAAAGAATTTTATTTCGTCATTATCCTTCTAATCAATTTGTTATAATAAATACTAAGAAAGCTGCTATATTTGCAAATGGTTTTCATTTATTAATTACTTCCTATTTGGTACAGTGTCATTGCAAACAGCTTACCAAAATTAAGATTTCACACTCTACAATCATTGACATCAAATTCAAACACTTCATTAATATTAAATGGTCTGCCTGAATTTGACCAAAAACTAAACTTAAGTAGAAAATAAAAGAGAAATAAGAAAAAACTGTAAAAAGATAAATTCAATACTAAAGCAAAACCGTAATACAGCAAATATCTCAAGTGTAGTTTCCTGTTTTCATTAAGAAAGTGTTAGAAAATATGGTAGAATATATTTATAAACATTTAGCATCATATAGAGCAGACTAACATAGACATATCACATCACATACATTTACACATACATGCACAGTAGCTGGGAAATATCTTGAGAAAAGAAAACACAAGCTATTAAGTGTTGTAGAGCACAATAGTAATGTATTTTGTTATTTTTACAAGATTTTTTACTGTTTCTCTGTTTTACTCTTATCATAGCTAAAAGCATATTGTATAATAGGTGGATTCCAATTTTACAGCTTAACATGGAAAATGCACTTCTTCAATCAACTCGTGTAGGATAGAAAGAAGCCTTATTTAGAAGATTATTTTGTTATTTTCAGAATTTTCAAAATCTGAAGTTTACGATTTTGTTATGTATTTGTACCGAGTTCATGGACGGAAAAATATATGGTTTGATTGTTCTCCTCTCATACAAGAGATCATTGAAGCTTAAGTTAAGTTGTTAAGAAAATAGTTCAAATTTGTATTTATCTTCTTTTTTTTTTGCAAAAAACATGCTCGGTTCTTAATAATTTTATTTCTTTAAATATTTAATCATTATTAAACATATCTACATTTTTTAGCATTTATTTCGTACACAGTTCAATATGAGAAAAAATACCTACATTGTCCGATTTTCCTACGCTCCTATTTTAGTAATGATAAATCATACATGTAGGGATTTTCCACTACTTATGGCAACACTGATGGCAAGTGCCACTTCTATTTTCACTTTTTGGTTAACACAACCTGTAACCCTTCTGTGTATTTTTACAGAAATGTATATTATCCTTGTATGGGAGATGATATTCCTATATTCTCCTTTCCAGCCAGGCTTGCCAGCTTAGCATTTTTAGTGCAAGATTTACCACATTTAAAAAATAGTTCTAAGTGCTAGTTTAGCACATTTTTATAATCATTTAGCATTTCTAGCACTTTTTTAGATCCCAAAACTACTTGAAAACTCACATAATCAATTCATGTAAAGTATGAATTCTTTTAGTGTATCAAAAAAAATTTAAACATATTCACACGCTACCTTTTTTGCATCTTCGTAGTGTGCAAAGGAGAACAATAAATTACCATTGTTTAATAAAAAGTAAACTCAATGCTAATTGAATAGAAGGTGAGGTCGACTCTACAACAACACTGCTTCTGTGGTCGGATTGTCAAAAATATTGCTTGTAAAAAAAAGATTTGTTTACATAAAAAACTAGTTTGTATACAAACTTTGACAAGTCGACCACCGAAAAACACCATATGTTGACTTGACCCTACCTTCTTGTCAATTCGCCTTGAGTAAACTGCCACTAGAATGAGAATAGAACTGTTATGTTGTATTGTAAAAAAATCCGTTCCTCTGAAATCCACCAAAATTAGTTGGTATATGAGAAAGATGAAGATGACATGATTGAAAGTTTTAAATAGTTTTGACAACTTTATTTAAAATATATTATATTGTTACATTAAAAAAGTTTTTATATTAAACAAAATGAATATGACAAGCAATTTCAAATGTAAAGTAATATTCATAAAAATCAATGTTGAAAAACTAGCACTTTGGTTTTTAACTGTGGAACAATTTTGCACTTATTTTTTTTGTCGATTTAGCACTTTAAATTTGAATTATTCTGGCAAGCCTAATTCCAGCCGTGCAATTGATGTTTATTGATAACCAAACTAATTTGAAAACTTTTACTGTAATCGTTATACAGATAAACAAACATTTATATTGTCTTTGTGTTGTTTAACACAGTCGCTGACATGGTGGATTTTACAAGAAATTTTTGATAAACAGAAGATTGTTTTTATAAATTTTTAATAACTGTTTGTTTTAACAGTTAGAGCCTAGAATTAGCATATTTTTGCTGTTAAAAAAGATAAAAATAATAAAAATAGAAAAAATTATTTTGTTAAAAAAAAACAACACGAAATTTTTAATGGAAAAATTAAAAACAACAGCCAAATGACTAAAAAGAAATAAAAAATAATAATACAAAATACGGATCAGTTTTTTTCGATCGTCAAATTCCGTGTTTACGCACTCTATGAATATGAGTTTGCTACATCTGATGCACATCGGCTTATTACAATGCAAATGGACTACTGGGTCATAGGAACGTAGCACAATTTCAGAGTAACAGGAATTGATTTTATTAGAAATGTAAGAAGTTAAGACCATTATGCGTTATTTTGGAAAGGACACTGTAAAATTTCAAATTTCATCGATAACTACAAGATATTTTAATGGGGTTTAGTGATTTTATTTAATTACTTCCGGAAATGTTTGAAACGTAATACATGCAAATCTAATAATCTGCAAATGCAATTTATTTGAACTTCAAAATATTTAAATTTTCTAGAAATTTTCTGGGCACCTTTTTCATACAAATTTTTATTTTGTGAAATAATGCGATATTTTATTCCATTCATTCTCAAAGCAAACTGGGCTCCCCTAATAAGAACATCATATTGCTGCAAGTAAAATACCTTTTTGTAGCTGGTTGCTGCAACGTTCTTTCTTTTTGTTTATATGTTTCAACATATTCATGTTCATTTTATCTATGTAGTAAATTAGGTACACAAAATTATATTGCTAAGAATTGAGATGGTTGCATACATGTATAAGCATTCAAGCAAGTAAGAAAGTATAGACGGTCAAACACGAGCATATTATACCCTACACCACTGCACTAACAGAAATATTTTTCAGCATGTACCCTATCCCCATGGGCAGTCTCCCCCACCCCCAAACAAAATTAAGAATAAGATTCATATATGGAAGAGTTCTTTGTGTCGAATATTATTTTGATACAACTTAGAAGCTATTTTAGACGTTATCGTCGACAAATTTATATCAATATCAACATGTATATACAATTATTTCTTGGAGTGGTATTTGTATGGATTGATTCCGATAAAATTAGGTATGATGATTTTGATTGCAACAAAATATTTTTGGACCGAATTAAATCGAAATACCAACATAATAAGATCTTATTCCGGAAATAAGCTTGTACGGGGGCTATGTCAACTTATAACTTATAAAAATTTCTCCCAAATTGCGACCTCTACTTTAAGCACAAAGTTGAAATTGACAGCCAGCCAGAAAGACAACGTTAGAACGATTCAAAATATGATTCTTAGACGATCGACCAACATTTTTTAATGTTACACACATCAGCACAAATGCATTATACCCCTTTACCAATGAAGGTGTTGATATAACTACATACGTAAATTTATGTACATAACAATATTGTTTTATACTGTTTGCTTGTGAGGTTTTTTACGAATCCCTATAGTTCTGGAGTTCGCCTTCTGTAAAAAAAACATAAGTACGTCGCTGTTAGTTTTTAATACAATTTTTGGCGTTTTGAACAATAAATCGAGATAAGCTAATTTTTGATATTTGTCAAATAAATAAAACTATTCTGCGGTCATTAAAAAAAAAACACTCTTTTAAGTCAACCACATTATTTTTGATAACTTTTAACGCATCGTTTATATAAAATTTCTGGTATATACAATTTTCTAAAAAATATATGAGTCTATCAGCGCAGAAGTGGTGTAACCCTAGACTACTTTTTATGAGATAATGGGGAGTTAACACTACTCTTGTACTATAGTACTTTGTTGTAGCGGCTCGTGCAAAAACTAGGTTTCTAGCGCCATCTGTTTTGGATACAAACAGTTGGTTAACTCGACTATTGCACTGTAAAGAACAGTGTAAGCTGTGGGTTACACCACGTCTGCGCTGATAGCCTCATTTATCAACATTAAAAAGGTGCATAGCTTGGTAAGGTGTCGATTTTTTAGGGGTTGTAGAGGCTGAAGGACCTAACAACAGAGTAGTAGAAATGTGCACAAGTGAGTTGGACAAAGTTGATTTAATTATTACATTTCTAGTGATTTATATTATTACAAATTAAAAGTTTTTCAATGTGTGGAAGCTAAATAAACTCAAAATACCAAGTTAACATTCGAAAGGCAATGTTCGATAGCCAGCGAAAAACTTATAATTTTGTTACTAATGAAAAATTGGCCTATTTTGTGAATATCAAAAGAGTTTTTTTTTTACTAAATGGTACTTGAGGCATTTTGCAAAGAATGCTTTATTGTCTTTCCAAGATGAATCCAAGCCAATCTCAAAACTACTGGGGTCTACTTTTTACAAACTAGCTCACATTTAAATTTCAGTGTGTAGATATTCTTCTAACAATGTCAGTGCACTTAGAATGTTAGTTTGTTGCCATTTTGTTTTGTTTTATTTTTTATTGTTGATAAAACATACACTTTATCATACAATTACTCGAACAATGTGTGTTCATATACTTCCTTACAACTCAAACATCTATTGAATGCTTTAATATTAATTTAAATGTATTGTTTTATATTAACTTTAATTTGTTTTAGTACTTTAATAAACATTGAAATGGGAAAAGAAAAATAAAACTTACGTAGTTGCCCGAGGAAAATAGTAAATAAATAAGAGTGAAACAAATAAAGAGAACTTTATAGCTCCAAGGTTAAACTTGAAGCATTGCTGGAAGATAGACTTTAAGGAAAGAAAAGAAAAGTAAAATATATAAAAGTAAAACACAAAAACTATTGTCAGAAAAAAAAAGGTTTTTGGTGAAAATCTCACCAAAAATAAAACAGCTTAATTTGGAAAATTAGCAAAAAGTAACATAATTGGCAGCACTGCCATAGGAATAAGTTTCAATTGTTGATACAGTACAAAGTTTTTGCACAATTTCGGACTTTAATCACAATTTATCGAAACATTTAAAACTGTTTAGTTAGTTTTAGTTTTTTGCTTGATCACCTTTTCTTTTGAAAGATTAATCTTCATAACGCGAAAATTTAGAACACTAATCGAAATATATTTTTGTATATTTTGTAAATCTGTGAAAACTGAGGTTTTCTTTGAACTTAAAACAAGTAAGAAATTAAAGTTGGTCCAGCTGCACTACATGATACCCTATACCACAGTATTTACAGACACATTTTCGTGAGTGTCTTGTAATATTTGGCACCAATTGCCAATTATGGACCCGCCAAAATAAAATCATATTATGAGTTTAAGATTATTTTTGACTTAAAGTGATATGAGTGATAGGGTTTTTAAGAGACTTAAAGTCAATTTTAGAAAAACCGGCAAAAAATGGAGACATGATATAGAAGCAATTATACAAATTGTTGTCGTTATATTGCTAAGTAAGATAACGCACTATAAGCTATTTCCGGAATTTTAATGGGAGCTGTTGTCATATGTGGACCGATTCCATACCATTTAGAAATGGGATTTAGGTTGCAATTAAATATTACTGGGCCAAAAATAATTTAAATACCATCATAATAAGATGGTTTATCGGCACAAAGACTCTATTCCGAAAATAATGGGGGCTATGTGGCATTATAGAAGTGAGAACGACTATCTACACTTGGCTTGTTCCTTATGGCAAATAAAACGCAAATACTAAAACTACATGGACAGACAACCATCCAGGCAGTCGGGCGGACAGACGGACAACGTTAGATCGATTCAGAAAAAATATTCTGAGTTGATCGGTACACTACAAAAGGTCTAAGGCCCGTTTTCACAACTTAACGATAGCTAAAGGAAGGGTTTTATCGGCCGTATAAAAAGTGTTCCATTATTACAACTTA
This sequence comes from Pollenia labialis, assembly GCA_949318255.1. Lineage (NCBI taxonomy): Eukaryota > Metazoa > Arthropoda > Insecta > Diptera > Polleniidae > Pollenia > Pollenia labialis. The sequence continues at coordinate 105,426,380 of OX439140.1, forward strand.
ACTTTAACCTACCAGATAGGATGAACCTTAATTTACTTTATCGTTCACTTTAGGTTATTGTAAAGTTTTTATTATGGAACACTTTTTATAAGGCCGGTTAAAGTCTACTTTTAGCTATCAACAAGTTGTGAAAACGGGCCTAAGACCAATATATTTATGTGTTGCACAAATAACTCTAAACGCATAATACCAATCCACTTATGGCGGTGAAGGTAGGCTGTCCATTAAAACTTTGTGCGCAAAGTACAGGTCGTACTTTTAGGGACAATTTTATGAAATTTGGTATATGTATACGTTTTAATTGTCATAAGGATCATGCCTATTAAACATTTCGAGAATTGGTAAATAATTTTACATATCTTTTTATCCAGAATGCCCATATTATTATATTAGTATTAATACTATATTCACACTTCGGTTTTTAAACGCGTTAAAGAAAAATGTTGATTAAGTTAATCAAAGCCGTTCACATTACATTTTAGATGATTAAGATGACAGATGATTTAGAAAAAGCAACAACAAATTTATATTTCTTTAAAGTATTAAAAATGGATAAAATTACTTTTAGAAAGTTATCAAAAGATTATTTTAAACTTATAAATGATGAAATTGTGAAATGTTATGAATAATTTAATAAAAAAAATAAAAACATTAAGAATAAATCGTGCTTTGTACACTTTTATGTTGGCCGATTCTACATTATACTCAGTTTGAGGTATATTTAGAGGATTCTATGTGATGAATGAAGTGATTTAGTTGTAATCATGTCAATTCGAAGTGATTAACAAATCACTTCAATGTATGGTGAATCATCTCGTCCGAGTTGCTTAAACGCGTTTAAGAGTTTAAGTGTGAACTCTTATTATCCCCCACCTAAAATCACTTAAAGACGAACACGTGTCATATTTACATATATATTTATCGACTTAGTATTCAGCACAAAGGCTCTTATGGTTATAAATCTTAATCTCATTATACTTTAACCGGTCTTATAAAAAGGATTCCATTATTAATAATTAACTTTAACCTAAAGTGAGCGTTAAAGTAAATTAAGGTCCATCCTACCTGTTAGGTTAAAGTAAAGTTTTAATAATTGAACCCTTTTTATAACGCCGGTTAAAGTCGACTTTAAGCTATCGGTAAGTTGTGAAAAAAGGCCTAAGCCTTGCAGAAGTGAATGGGCTTAGTGTGTTGGTTAACAAATGTGCACTTTAACTTTTTTTTCATAAGGCGGTTAGTTTTTAAATTAATGTCCTCTTATTTATATTTTTATTTAACAAGACTTTAAATAAACAACAACAAAAAAATCATCTATCTTGCATCTTGGAGGGAAACATTGCATATAAATCTAAATTTTATAAAAAAAAAACTATTTATTATACCAAGTTTCAAGTTTTTTAATTAAGTTTTGACAAAAAGCTTTTGGTATAACTTTTAACACTGATGAGAAATATCATTATTGATACGTTTTAGACGGAAGAAATATTTTTGAATTTATTTTACACACTGAAACAATAAATTTTCACACATAAACAAATCGCATATTAGTTTTTCCTGATCACATCAGACATTCTTTTAAAAAAAACCTGAATAGTTACAGTTGTATTCATAACAAAAAGTTAGCCACAGTTTGTACACAACGTACAACGAGCTGCTAATTAGAATGCCGTTTAAGCTAAGCAGCTTGTTGGCACAGAGTTAAGTTATAACAAACTTTTCTCCATCTGCTAAATTTTAATAAATCAACTCTGAATTTTAATGATGTCACATTACATTACTCAAAAATGCAGCACGTTTTGCATTAATCATCGCTTAATTAGTAATTTTTTTCATTTTTTTGTTTTTCCCTCTAGATAAAAAATTTTTAAAATAAATAAATAAAAGATAACTAGTGAATTAAAAAAAACAGTTAATTTAAAAAAAAAAACAAAAAAAAACGTTAAACGGCTGTTTTCCAAAAGTTGGCAAACGTTTGGCAGCTCTTTAACAAGAGTTTAGCAAGTCGTTAGCCAGAGATTGGTGAGTGTGTTTTGTGCTAACTTTGTGCTAACTTCATGCCAAATTTCTATTATGAATACGACTGTTTATAACTAAGAAAGTATAGTCGGCCAAGCCTGTCCACTTGATACCCTTACAATATATATATTTTCGAGAGTGTACCAAATCTCAGACATATGGCCAATCATGTAGGCGGCAAAACAAACATAAGTCTAAGATTCATGTAAGTGCTCTTTGTGCCGAATATTATCTACATCTATATGAAATTTGTTGGTCTTCAAGCGAGTTTAGATATAAAGATCAATATTCAATTCTGAACCTATATGAACAAAATTACATATTAGCTATTATAAAATTTATAGTCGCCTTTTTTTTTTTGTCAAAACTAAAATATTTAAAGGGAAGTCATGGCATTTAAAACAATTTTCGGAAATGTTTTTTTCCTGGACCGGCTTAAAAAGAGCATAAGGTTGCATGAGCAGAGAACCAGCCAAACGTTTATCCACACGGCCGGACGGACGGACATCAAAAGATCGACTTAGAAAGCGATTCTGTGTAGATAGGCATACTAAAATATGGATCCAGAACCAATATTTTTTGCTGTTCAACACATCAGCACAAACGCGTAATACGCTCCCTACTATTGTGGTGAATAAGCCTTGACTATGAAGTCATCCTATAAAAACCCACAAACAATTCCCGTATCGAGCTTCTGCATGGAGCAAAATAAAAAAGTCTTAGAACCATTACCGCAGTGCCCTGATATATAAGAAATGAGAACATCCAATTAACAAAAGATAAATTCCGCAAAGTCCATCAAAAAATTTGCAAATCACCTTGCAAGGAATCAACTCCAACTACAAATAAGGCTTCGATTTGCCGATCTTCCACCCCGATAGACGGTCATCGATCTAAACATTCATGCTTTCCTAAGGTGGTACTAAATTTAAATTTTAAGGCAGATTCCGTAAATCAATATTAATGTACAAAAAAAACAAAAAATAACCCCCAAAATTTTATAAAAAATGCTTTATTAAAAATAAAGACAAATGTCTATTATAAATTTGAACACTATCGGGCCTGTTCTGAAAATCACGTGACTTCAAATCACGTGTTTTTGAAAATCACACGTGTGATTTTGTGGTCTTCTGAAGGTCATACCATTTTTGTGTTTCTCGATGTGCTGTCGGCAATTGACGATCACACCAAAACACACAAAAACGAGACACTAAAATATCAAACGTGTGATTTTAGTAGGCACATGTGATGATTTACAGAACATTTATTTATTATTTATGATTTACAGAACAGGCCTGATTAATTTTCAGCAATAATAAAGTTAGACTGCAAAAATTTATTAATACCTACATACATAATAATAAAATATTTATTTTTACAAAATATTGTAAATTCAAATGAAAGGATTTTTACATCTTATTTGTTGTATATGTATATTAAAAAAATTTGTTCAATCCTATAAAAAACCCGAAACACTGTGGGGTTATGAATGAAGTCTAGTAGTTTCAAGCATCTGTCCATGAAAGCTGTCGGAAAATTGTAGCAGGGTGTAATAAACCGAGAATGTCTGTTTTAAGTCGAAGCTTTTCATTTGAAATAATGACGCAGTTGCAGCAGTCGTATTGAACATCAGCAACTAATTGACAAAGTTTGAATCACATTCGAAGAAATTATTTAGCATTCCATATAGAAGGTACATACATACATACATACATATGTGCAAATCTGTGTGACATTTTGAACGCAATGAAATTTTAACAGTATGCAAGCAATTTACACACACTTAATCCACAGTTGGGGAGCAATGAGTAAAAGCAGAATAAGAAAATTAAACTAGACCAAAATTTCAATTATTCTACAGTACTTATAGCAAAGATTTCAACTATTGATTATTTTCTTACTTAAGAATGCAACTTGCCACCTGCTGGCATTTGGCATAAAAAAATTTAAACGCTCTAGTTTTTTTTTTGCTGTCATGTTAGTTGCTTTGCTGCTTTCATTATTAGTGCGTATCAGTTATTGAGTTGCAGTGTATGATATGTGACAATAACTTTGTTATTGTTGTGAAAACTTTAACTCAAACTTAATAATGTTCTTTCGACTTAATTTTTTGTTTTTTACTACAATTTCTTTTTGCGTCAAATAAAAACAGTAGCTTTATGTACATATATATGCACATTTGAATATCATATAAAGCTAATACACACGTAAATAGGTATATGCATATGAATATATATGAACATATTTTATATTAGTACTGTATATTTGTATGTATATTACAAAACAAAATGCATGTGTTGGTAAATATTTGTGTATATACCTACATACATTGTATACTTAACCTACATGGAGTTTGTAAAAGCATCTATTTTTTGAGTACCCTCTCTGTAATCGGGCGTCATGCTGAGTTTATATTTCTGTAGAAGTTGTAAAGATGTGAAACAGCTTGTTTTAACAAGGTCAACGTTTTATTCAAACACCTCTTTTTACGTCCTAAGAAAATAAAGAAGAACTTTATTTCTTAAATACTTACTTTAAAGCTTTAAATGTTTTTGTCTTTCTAAAATAAAAAGCTTTATGACTTAATTAGTTTTTCGACAAACATATAAAAAGATCATAAGTTTATATTTGTTTAAAAAGCTTTTATATAAAATTTTTTTATTTCATATAACAAAAATGATTGTTTTGTGATGAGGAAAAAGATTTTTTTCAATTACACATTGTGGCAGGTTTTGCAGGGCAAATTTTTCGGCAAATAAATTAAACCCTATGCAAAACAAACTGAAAGCTTTAAAAGAAGCTTTAAAAAGATTCACTATATGTAATTCACAGAAAGTTCAATTGAGACTGCAGAGCCTTTTTATAAAACATAAGAAACATTTAAAAAATAATTTAACCTAAAAGCTATTTTTCCTAAAATAGACCTTATTGTTTTTTATAAACAAAACGTTATTGCATAATTTAATAAATCTTTTTGTTTTACTTATGGCCAATTTCACCAATTCTATTTAAATATCAATTCATATTTAAATTAGGTACCTACAAAGTTTTTCATATCATCATTTATTTTTATTTGCCATGAAAAACAAATTTTAAATATAATTTGATATATTAATAAATTGGTAAAATAGGTGATTAGGGTTTTTAATTTAAAACGAATTAATGCAAATAAGTTTTTATTAATGATCTGAAATTTTTTCAATAACTTTTTACCTAAAATTGAAAGACGTTGCTTTTATATGAAAACAAGATTTTCTGTTAAAAATAAACACGCCTGTCGTGAATAAAATGTGAAAGACTTTTTCACTCGAACTTTGGCTTTTCGTCTTAAGGAAACAAATTTCGAATGAAATTTGAAAAAAGTTTCTTCGAAATAATATTTTTTTAATGATAAGCAAATAAAAAAAAATAATTGTTGGTGTATCTGCGAATCAAAAATCTAAAAAGCCTCTGCTTGAGAACACTTAGAGGAACACATAAATTAGCGTGCCAACCGTAAGGTTTTTAATATCTAGCATTAACGCTTAACAATTATACCTTAATAAGAGCCACATACTGTTATGATAATTTATCTTCTTTAATAAAATACACAAAATAGAAATAAATGGAGATCAAAGCGCTTGATTGAAATAAAAATAGCTAAAATGTTCTAACATCTAACAAAAACAGTCGTTTAGCAGCCAACTACTTCACTACTTAAGTTGCTATCAAATTCGTATTTTCCGACACAGAAAAAATTATCAGTAGTTTTTTATCAATTAAAAAAAATTATTTAAAAAGTTTTTAAACTTTATTATTTTTTTTGTTGATCGAAAATTAAAAATATAATTTTGATTTATTAACATTTTAGTTATTTTTAAATAAATTTTGAATTAAAATAATAATCAAATAACAAAAAATTGTATTGTTTAAAAAAAATAATTTAAACTTGTGAAATTGTTGTTGGAAATTGTTAAAATCAATAAACATATTGTTTGAAACGGCAAAATTTTTGATCATTTTTTTAATTAAAATTAAAAATATCATTTATTGGAAAAAAAATTTTCAAAATATTAAATTTTAACAATTTTAAGTAATCATTATAATAATTTAGGTAATAGGTGCAAAATCATCAAATGGATTGCTTGATTCTATGAATTTGGTATAAAACTGGTGATTAGAGAAAATTTTTTATTTTTTTCTGTGAATTAGATAGCGTTGGCACCGCACTATTTACTTCATACATTTTGAATAGGCATACAAATTTTTCACAGATAACAAAAATGCTTGACTCGCTATTTTAGGTTTTGGCGAACGTTATTTTTTTTGCTGATATGTACTGCTCCTAAAATTCGTCTAAATTTATCAAATAAAAAACTTTTGCTTGTTTGTTGTCTTTGACAATTTTTTTTGTTCTGTTTGCTACGACAAACGTTCCATAAACTAACAAAATTGAACTTTCCCAACATTGGGTAGTATAACAACATTGTTAGCTGTCATTGCATTGAAAATATCAACAACTGCAACAACATAAATAGTGGAAACAGCAATAACAACAAGCTGTAAAAACTAGAAGAAAGTAAGGTAGCAAGGATTTTTGTGTGTACCTTTCGTAGATATGTTCAGGTAGTTGTTCTAATGTGTTATAAGACTTTATACAAGTTTGCAGCTGAGACTTTAGTTGAGGGAATTATTGATTAAAACTTTTTTTATACATAAACATACATATATAAATTTTGCCAAAGCCTTGCCTTTTTGTCACTGATGTAGTAAGTCTTTGCCGTTTTATTTTATGTATATTTCCATGAGTTTTTTCAATTCTTTTGCTCTAACAAAGGAAAGAAACATACAAAATAAGGTATTTACATGTAAATAGGAAAAAAGTAGTTGTAACAAAAAACAGAAAAACTATACAGCAAATAAAAATGGAAATATAAGGAAACCATTTAAGAGTTTTTAATGAAAAAGTTTTATAATCAACACAACTACAAATAGTATTAGCAGCAACAGAGGCATCTTCTATGCGTTTGCTTTAAAGTAATTACCAGGGCAACCGTAAATATTCATATTTTTCCTTGTGCGATCAATAAAGACATAAACGATAAGGTTATTGTCCGTTAAAGAGCTTATTATGAATTTTGGCTTCGATTTGCACATTTTTGCATTATTTTTTGCATATTAAGCTAAAACGAGTATTTTTGTTGCATTTTTTAAGCTTATAGCGCATATTTTGATGCATATTTTGATAAATGTTCTGCAAACACGGCTTTACGTCTGACTTTTACAAAAGCAGTGTTTTAAACACACGACATGTTTTTAAGTATTTTGCAGCTAAAATTCCCATCTTGTTTTTTTTAATGCAAATATTATTTTATTGTTGAATATGTATTTTGTTTTGAAATAAACCATTTTTGTTTTTTTTTTTTTTTGCATATTTTGAACAACTTTTGGGGTATATTTTTTAGTTTTTAGTGCATATATAATGGGCAGCCGCTTTCCCCTTATTATATTATTTAATTGACCTAGAAAACACACAATATGACGATATCTATTCAAACTAAAATAGAAAAATACGTGTCTTTTTGGCGATATTTTATTTAACTGTTTTCCCTAAAACTTAAGATAAAAACACTGTTACTAGACAAGGTAATCCACTGAATGTCACGCAACAACTTAATCCTGTTTTCGTCATCTGTGTTTACCTTTAGCCAGATCTACCTCAGCATACAAATGTACATTTAATAAATGACTAAGCATTCCCACCACTGACTTACCAAGCATCGACACAATCCTCTTAGCCACATACTTAAATTGTGCACAAGATATAAATAATCAATTATGGCCGCTTTCACTCTGCGCTCATACCAGTACGAACAGTGCACACAAATTCGTTTGCTGTTGTCTACCCAAACTCAGTGTCAGCCAGTCAGTCAGTAATTTTTGTGGTACTTTGGATAAGTTAAAAATTGTGGCTGGTTTTTGAACAGATCTTATTTACTAACAATTATAATATGTGTCTTTTGTGTCTTGACTTACTGCACAGTGGATGGGATATAAAAAAGTGCACCAATTACTAAACCATTTCTCTTCATATCCTTAATATATTATAATTAAATCACTATCTCGAATAAAAAAAGAAGGGAAGACTGAGAAAGCATTGGCAATAACGTTTTCGATTACATGTAACATCAATTAATTTTTATGTAAAAGTCCAGCTTGCTGGTTGTAAGCCATGCGCGCAAAGTACAGGTCGCCACTAAGCAACTAGTATTTCCAAAAAAGCTTTAAATTCCATTACTTCCATAAATATGTTGGTATTTATTTATTTTCATGTTTAAAACCAGGGGTGTGCTGGAAATCGAAAACGTAAATTGCAAGAATTTCAAAACTCGATTTTAAGTAAGATTTCTGTAATAAAGGACTTTTATGACAAATATAATACAAACATTTCTCAACTTCACAAAAGTTTATAAAAATTAAATAAAAAGTGTATTAAAAACAACTTCCAAATTCTTGCGTTTTACGTATTCGATTTCCAGCACACCCCTGTATAATTTATGAATAGAAGAACAATTTCCGTATTCTTTTTGTTAAAAATATTTAGCTAAATACATCTGCTGGTGTCTTTTAAGTGTAACGGATTCTGTAAGCAACCCCCTTTGTTATCTAAAAGTGTCTTAAATCATTCTAAAATAAATACATAAGTACGTAGCCAGTAAAAACTGTGATCCAAAAGGAGGAGCTTTTGTATATGAATTCACACCTCAAATCGCTTTAAACCTGCTGATGGATGCCTGGTTTTTGTTTGGGGTGTTCCCGGTTTGGTGGACTATTTTCTGCTGACAATAAGCGCTTCTTTTAACATGCTAACACTGCACTCATATAGTGCCTTTTTTAAGGGCTAACTAAATTAACATATTCATTCATGTTTTGCTTTTACTTGCTTATATGCTTTTTTCAATCATTTTCGTAAACCATAATATATTTTGATTTTTTTCGCTTTTAAACCTTCTTCGTTGCCAGCACTAATACAACAGCTTTTTTTTATATATTTTATTCTTTATCATTTACTACTGGATAAGAGCTCTCTTATTAAAGCGCTCGATTATGCGATTTTTCTTTTAAGTGCTTCAAAAAACTCAATTTTTTTTACTGGTTGTATTGTTTTTAAGGTTCTTCTCACTTTTATTTCACAATCAAATCAAATTGATCTACATGAAATTCTCATTGTTTCATCTTGAAATAATTTTCATTCAACGTTATTCACAGTTCACGTTATTCACAGTAAATGTTAAATCAACATGAAATAAAGCAAGGCAAATTAACTACAGGTGGTGTCGATACGGCTTCTGATTTTGACAGTTCGAGCTTATTTGTTTTGATTTGTTAGTGTTTTGCTAAGAATGGTCGACATTTCGAGCTATAAGTACTTACAATGCAATTCAAAAAACGCTATGTTGTTTGTGTTGTTTTTGGATTGTTGTAGTTCCGAAACCACCTGTAGTTGAATTCGCCTTGAATTAACATTTTTGATTTTTTTCTGTGTGTCGAGCTGTCATAGACGCTGAGGTCAATATTCTTTTTTGTTTTGTGCAATGCTGCTGTATTGATGACTTTCAGAGCTGAAGTACAAATTTCTTACCCGGGGTAATGAACAAATAGCAAATTTATTTGAGAATTCAAACAGAGACTCCTTTTATTGCAAATTTTCTTCAAAAAGGAGCAAAATTATGTTTTTGTAAATATATATGAAAATACCTGCATTTTTCCAAAATGTTGAATTCGACAGCTATAAATACTTGTTATATTTGAAACATTAAGTCTAAACTAAATTAATTAAATGAAAACTATTAAATAGTTATTAACATTTTATTTGTATAGAACGTTGTTTAGAATGCCCTCAAACGATTAAAAAAATACTAAAATTTAAATTTACAATAATTATTAATTTGTTATACCTACCTAACATAGGTATTTAATAAAATTTACAACATTAATCCTCTATCGCTTATCACTTGTTAATGATTTTTTGATAAATTTAAAGACTGAAGACTTTTTCTAGTCAACATCTCTCATCAAAACTCTCTACTTTAATATTTTTTTTATCTGAAACCACTGTGCAATTGTGGTTTAAAGCAAATATATGGTACGAATGCATTTGTTCAAGTGCGAGTCGAGCTTTTTTTTTTTTTATCAGCCACCACTTATAAAGTAACAGTGGCAAGAAACCAACTTACTTACATTATGTTCATTCGTATTGACATAGTCGTAACCTGATTTTAGTAGTGGCGCCTAAAGGCGAAGGCTACAACAACATCAACAGCTGGGCCATATACAACATACCAATGAACATACTTGTAAATACATAAATATTTACTGCATGGTAAAACTTTAACTTTTTTTGAGTTCAACATACAAAATAGCAGCAGACGTTTTGGCGTGTTCAACAAAACAATAACACAAACATTAGAGTAAACATCTTTTGCAACGTGTTGAAAGAAATTTAAAAAAAAAACAAATTTTACAAAAATAATAATAAAAAAAAAGACAAAGATAAAAAAACAAAATCTTGTTTACTTGACTTATTTTGTTTTCCTATTTTTGTTACTTCAAGTTGTGTATTTTTTATGTGTTTAAGAAAAATATTTTTAAATTTATTGTTGTTTATTTTAAGTTTATTTTAGTTAATGTTTGAGTTACTAACATGCTTACGCATGTTGCGAAATAATTTTAGTACTTACATATATATTTACATTAGTTTGCAAAAATTATAAAGTGAAAACATTTTTTACTTAATACACACATATTTACTTACACATACGTGACAGTAAAAATACACTTTCAGAATGGCATAAGTTATCGATGAAAACGATTATTTTAAGGAGCTTATGAACAAGAATCAAGTATCGATACATATGTACATATACCAACTTTCTGACCCGGAAAACGTTGTTTTGCCATATTACTAATTTCTTTCAGATGTTACAGTGTCTGCATGCCAAATTTTAAAAACCCCGATTGATTAGTTAATAAGATATAGGGATGGTGAGCTTTTACACATCTTGCTCTATTTCACGCCATATTCTCTATTTCCTTTCAGATGTAACAGTGTCTGCAAGCCAAATTTTAAGAAAACTAGTTGATAAGTTAAGAAGATATAGGGAGGAGGAGCTTTTACCCCTCTTGATCTTTTTCACACCCTAAATAATAAATTATAGGCAATATTGTTCCTTCCAGAAGTTACATTTTGTGCCTGTCAAATTTCAAGAAAATCTGTTGATAAGTTTAGAAGATATAGGGAGGGCGAGCTTTTTCCGCTCTTGCCCTATTTCATGCTCTATTCCCTATTTCCTTTCAGATGTTACAGTGTCTGTATGCCAAATTTAAAGCAACCCGGTTGATTAGTTTAGAAGATATATAGAGGGGGAGCTTTTACCCCTCTTGCCCTGTTTCACACCTTAATTATAAAAATTATAGGCTATAGTTTCTTAATATGTTGGATTATTTACCGGCCAAATATCAAGAAAACCGGTTGATTAGTTAAGAAGATATAGGGAGTGGGAGCATTTACCCCTCTTGCCTTATTCTCTTTTTCTTTTCAGATGTTACAGTGTCGGCATACAACATTTGAAGAAACCCGGTTGACTGGTTACGTGAAGCAGCATATTATAATACATACGGCATCAACAAATAAATAAGAGTTTTAAATTGATTTTTATTATTGATATAAAAATATAAAAATCAAAAATAACTTTTATTTCTTGATTTAAAAAAATAAAAATCAAAAATAACTCTTATTTTTCATTTAAAAATATAAAATCAAAAATAACTTTTATTTTTCATTTAAAAAAATAAAAATCAAAAATAACTTTTATTTCTTGATTTAAAAAAATAAAAATCAAAAATAACTCTTATTTTTCATTTAAACATATAAAATCAAAAATAACTTTTATTTTTCATTTAAAAAAGTAAAAATCAAATATAACTCTTATTTTCTATCTAAAAATATAAAAATCAAAAATAACTCTTATTTCTTGATTTTTTTGATAAAAGTCATAACAGTTACGGTCCCTGGTTGGGGGTAGTGCACTAAATATTGATTTAAATCAGCAGTGCACTATCACTAAATAAAACTGCAAAGAAATCAGTTGCATTTTTTTTTACAAACTTTAGTGATGATTGTTATTTTTTAACTACTTCTAAAAAATTTTTTGTGATATTGGAAATTTGTTCACTATAACTTAAAGCAGATTGAATGCATAAATCTGCACTGAATTCTAATAGCGCAAAATTCGGACTTGCAGTCAAAAAAGCTGCATACAAATATTGTATCACTAAAATTTATAAAATTAAACTTTGTATGTGCATTGTTTTTGATTATTTGGAGTATATTCATAAGCAAAGAACATTAAACAAAATGAAATTTTGTCAATAACGGTTTAATAATAGTTGCACTCAAATGAGTGAAGAAAAAAAAGTTGCAAATAAACTGATTGCTTTTTTTTTTGAGTGCACAATTTTTAAGCATCACTCTCACTCATGTTTAGTGAGGCTTAAAATTTTCAATTCATCAGTCAACATCAAGAAAATTATTGCAATATTTTTGCACTATCACTAAGGGCCATTATTACAACTTGCCAATAGTTAAAAGTCGGATTTTGTTGGACCGATAAATAGCTTTGCATTATTACAAATTCCATTTTTTATTGCTGTTATTTTCAATAATAATAATATTTAATAGATGAAAACATAATAAATAAAGGTTTTATAATGCAAAGTTATTTATCGGCCCGACAAAATCCGACTTTTAACTATTGGCAAGTTGTAATAATGGCCCTAAGTGTGAGTTGATACTGCAAAATGAGTGCACTACCCCCTCTATGAAAACCAACAAAAAGATACAACTTTTTCAATTACGCTGGACGGGAGTAAAATGTGTTGTGTTGCTACACTGTAGTTAGGTTGTGATCTGTTTTGGTAAATTACAATTTTTTATAATTTCATTGCTAATTAAAGAAAGTAAAGAACTTAATAAACATTTTACAATGTTTGTTACATAGTCTAAGGCAGAGTTGAAAGTATGAAAGCTTTCTTGTCGAAAGTTTAAGTTGATTAGTGAGAGGGGAAAATAACATACTATTTTTATTAAACCTTTCGCCAATAAACTCAAACATTCTTATAGGTATTTAAAAAAAAATAATAGTTGTGGTAACTCAGTCTATTATTTCCAAAAGAAAATTAAATTTACTTACCCTGCACATTTATTTTTGCACTGATACCCGTTTTATCACACTATGATTTACTTTGGCAACTCCATTTCATTCCTTTTTTTTTGCTTTAATTTGTAAACAAAAACAGTTTAATGCAATAAATATGCGCATCCAAAAACAGCAGTCACAATTATCACTTTTCCTTTGCTTTTTTCATTTAATTCTCTTTTTGCAATCGCCCAAATTTTTTATATCAAAAGGAACAACAGCAAATTTAAAGTATGTACTACATACAAACATACATGGTTAACTATGAAACAACAACAAACGAACTACAAACCGGCAATAACAACTCAAAAATTTTACTTATTGAATGCTATTTTTTTCGCCATGTTTGCTAATAAAAAAACACTTTAATTATTCACTTTTTTTATATAAATTTAAAGATTTTATTAACAATAAACTTTAAGTACCTACATACAATAATTACATACTTTAATTATTTCTGATTTCCACCATTTAACTTTATTTAAAATGTGTTTAAAGACGAACGATGTGTACTAGAAGACCGATTTAATAAATTGCAGCTCGAAAACAAAACTGATGTTAGGAGTAGAGTTCCCAAAATTTGTTATTGTCGCTGTAATAAAGGGATAAACGTGGATAAACGAATTTTAACATAAATTGATAGGTATTTAATATACATAGTTGTTGGAATAGGCCCTCAGACGTGGTGAATTTGATACGAATAACTACACAATTTAACAAGGCAAGGCGAAATCACAGCACTTGGCAGCAATACTACAACTAAGCAATACTAAACAGAGATTTTTTGCATTCCATTGTTACGGCATTTATAAACTTTTTAATGAAATTCTGGTAAAGAGTTTTATATGTATGTATATCTATGTATCTGTATAGGTACATAAAGATCTTTTGTGTATGAATTTTAAGTATCTTATCGTCCACGGATTTTAATGAAACATAGGCATATTGTTTTCAAGGTATTTTTGTGTAGATTTGCACAATATAAACTTTTAGGGTAAGAGTTTTAAAAATTTATATTTCTTGAATGGTTTTTTTTTTGCAAAATGGCATTTTTCTTAAAAAAAAAATATTGTCGATATAATAATATTTATTTTAGTATATGTAATATGTTATAGATAATGTTTCAAGTTTTTATATGCTATATTCTTAGAAACTCCATCATATAAAATTTTAAAGTTGTTAAGCATTATTCACAATCAGAGCAACAATTTCGTTTTTCTTCTATTTTATTTCTTCGCAAAGAATTTCATATATTTTCCTTTCACTATTTCAAACAAAAATGTAACTAAAGTTTTTCTTTTTAAAGTTGAGTCAACTTCTAATTCAGCAACAATTTGTATGAAATTATTTATGACGTTTATAATAATTTAAGTTTTGAATGAAAATTTTAACCAAAGGTTCCAACAAATAATATTAAAAAATTTTCAAACGGTTTCTATATTTAAAATGTTTGTGGTCGCGAAAAAAAATTGATGGTCTATTATGAAAACCAGTGAAAATGTGGCTGACTATTGCGTACGAAGTTTAAAGGTTTATTAAATTATATTTCGGAAAACTTCTTAATTTATTTATAAGTTTGGGTAAAAATATATCTGCGGTAATGGTATGAACTTGTTACAATTTAAATTGTTGTAATACCTATGTGTATGCATACATATTTGAAAAATGTTTCGATAGATATCAGCAGGAGATGTGTTACCCCCATAGGACGACAAATTTAAATATCGCATATCTTAAGAACTGTTATATTGATAATGTTCTAACTTGGTAGGAGTCAATCTTATAGTTAACTACACCTTTGAACATAAAAATTAAGGTGGTAGGCGCAGGTGGAACGATACCCCCACAGGATGCATATGTTAAATATCGCGTTACTGAAGAACTATTATAGCTAGAGTCTTCAAATATGGCTAGAGCCAACATTATGGTAAATTATAAATTTTACAAAAAAAAATGGGCGGGGTAGACGCAGGAAGAGCAGTACACCCAAAGAACGAAATTATTTAATACCGAATATCTGAAGACAGAAGTCTTCAAGCTTCATAGGACCCACTCTTATGGTTAACTACACCTTTCAAAATGCTAAGTAAGGGAGTAGGTGCAGGGGTAGCAATACATAATATATGAATGGAAAAGCGTATGGTTGTTCCCTATAGTTTCCTAAACTACTGAGCCGATTTTTCTGAAATTTCCGCAGTCATTTTCTGACTACCCGATACATTGGCTATTAATATATTTTGTAATTTTTTAGGTGGGCACGAACCGTCCGTACAATGAATGACATTAAAAAGTTCTACATTTTTGGAGTACTGCAAAAGTGAAAATATTCCAATTTTGTACAAATAGCTTAGATAATAATGCACAACGTCTACGAATGACACCTCCGAAAACACGTTACTGTAAAAGCGATTAAATTTAGTGCAAAAAGCTTATCAATACACGAGGTCTGTTTTAAACAAATTTTACTAATTTTATTTCGGGGAAATAAAGCGCTACGGGTTAAGCTAGTAATATAAAAGGGTTCAATATTTATTTTAATATCGACATAATTTAAAGATAAAGACAATTTTGTAAAAAAAAGTCTGTCAAGAAGTATGAATATTTGAAATTGGCTAATTTAGCGGTATGGAATGGGTTAATAAATCGGTTTGCTTTAAATACCATTTAACAAAAATAAAAATTATTTGTTTATGTACATATGTATTTACATACTAATTATATTAGTTTTTGATTATATCAGCAATACTTTTTCTTGTTTTTAGTTGCCAAAAATTGAAATAAGTTTAATTTGAATACAACGACAAAATTAGCAAAGACAGCAACCTGCAGAAATGTAGCCGTATCGTCGTGAAAATAACCGTTTTTGTATACACAAATGTATTATATTTTGATATATTGAAGCCCCGGGTCTCCACGTAGAAATATGTATGGCGGCAAACGTTTAAATTTGCGACGTGTGGACCACATATTGCAATGAGAGGCAATTTATTGCGCAATTATTGCTCTTCTGATTGCTTGAGCAATTATTGCTTAGCAAAATGCTGTCAAATCAGTTGACATTTATCTGACATTTAAGTTTTCTGTAAGTTTGTTTATATAATCGGCAATTATTGCGCCATTGTTCTGCAGACGTTTTTGCTTGTGCTTACCAAAAAAAAAAAATTGCTACTTGGAGACACAGCATTATACCGTGTTCAGATAAGCACCTTAATAATTGACTTTTACGCAATGAATGCCATTATTAAGCTCAATTATCCATACAGAATTGCAATTTAGTTATTGCTCAATTAATACGAAATAGTTATAAATATTGAGTAAAATTAAAATGCGACCCTTTCACAAGTGTATTTAGTGAGTAAAACCCAACTCACTAAACAAAGTGTTTTGCCATTTTTGACAACAACTGAGCAATAAAAACAAAGGTCCATCCATTAGTTCTGCGTTTTTTCATTAAAGATGTCAAAAGTTGTTTACATTTTGCTTAAGTTAATTGCCAATTGCTAATTGAATTAGCTAAATTGTGTATGTGTGAACAGAAAGATAATTATGCCAATAAACTGAATATTGACTTAATCAAAAAGGTATGTATATCTGAACAAAGTATAATGAAAATTATTCTTTACTTTGTAAAAACAAACAATTTAAATGCGCTTAATGATTTGTATTGTAATGATATGTATGTATGTTGCCACATTTATATAAAAAATTAAAAATGAAGAAAAATAAAGACACAGAGAATAGAAAATGTGATTTTTCTCTACAGCGTTCACCAAAAAACCCCAAAAAATCACGGTCTGAATCTGCTGTAACAAGCACAACATAAAATCTGAAATCTTATTTTGGGAATTTTTAAAATGTTGGGATCCTGTACAGGTATTTTTTCGAGGTAAAGTAACTTTTACCAAAGCCGTAAAGTACTTAGGTACCTAAACATGCCTATTTCATATTTAAAACACAATTGTTACAGCAATGTTTTCTTTAAATTAAACTCGTTTAACAACCAATAATTAACTACATGGTAACGAACTTTCAAACTTAAATAAAGACAAAATTTCAATCACTTTCTTTTCTTGGTATTTTTCTTCTCAAGAATTTCCATTGGAAAAGGGATATTTTTATCAATAAATAAAAAAAAACAGAAACCTGTATCAAGATAAAAAAAAAGAAAGTTTAATTTGCTGTTTTAGTGTGTTGTTACTCTGGCCAAGTAAATGGGTGAAATTTAATGGTTGTACGCACAGAAATGTTGTTAGCACACATGTTTTACACACCTTTAAAATTTTATATGCAAGTCTTACACTGATATTCGATGTACGGGTGTGCTGTCTTAATGTCACAAAAGTAAAAGTTTTTATTTGTTGTTTACTTTCGAATATATGAATGCAGTATGGTTATATTTCGGATTTCTAAGGAAACGAGTCACATTTTTTCTTTTTTACTTCATTGAAATTTTTAATAAACTTTGTCGCATTAAATTGATACTGATATGTAGTTGACAAGAAATAAACAAATTTTACTTTTCCTTTGGCTGAAAATACTTGTTTAAACAAAAATTGATTTGTAATAAATTTTATTTGTTTGTAAGTAATGTGCCAATGAATGAAAATTCAATTTTTACAATTGTTGACATGTTATTGGTATCTAAAGAATGTATTTTTTTTGTCAGTATGAGAATTTTTCTGTACTTTTGTAATTTTGAGTCTTTGAAGTGCAAATGTTTTGTTTGTGTTCTAAAGTGTGTCTACATGAAACTGGCAAATAATAATAATAGTTTTTGTCTTTGTATTTTTTTATTTATCAGAAATCAAAGATCTAAAACAGCTACATTTTTGTTCAATTTTTATTTAAGTTGTTTACTCGGTTGTTAGTTCAATGAAGCCTTATTAAGGATCTGGCAAATATAATTGCGTTTAATTGGAAAAAGTTTATTGTTAGTTCTTGTCCATATTATCAAACATTTTCTGCAAAACATTTTAGTTTGATGATGAAAGGGAAAGAATAAAGGAAAAGTGTACTTTGTTTTGTGTACAATCAGTTTTTGTGAGTTTGTTATTCAGACGAAGAAGAAGAAAAAGAGAAGTACAACAAAATACTTAAGTGCTCCAAAAGAAATGTTTCATTCTATGGACACGAATGCAGTACAAAAGTGAGTTGAAGAAAGTTTTTGCAGCAAATGTTTCATAATATGGACAAGGATTAAAGCTTCGCACAGGCGGTGGTCAGATCTTACAATAATGGAATGTCTGGGAATGTGCGAAATTATACTGCCAAAGAAAATTGGCCACTAATAGTAAATTTTCAGTTCAGAATATTGTAAGAAAACCATACAATTTCATTGACAGTTGTCTGTCTGAGAATACATTCAACTGCCAACAAAAATTGTCAGTTTGCACGGTTGTCAGATAATTGCATGACAAGAACTGCTTTTAGACAATGTCAGAAAATTTATATTATTTTATATGGAAAAAGTGCAAATAATGTTATTGAAGGGAAAAAGGATTAGCAATGATGTTTACTTTTTATGTTGTTTAAAAAAGGTTTCATTGATTTTCATTGAAATTAATTTAAAGTTTGCAATATTGCACATTTTTTGTTTTTTCTTGTCACTCATGCATATCAGAGATGGAAACTATGGTCAAGTTGTACTTTTTTTTTAATTTTCATAATTAATAAAAAGTTGTTTTTCTAAATAAATCTATCAATAGATGAGCCAAAAAATATAAATTTGGTACCGTCTCAAAAATATTTGCAGCGTTGCCAATAGAAACAGGTTTTTGACGATGGTGCCAAAATTCGCCCATAAGAACTAAGCTGCCAAAGTCTGACAATGATCTGCCAATTGCAACGAATTTCATTGGACGAACAATGCTTTTTCTAACAACGTTGTAAAACAAAAATTGCCAGTTAACACGGTTGAAAGACATATTTAGCACATTTAAGCTTCAGAGAAATACTTATAGGTGTAAAAAGATTTTTTTTGTTTTCCAAATATTTATTATAAAAAAAAATTACAGAAAATCTTTTTTTATTCATATCGAACAGCACTTAGCGTTAAACCATCTTTAAACACTTAAAATTTATCGTTTAAGCTACCAATATCGTAGTGCTGCCACATGTTATTTTTTTATATAATACATGGGACACTGATTTATAGTTGTTGAGTTTAAACTACATATAAGTTCAAGTTAAGTTCAACTAAAGCAGCGTTTTAGCCATCGGAGCAAGTTAAACTCTCTTTTTGGTTTAAAATGTGTTTAAACCAACAAATATTTAAATCAGTAAACATATGAGCCATCTGTAAACGCATCAAATTGGGCGTTTGAGAAGATTTATAGTAGTGCTGCCGCATGTTATTTTTTAACTACATATATTACATGCGATAATGATTTATTGCTTTTGAATTTAAACTACATATAAATAAAACTTTAGTTTAACTAAACCATCGTTTAAACGTTCACTGATTTTTTAGCCCTAAATAATAAACAGGCACAACTCAAAATTTAAATAAGTTTAGGAGAGACAGAAATTTGGCTTCAAAAACATGGTTGCAATTTTTTAATTAAATAGAGTTTCACAACTGCTTAAAAAGGTATGTTAAGATAAATTTAAAGGTTTATTTATAAAAAAAAAACTATTTTGATAAATTTTGAGTTGTGCCTGTTTATGATTTAGTGTACGATATGTACATAATTGTAAGCAAAATTGAAATGTATGCCTTTAAACAAATATCGAACCATAAATATATTTTGGTAATTAATCCAATAAGGTTTTTTAAAACATAAAACGAAACTGTTAATGGTTTATTTATTTATTTAACATGTTACAAAAAAAATAATATACACAATGGCCATGTACATAATTTAAACACATACATATGAAAACATACTGATCCATTCCTTTTACGACTACAAACTCCATTTTTTCTGATGTTTTGTTAAATGCCAGCAAAAATATAAAAAAAATAAGATAAAAAAAATTTAAAGTTGACACATTTTTGTAATTTCCACTTATAGGCACTGCTATGCTATCACACGTTAAAAAATACTGCTGGGCGTTACTGTAAACGAAGAACTACAAACTATTGTTTGATTACACTGTGTCACAAATTTTCAACAAAGCGTGATCAAATAAATCTATTTATGTAAAATTGTCCGCTGAATCCGAATGTGAAGTCAGAAGTGTCAAAAGTGGATCAGTTTTCGAGATATTCCAAAATATTCGACGGATTTTGTCTTTATCTTTATTCAAAGATAATAAAATTACTAAAACAACCACAGCTCGTTCGTAAAAATTGTTTAACTTATTTTTTTTAAACAAACAATAACATTTTATTAAGTTTTAACACTTACGACGTTAGCTTATTTCAATACTCAAAAAACCAAAAAAAGTATGTGGGTTAATTCAATAAATCTTCGGTAGCTTTTTCATTTTTGCACCAATCTAAAATGTTCGTATTGAAATAAACTAATGCCCCATGCAATTAAACGTTACAATTTTATTTGTTTGGTATAAAAAAAAATAACTCGAAAAGGGCAAAATTGCAAAAAGTCATAAAATTTTCCACGAAGTTTTAATTTTTGTCCCCTGTAAATCTGTCATTTCTTGACCAATCTTCACTAGCAATCCATTGTTATTTTAGTAATTTTATTATCTTTCATTAAAAAAAGAAATACACAATCCGTTTAATACTTTTGAAGATATTAGCATTTAAGTTGCATCATCTTTTTTAAAAACATAAAAAACGGTTATTTTGGAATATCTCGAAAACTACATTCTGACTTCATATTCGGATTAAGCGGGTAATTTTACATACAAATTAGCTGCTAAGTACATTAAGTCAAAAAACTGTGTGCTATTAAAACGCTATGCTTGTAGTAGGGAATTCATTTAATCGGGCTTTTGCTTTAATCGCTTAACCGCTCGATAAATTAACCGAGGTTTGGGTTTAATCGATTAATTTTGTTATTGATCGGTTAACCGATTAATAAAGTTTTGTTATAAATTAAGTAATTCCATTATATAAAAAATTATTTATTGTTTGGAGTTTATTAGCAAAAAACGAACAATAACAAAATGTAATGCATAATGTAAATGGACATTATGTTACTTTAAAGAGTGTCATAAGATCTCTGAAAGGAATGTCATATGGTCAACGGCCACTAGCACACTTTTTGTTCTGGTGTAGTTATTGATTCCATTATTGTCAAGCTCTAAGACGAAAGATTGAACAAATTAACATATTAATTATTTTGGATAGTATCAAAAATGTCGAATTTTATAATTCTGTATTTGAAAATCCTAAACTTTATAAAACTTTGTTATATACATATACCGTTACCATAAAAGAAAAAACACTAACGATCAGCCGAAGAAGTGCAGAGAAGCTTTAGGTAGCAAAGTCGGTGTTTGTAATACAAGAAATTTCTCCTCTTTGGTATAACAAACATCAGCTTTACTAACTAAAGTTTCTTTTCATAGTCGGCCTTCGGTAGGTCAAAAAACGAAATTGAAATTTTCGAAGTCGCATATTTCCTATAGAACTCGCCTGGAACATTTCTCTGTTAAAAAAAAACTCAAGATCCGGCAAAAATTAAGAACTCTGAATTGTTTTTAGTTTTGTGATAGTCTTGGTGTCTCAATTTGGAAACAAATGGTGGCCCTCTGGATATACCCAAAATCCAAAACTTAAGCTCGAATACCATTCCTTAACTGTCATCTGAAATTTAATTCCAATCCGTTAAGAAAATCCATAATTATTTTAATTTTTTTTCAAAATTTTTAAAAGTGTCACAATGTCAATGGACCTAATGACACTTTTAAAAGTGTATTATTGCCCATTTACATTATGTCACTGTGACATTATGACCTGTCATTTTTTAATGACTGTTAATATTTAATATAAATATTGCGTATTATTTACAATGACACAAGTATTATCGGAATTCATACCTTGTGCATCTTGCAATTCTTGTAAATCTTGATTTAAGACAAGACAACAAAAAAACGCATAGATTTTTAATTCACTTTGTTTGTGTCATCTAAAATACTATCATTTAACATTTATGCATTTTGTTGTTGTCGGTTTTAAATCAACATTTACAAGACCTACAAGATCTGCAATGTCTACAATAGCAATCCTTGAATTTCACTAATATTTTTGTGACCATGCTTTAACCTGTTGTTTTCTCTGCGTGCAGTCATTTGTCCAAATCACCCTCTATGCCACAGTACAAATTTGCATCAATTTTACCTGTCAATACGCAATGTTGCCGTAGAAAACACAACAACAATAACGTTATAAAAAAAGTATACAAATGAACAAAAAACGTACAGAAAAAATAAATAATACTGCAAAAATATTTTTACTGACAACATCATTTTGGGCAACAATGGAAAACAGATTCTACATCGTTTCGGTATTGATGTCAAATAATGTTGTTTTTTTGGTGTTTTTATATGTATCTTGTTTTTTTTTGCCGTTTTTGTAGAAATGTTACCAAGAATGTGATATGTAAATAATAAAAAAAATTCAAAATATACACAACATCGCACTTTATTTTAAAAACGTACAACTTTTTTCTGCACTCGGTTATATCCATGTCTTAGCACAAGTTACTTGATGCTGTAAAAGTCAGCTTATTGTTATATAAAGTTGCCAATAGTGTTTAGTTTTTTTAACTTTCTTTTAGCTTAAACAAACATTTATTTTTTTTAGTAATCATATAGAACTTCTTTAAAGATAACACATGAAAGTATTCAATGCTTTTAAAAGAAAAGGTTAAATTAAAGAATGGCTTTAAATACATTTTCTCCAAAATTAAAGGCCGGCATGTAAATTTTCTAAATTTTCTCTTTCTAGTAGGAAGCGTTTCAAATGGAGTACCTACCCGGTGGCGAACGTCATGATGATTCATCATAAAACATACTAACAATGTTAAATCATCAATGACATATGCTGAATATTCTTTGGCGTCATACATGAATTTTTTAAGCAATTGTCCAAAATATCATAGATGACCAGAACTGATTTTGTTCGTTAGGCTTCCGCGTATTAGTGAGGCCTAACAGACAATATCATCGATATTCAGAAAATGTTGTCAAGTTTCAATAAACTTCAATGCTGTGATAAACAATAAAATAACATACAAGCATAATTTAGTAATCCGTTATTCAACCATTGAAGAATAGCAGACAAATTTCAGCATAATTCAGTTTTTTATCGAGTGATAACAGACAATGTCGATTACTTTCAACTTTCTTTTATAAAGTGAATCTTTCATAAAAATGTCTGCAAAACTGTATATCAATTTGACAAAGTCGCTCAAAAAACGCCACCGGGTAAGATCCCCCAACAACTTACACACATAGTCAAAAAATATTAAAATAAAATAAACTGAGTACGGCCAGACACTAACACACATTGTCAACAAATATTAAAATAAAATATACTGAGTGCGGCTGTTCTCTTAAAACACATTTCTGTATTTCAACGGCAAATCATGTATGCGTTTATTATGTGTAAAAAAATTCGACACATTAATATAAAATAAAACAAGTAAGAGTGCTATTTTCGGCTATGCCGAACCTTATATACCCTTCACCATGGTGCAATAAGAACAAAAAGTTATGTAAACGCCCACATTATGTCGGATGTTGTGTTTTAATAATTAAGATGCTTGCACCTAATTTGGAAACTTTGGCTCTTGCCGTTCTCAAGATATACAGAAAAAAAAATACAACAACAAGGGATTTTTGGAAAAATTAAGAGGTAGTCGTGGTTTTTTGCTCATTTGGATCGATCTGGCTGATTTGGCGTCATTTTTTTTTGTTTATTAACATTTTTTATAAAGGCATTTTGGCATTTACCGTCTCAATTCTAGCAACAAAATGCATGTTGTTTTTTTTATTGTTTCATTGTTGTAGTACTGAGGTCACTTTGTTAATACATTTTGATTGTACTCGTTACATTTTTTTTTTCTAATTCTATTTGATAATATGCGTTGGGTGAAGGGTATTAAATATTCGGCACAACCGAATATAGCACTCTTACTTGCTTTGTAAGAGCTTTAAAGATAGTAAAATTTTTCAAAATTGGTTTCTCGTTTAATTATAGGATGATATTTGTTCATGATTGTAAGCAAAAAGCATGTTTGGAGCTTTGGGGTAGCAATAATAAAATAGTTATCGTTCAGGTACGCAATGAATTTACTGATTTTTAAATACGTGCTAAGTAATATTAAAAGCAGATAATTCTAACTTTAAAGCTTTCAAATTAATTTTTACACAGAAAAGATTCTCCAAAATTGTTTATCAATTAAAGCATTAATAAAAAATAAAATTCGTTTTAATTAAAAATGTAATCAAGTAAATTAAACGTTTAATCAATGTTGATCAAGTGAATTTAAAGCTTAAATGATACTATTAATTTGTAATATCACAAATTTTATTGAAATCAATTTTTATTTTTTCTGTGTACGCAGAAATAATTTTCTCAAAATTGTTTTCAATTAAATCAAGTTATAGCCAATTCACATGAAGGCTTTCACGACGTCGCATATGTAGACGTCTCTTTTGGTTTGTTGGCGAGCGGTGTAGAGAAGAAAGAGGGGTTAACAAAACGATTCGTTTTGTGTTTTTCATGTCGTTTTTTATATTTCTCCTTTAACTTTTTCTTTTTACGTTTTATTCTTTTTCTTACTTTAAAGTGTGTGGTTGAAAATACCGTGACTCCTCGATTATCGATAACAGACGGGACCGGCAGCGTTCTTGATTATTAATTTTGTTTTGGTGTGTTTCATATTTTATGTAAATATATAATGTATTATTATGTAAACATGAGGAAACAAGAAATGGGCAGACTATGCTTCCAGTACGTGGGGAAATTCTCTTTCTTCGTTTATTTAAATTTGTTTTATTTATTCAAAAGTAAACTAAAAAAAGATAATTTGTTTATAATTTCGGATGACAGAGGTAATTTAAATCAATGCAAATAAATTGTTTTATTTTCCAGTTAATTGATGCTGGCGGTTAATCGAAAGATGGATAATCAAGGTCATACTGTAAATAAAAAAAGACATGCAACCAAAAATCATCGTATGAATGCAAAGAGATTTTGGAAGTTGCTTTAAAAGGGAATCAAGATAAAACGACGTCGTAAAAGCCTTCATGTGAATTGAGTGTAATTCTGTTTCAAAAAATTTTTTTACTTGTTCCAATTAATTTGCCTTAATTGAAAATAATAACTATAATGCTATAATGCTTCAAACATTTTTAAGGTTTCAAACAATTTTTTAATTGTTTCAATTAACTGTGTTGATTGAAAAAAATATTTTGATTTGTGTTTACGTTTTATATATGGGCTATTTCAAATTTTTTGAGCACCCGCTGAAACCTACATACTTTGGCTCTTATTTCGTTAAGTTTTATGAATTGAAAAAAACGTTGGACAGGGCTTGGATGACTATACTTGAAGAATATGACGTGCAAAAGTCTTAGCCTTAAGAATTGGTGGTCATCTAAAATTCGAAAAATTAAAAAACGACTTGAAACTTGAAAGAGTTCTTTCATCCATTCCGTTTTCTTTGTAATAGTTTTTAGCTTTCAGATCCAAACCAATACAAAATATAGTCACTAGACTTGAAGGATATATCCAAGTTAATATTTACAAGTGAAACCAAAATTTTCCGAAATTTGAACTTTTTGAAGTGTTTTTTCGCCGTTTAATAAAAATGAGTTTTGAGCGCAGGAATGAAAAAACTGCGTAATTTTATAAAGTTTGAGGCTTATCAAGTTGTTGTCCGTGTATTTAAAAAAGTATTGAAGCTTTTACAAATATTTTAGTGTGCTAAGAAAGCCCTTAGGGTATTATCCACACCCGTTATCCTTTTTCAATTTTAACAAAAAAATTTTAAACAAATTTATTGGTGCCGTAAATTTTTGAAGTTGCCCCTATGCCTCTTTTTCAATTAAACCTATTGATTGAAACCCAGCAACAAGGAAACCTCAAACTTACAAATGTGTTAATTGATATGATCAATTAGTAATTTAATTAACAGTAAATAATTTCTAACTAATGCATATGAATGCCCTACAGCGACCGTAACCATCAACTTTTTAAAATCAAAATTTTCCGATAAGTTAATTTTAAGAAATAAAGCTCTTTATTTACCTCCAAGTTCACTTGATTTAACACGTCTGTATAATGACTTGCAGGGCTACGTAAAGTTCGAAATCCTTTTAATTTTTTTCGTCTTAAAGCGAAATTTGTTAAATATTTCATGATTCTAAAGTATTTTCTCAGATTATATTTTCTTTTAAAGTTTTTACAGAAGATTTTAATTTGAAAATTTTTTGGCATAGTTTTGTAAAGTTTTCTTAGTACCTCAAGGGTACGGTAACTAAAGAGTTCTAAACGCAAATTTAAATTTTTTTAATAAGCAAAAAGTTCAAGATTATCCCAAATGTCCGAGATAAAATGATAATAACAATTTTAAATGGCGATCTACTTGGTTCTAAAATGCAAAGTGGAATTAAAAGTAGCGTTTAAAAAACTGCAAAGTAGAAAACCTGCCAACTGTTGCTTTTACTTCTGATTCGTTAAATAAATATAAACAGTCGCTGCCAATACAACTCAAAAAGCGAAAAGTTGTACACAATTTTTTCCTTTTTTTGATCCATAGTTTTTGGTTTCGATTCCAGTTTTTAAACCCTGATAAAAAGTCTTACAGAATAATAAATGTAATAAAAATAAAGGTGTGTTCAATAAACTTTGGATTATAAAGAGATACATGCAAAAACAAACGAAACAAATGAAACAAGAAAAAAATATATATATTAAATTAACATGGCGCAATGTGGATGAAAAATCATAGTTAATTTCTACAAAAGTGTTGACTTCATTTTAAATTATCTCGGTTTCATGTTTCGTTTAAATGAAAAATGTCAATATAAAATTGTTCAATATTGAAACCATAAAAATCTGTTTTACTTGTTTTTTATAAAAAAAAACACTATAAACAGAAAAACCATAACCTCTTTTATTTTTATGATTAAAATAATCTAAAAACAGAAGACAAATTCCCATATTCTTTTTGTTAAAACTTTTAAGTTAAATAGTACATCAAATTTTTAAATTTTAATGATGATGCGAACCATATCGGACCATTCTGCTAACAAAGGGGAATACAAAAAAGGAGTGAAACATATGTTTAAGACGAATTCAACTACAGGTGGTGTCGGAACTACAACAATCCAATAGCAACAGAAACAATATTGTGTTTTTTGCATTGCATTGTCAGTGTGTACGGTTCAAAATGTCAACCATTCTTAGCAAAACACTAACAAATCAAAACAAATAAGCTCGAACTGTCAAAATCAGATGCCGTTTCGACACCACCTGTAGTTAATTCGCTTTGCATGTGTTGTTACAGAAATAAAAATAATTTAACCTCTCCTTCTCTGGCTCCACGTGTTAAGTGCTTTGAATTATTTTTGAATAAATGCATATGTTTTCTTCCAAGGTTCTTCTCACTGTTATTTCAGACTCAAGCCAACTTGGTTCTGCATGAAATTCATGTCGTTTTCTTCAAGGTTTTTCGGATTGTTATTTCAAATATAAATGACATTTTGCTCTAACTTTAATGCAATGTTAAATTAACATGTTTTATAGTTACATATTTTAAAAGATAAAAGTGGTGCTCGCAAGTTATTTTTAAGATCATGTTTAACTAACATTAAGTAACTATGAAGCAAAATCACTACCGCAAACTGTAGAATCAACCTTGTTTCGAAGATTTTTCTTTGATTTTTTTGGTGTGTAATTAAGTTTTTTTAGTATTAAAACCATATTAATTTTAGCTCATCTTTTTGCAAAGTAATGCTAGAAACCCAACTACGGCGAACGTTGAAGTATTCGCTTTATTCAGCCAAGTTGTGTTTATACCAAAAATTTATTTTGAAATTTTTTTTAACAATATTAAACTCATTGTTAATTTCAACTCTATAACTTTCCTTTTAATTTTAGATCACAATGAAATTTGTTATCTTATTGTGTGTACTCAGCGTACTGTTACTGCAACAAACTCTGGCGTCACCTGTTAAACTAAGCGAACGTCAAGAACGAGCTTTGGCACGCCAACAGTCCTCCAATGATATTGCTCCCGCTGTCGTTCAAGCTGCCGATGAAGATGATGACGATGAGGATGATGATGACGATGAACCTGATCTAGGAGATATTATTGACGATGATGATGGTAACGTCTTACTTTTTCAATTAACATTTCTATTTTCTTCCATCCTTTCAACTTTATTATTATTTTCTTTACATAAAAATAAAATTTCTGGTAACATGGTAAAAACAATGATAATAATCTATCTCATTACCTTTATTTTTTTTTTGTTTGTAGCTTAGTAACAAGGAATGTGTATTCTTTAATTCCTTTCTTAAAAGCAAATGAAAAAAGAAATACCTTTTCTCTACACGTAGATAAAAAGCAACAGATAAAAAAACATACATAGAATTTTCAAATACATGCTCTAATCTAGCCATTTGTTCACACATGCAATGAAACTTTAAATATATATAAATAAATACATACATACATAGATAACGTTCATGTAATTAAGTAATAGAAAATGTCCCATTTACATAGCTAAACATGCAAATATACCCAACTGACTCTGGTTACCAAATAAAAACATTTTAGTATTTAACTCAAACCTATTCACCCCCTTTAAACTAATTACGTAAATTAAAACCAAAAACGTTTACACATTAAATGCCGTGTCTGCTATTCCTTAAAAAATCTCATATTTTATGGTAGATGTAAACACAATCTAACACAATTTCATATATCCTTTTTACATTACTTGTATTCCTTGTGTGCATACAATGTTAACATATGTGTATGCGTATGTGTCTATTCTAGTACAGAAGTGTAATAATCTAAGAATAATAACACCATTTTTAAAAGAAATTTCCTTTTCCTTTTGGCGTTTATTATAAAAATGTGTGTTTAGTATCAACTAAAATCCTTTCAAGACATATTGTATTTTTTTAGTTCTTTTACTCTACACTGTGTTCCCTGGAGAAATGAAAATTAATAAACCTTAATAATAATAATAATAAGGTGGAAAACTCATTTTGTGTCAATTGATTTTAACATCTACATATACACACGCAATTCATATTTAAAGTCCTCGCAAGATTCAATCCAGAAAGACGTATATTCGTCCTTTTGCTATTAATGCAAGAGAGACAGAAAGAAACAACAAAGTGTAATGTTGAGAAATGCACACGATTTAACTACACTTCATTCAGCCCATATCTATAGCTGAAAAGATGCGGACACTTTTGCGCCTCATCCTCTATTTTGAGAGGAAACTCTGCTCTATTAAGCTTATTTAATGTTGATATGCATGAATTTGTTAAATAGTGACTGATGGAATGAAGGGAATGAAGCTTCAGCCATCTAAGGACGTATCTGATTTGAAATAAGTATCCGTCTATTCTTTTTTTCAACCTGTAGTGAAGGGTTTTCAGTCTTAGTGGACATATGAATGTAATGTTTTCTTACAAGGAAAAAAAGTGCGCCGTACACCCTCTTGTATTGACCTCAAGTATTTCGTTCTAGTACTTATCCACCAGATTGATGTTCGTACAACCCTAATGTCAGGAAATTAAGGCTCGCAAAATACTACCATTTATCTTTTTCTAAGGATGTAATTTGACAATTC
The DNA here is from genome assembly GCA_949318255.1 of Pollenia labialis. Lineage (NCBI taxonomy): Eukaryota > Metazoa > Arthropoda > Insecta > Diptera > Polleniidae > Pollenia > Pollenia labialis. Next base: position 105,456,367 of record OX439140.1, read on the forward strand.
CTGCAGAATCATTTTTAAATTTAATTAGAAAATTACAATAAAAAAAAATCGTTATTGTTTTGCTAAGGAAGTTTTTCTAAAATTCCTGCAGAACAGTCGGCAGTATAGGATTTTATCAGAGGCGGTGCATTTAATTCACAAAAGACGAAACATAAAACGCCATATTTGTATGGGAGCCTCCCCCCCCCAATGGGTGGTGATAAATGACTAGTATCTTTTGACAAAATGTTAAAGACTAAAAACTAATTGAGGACGGTCATACATTTGACCCGTCTAGGAGCTTTCTACAGCTAAAGGGGCCAAATTGGAGAATTTTATTATACCGCCATATTTTTATGTTTGATATTTTTATAGTTGTCCCCTGCAGCGCGCAGAATGCTCCTAGATGGGTCAAATGTATGACCGATCTCAATTGGTTTTTTGTCCTTAACATTTTCTCAAAACATACGGAGTCGCGATTTTTTGTGGGTACTTCGACTCCTAATCCGACTTCGGTACAAAAACCCCAACTCCGACTCTTCAACAACTGTTAAACTAACTTCTACCTTGTCGATTAACTAATAATTTCCTACCTAATTTTTTTATCTTGTGTTTGATGCAATTTTGGGTAAAATTCCCTCACTTATCACTAGGGTGATCGATCGAATAGTAGTCGCCCGGTTTTAACCGGTTATTTTAGTTTTGCCCAAGTCGAATATTTCAAAATGTCCATTTTTCAAATATCGAATAAACCGGTTATCTTAGTAAAATAAACCGGTTATTTAAGAAATGTGTAATTTATAAACGTTTTCCTTACTTTTGTTATAAATGAACTCGTAATTTAAGTATTTTTCTAATTGAATATTTGGCAAACTTAAACTTTTTATAAAAAATGTCAAAACAAAATGAAACAAAAGTCAAAAAAACATTATGAGCAATGTAAATACAAATCTCTTATATAAGTGTGTGTTCTTGTAGCAAATACCAAAAACAATTTAAAGTACTACAAAAAAAGTTCAGCTTAAACTGACTTAAAAGAAATTTGTTCTTAAACGGCCCTCAAATGATAAGTTGCAAAGGTTCTTTAATGGCACGACTTATTAATCATTTTTAATTAGTCTACAAGCTTGACATAAATATAAGCCAGTAAAACTTGACCCTGTTCCAAGTAGTTTTTAAGAGACTGCAAATAATACTTTACTAAAATATGCTGACAAAAATGAAAGAAAATCTCTTAAGTAGTTTAAGCATATCTTCATGCTTAAAACAAAAACATACCGGCGGAATCAACGTTATGGAAAAATTCATCAGTTTTATTTACTAAAACACCAAGAACTTTAAACAAAATTGAAGGAATCAAAAATGTCCTGGAAGGGTTTAAATTGTATGATCGACGAATTGAAAGATATTTCATACAAAAAGCATGTTAATATAACTATTGTTTCTATAATGCTGAAACAAAAAAAAATTTAAATATATAATCCTGGATAAGAGGTTTTGTTTGCCACTTTTCAAAAATATGGCTGAAGTTTACTGCTTCATATAGACATGCTTAACCAGCAACAAATTAAAACTCATTGTCTGGTCACGTTTTTTTTTTATCGTCAAATATTTGTGGTCTGAACATACCTTATGGAGTTTTTTGGTTCCATACCTTCGTGAATTGTTTTGTTTTTATTCTTATTTACTTTTTATTACAAAAACTAATTTGATTTTTGTATATTTATGTATTCGAATTAAAACCGGTTAACCGGTTATTTTTAAAATGTCTAACCGAAAACCAGTTTTTTAAAATAGCAACTATTCGGAATATTCGAAAACCGGTTATAGAAAAAAGTCGAATAATCGATCACCCTAGTCAATACAGCTATTTAAACTGAATTTTAGTTAAGGTTTTCTTGCTTAAAGACTTCCAAAGTTTAAAGTCAGGCCTGTCTAGTCTGAAAAACATCTTAAGACCTAAACAATAAATATTTCTCATGTCAAATGGTGTAGCTAGAAATGTCTAATACAACCGCAAGAAAACAAGCGAAAACCAAAACACAAGTACCAATTGTGAGTGTTTTCTTTTATCTTTGAATGTGCATGTATTTGTAAAAAAATCTTAAATAGACCATTTACGCACTTTGTACTCTATGTATGTTCTTTCATTTTGCCTAAAATACTATCTGTCTCAACTATTTCTTTTATGTTTATTTTTTTATTTGTTTTTTTTTCTTTCACCTCTTCAGTAGAAGCATTCTATTTCACATCTACGTTATCAAACGAAACACCACAACTTTACAAAGTTTTTACAACAAAAATAGTAGAGAAAACTTGGCATTAACAATTTTATCGCCAACACATCCAGCACTTCTTATAAAAGTAAATTATGTTTATATCTACGCATCTCAGCGCTTTTATCACAAACTGATGCTACGAAAGAGAGTTTTCTGCCAAATACACCTAACTAGTCTTTTAAAACTATTATACTTTATGTAATGTTTAATTCCCTAACTGGCTGTCATTTAATCCAACTAACTGTATCACTGTTAGTCCTTCGGTTAGTCAGTTAGTAGGAAACTGGTGGTGTCTGTGTAACTGAGAGTGTTTTGTGTATTTTTGTTTGTTTGTGGCCCATACCATAATACTTTTATGTTCTCTTTCTTTTTCATGTGTTACTTCTATGCATGAATAACACAGTTCTCTTTATTTCGGGGCTTTCAGATGATGATGACGATGATGATGATGAAGATGATGACGATGAGGAAGAAGATAGACCACAAGGTCAAGCTGCCCCCAACTCGGGTGCCGATGATGATGATGAAGAAGATGATGACGATGATGATTACTTGGATAGATTATTCGATGATATCTTAGGTGGTAAGTATATGTGAAATTGACAATTTTGTTATTTTGTTTTTTATCTATGTGAAAAGAAAACACTTGTTTTGTGTGTGTTCAGTGTTGACAAAATGTAAAGAACTAGAAAATACTTTAACATGAATTAGAACCCAATACACTACGAGCACGATTTACGTAACAGATTAGAAAGAAATCAGTGTAGTTAAAATATTTTTAAAGACATTTTGAAGTATATTATGTTTAACTCAACCATATTATTGTCACCGACAATCATATTATGGTTAAATCCATCCACCACCAAGCAACCAAAACCATATTATGGTAGCCTTCGAACATGTTATGGTTAATAATAACTAACATATGTTTATCACTTATAATATCATAGTTGGTTTTCAACCATAGAAAAGAGGAAAATATTATTGTTAATTTAAAAACAAATTATTGTCATGTTTGGTTATGGCTTCTTGATTGAGGACTAATTAAACCATAATATGACTGTCGGTGACAATAATATGCTAAAATTAAGCACGATATGTTTAAAATTTTATTTAAAAATAGTCTTGCTGCAGGTTACCATTTTTCAACATGGTCAATTTGGTAAAACCTGTACATACTTAAATGTTGAATATACATTTCAAAATATATAAATTTGCAGAGAAATCGCTAAATATTTTAATAAAACAGAAAAAGTTACATTAGTCGATGGTTGCGCAAATCGAACTCGTACTGTAGTTGAAATATGGCTCTAGGTTAAACGTTGTTACATATATTAGATCATTTATTTCATTTTAAAGACGAAGGACTTTTGGAAAATTTAAGGCACTTAGGCCCGTTTTCCCAACTAACCTAAAGCTAACGGTAGGATTTTATCGGCCGTATAAAAAGTGTTCCATTATCACAACTTTACCTTAACCTACAAGGTAGGATGAACCTTAATTTACTTTACCGCTCACTTACGGTTAAAGTTAAGTTTTTTAATGGCAACCTTTTTAAGGCCGGTTAAAGTTTACTTTAAGCTATCGGTAAGTTTTGAAAACGGGACGTAGAATATTTTTACAATATAAATGTATTCAAAGTTTTTGGCATCGCACATACGGGTTTTCTACCCGTTCAAAGTTATTTAATAATATATTTAAACTTCCAACCACTTCCTTGTTAACTTTAATGTATCTAAACTATTTTGCAATAAAGTATTCATTAAGTCCTTCCCTCACATGGAACATATGTATGTGTCCCCGCCATCTTTTACAGCTTTTTGCTAAACTTATTCAATTAATTTATTTAAAGGGCTATACACAGGTATTTTAAAGTAGTAGTCGTTGCGTTGTTAAAGTTGGGAAGCCTGAAAAAGTTTGTGGTAGAAAGAATTGCAAACCAAGGATATATAAAGAAACATTGTAATAAAACTATGTATATTATGGTAATTTATGATTTTGAGATCAATCAACGTTTAATATGAAATTAATCTTCTGAATCGCTACGATGATTGGGAATGCCACGGTTTCTCATCGTCCTGATCAGTATCCGTGTCTTAAGCAACCTCTTTTAAATCAGAATCCGACTCAGGTTAAGATTCAGGTTAAGCAGGAATCATCTTCGAAATTGCGTGTTTTTGGTCTCACTCCTTTCTACACAGAAACAAATTTTCTCCAATTAAAGCATTAATCAAATTAAATTAATTAAAAATTTCCTGCTGAATCTGAACAGTCGGAAATGTTTGTTTCATGCTTCAGCGTCTACAGCATCCCACGTGCCGTTTAAATTATGTTTAAGTTGCGACTAAGGCAAACGCGCAGTTAGAGCCAATGGGAAACCGGGATGGGTTGCTCTCTGGTCACTCAACAACAATCGTTACCATGTTTGTGTAACTGCAACCACTTTTAAAAATCGATTAATGTAGCCGGTAAGTTTTTTTTTTTGTTAACATGTGGATTTCGTGCCAAAATAATTGATCATTTGTTAAGGTCCCATGTTCTGCGGTGACGCGAATTCTTGTGTGAGCTTTTTACATCAATCGACACAAACTTTTGTCAAACCGCAGTATTGTCATATACTTAGTGGCAAGTTTAAATATTTTTCTTCTTATTAAGCAATTAAAAACTGAATTTAGCAATTATCCATAATTATTAAGCTAAATATTCTTCTTTTAATAATTTAAGAACAAAATTGTGACAAATGCTGCATTAGTTTTGCTGTAATATTGTCCATTTGCTAACACAAATAACATTAAATGTTATTTGAACTAAATAAAAAAAATAAACGATTCGTTTGTACAATTGAAGTCCGACAATTTTACTAAAGGCGCCCTACACGGCATGTTTTTGTCATCTGACTTGTCGAATTTCCCACTGCAAAATACATACATGTCGTGTGTTACCTTTTTAACTTTGCTTCTGTAAAAGTCAGATGCAAAGTCATCTGACAAAATTTCAATTAGAGCGTGCTCTATTTTCTTCTGACAAACCAGCCGACTTCAGAAATCTATGCCGGGAAGAAACCGTCAGCGGCGTCCACTATTGACAATTTCATTAGCCGGTTGAGGTTGTTATTTTACAATACCGATAAATGTATGTTCTTTTAACATTTTAATAGAAATAACGTACATACATATATAAAAACGTTTGATTATTATACCCAAAATTGGCATCTTCGAATTTAAAGAAAAAAATTTTAAGATGGCTGAACTCTTTTACGGCGCAAATAAAAATGTTTGTGGCGGCAGCACGTTATTTTCAAACCGAGAACTACTTTGGTTTCTGCAATTACTATGAAAAAAAAAAACAGAGACGATGTCAGAAACAAAGTACATGTACGTTTGTGACCGAATATTATAAACCTTATGTAAACCAGAAATTTTGACAGACATGCAAAATTACATGTGACTTTAAAATTTGACATTTCAGATGACAAAAACATGTCGTGTACATTCAGCTTAACATGTTGGTACAATTTGGCAATTCTCATTTTGTATCCCTGTATCAAATGCTAAGAATTACTTTAGTGCCATGAATGTTTATTTAGCTTTAATTTTTATTTAGCTGGTTGACCAGGCTTCATATAAGATTTCTTTCGTTGTAATGGATCCATCTAAGCGATGGACTTGATTATCAAGCTAATGTTTTTTGAAGTGGTTGACAAACATACCATTCCAAAAGGTTTTTCTTGAATGTTTTCTTAATTTAAAATAATGAACTTATACATACATATGCAAGTCAGTTCTTTGCCCATAAATATAAACTACAATTGTGTATGTATGTCTATCGAAAACTTTTGGAGGCCTTCTGTAAGACCTTCCTAGATTTTTTTTTCGGGTCCAGTACTCATGCTCGCATGCCTTCTCAGGAAGATCTTATTGAAGGCCTACCTATTCCCTTCTACTTATATATACATAACTTGTTTTTTTATGTGTATGTAAACATCAGCGTGGCCATTTTGGCATTTTTGCAGCTAGATTTAGCATTTTTTTGTCTGATTTAGCTGCAAATTTTTCATTTAGCATTTTGTTAAGCATTTTTCAACTACATATTTAGCATTTTTTAGCATTATTTAATTTAAGAATATTAAAGTAATCTTTTTTTGAAAAACTACCACACACTTTTGTTGAATGCAAATACAAACCCCTACTTTTTGCTATAGAAACTGTACAATCTTTTAAAGGACCTTTCATATCAAATGGTTTTAAAATTTGATCAGTTTGATCCATTAAATTCATGTTAAGAAGATTTTTTCCCTCAATTACGATTTTGAATTTTTTGGAATCGAAAAGAATTACCCAAGGCGAATTCATTCCAGGTAATCTCGGTACTACAACTCGTACAAAAACCACAAGTAATTTGTTTATGTACAAACATTGTAAAGTGCGATAAACAGAAATGGTTTTATTTCACAGAAACAAAGATATTAAAAAAAATTTTTGACATCAGGGCTTTTAATAGTCTTAATAGTCTATAATAAATTCGACTTGGAGATAGCATAGCTTTTGAAATAGAAAAAAACAAATATGAATTACATGCCGAGATTTTATAGCTCAATTTATATGTCATCTTAGAAAACCGTTTAAAAACTAATAAATGCAAATTAAGCAAACGAAAGAAGAAAATATTGATTTCACTGTAGAAGAAATTACAACTTTGGAACATCAGTGGCTGAAACCAAATTCATATGACAGTTGATTTTTGGATAAATGTATATGGATATACAAATTCATTATATGAAAATCCATTCAGTGAATTAGCTTCGTTTGCTATGCAGTTCTTGGTTTTGCCAGTTAGCAACGCGAAAGTTAAAATTGGGTTTTAGTGGTATACATATCTAAAAAACGAAAATTCGAAACAGAATGACGTTAATATATTATAATGATATCTTGATCGATTCTTCAAAAGCTGAAGAAGAATATGCATTTGATGACGTATTTAATTTATAAAATGAAATATTTTATTAAACATGTTATATAAATTTTATTAAAATACTAAATAATTCCCATTTATGGGTCAAGTTCCTTTGATTTTTTGTTATGGTATGGTACCTTTTGTTTAAAAACTTTTTTTGTACGTATATAAAGACTGAAATATATTTCTTTTATAGTTTTAAGACTTTTTATGTTTTATAAATATTATATTGTTATTCTTTAATCAGTTTGATTTATTGATACGATGTGAGATTATATTATAGGTATTTTAACTAAAATAACAAAAAAATAAAACAATTTAATCTTTAGCATTATTTTTTGGCAGTTTACGATTTTTGTTAGCATTTTTAGCATTATTTTTAAGCCGATTTAGCTGTAAATTATTTTTGGATATGGCCACACTGGTAAACATACATTTTGTGCGCCTACTACGTTTGTAGCAAAAGATTACAAAGACAAAACTAAAAAAACTTTAAAAAAAGTGAATAGAAAAAAGAAGTAAATTTTAATTAGTTTCCTTTTAGTTTTGTGATGAAACAGTTGTGAGTTGTAAGAATTTTTGCTGAAGAAGGCCTTTAATAAGGCATGCTTAAGAACGGAAAGCAGAAGTTCTGGCTGTAAAAAATGTATCAGTATGGAATGGGGTAGTAAAGCCCTATGTCTGTGAAACAAGGTCTTCCAGAAGGGGTTCTGCTTTTTTACCGCTGGGTTGTTATGAAACCAATACATTTTCATAAATAACAACATATTTTAAAGTACATAATTTAGAAAAACATTATTTCGTTGAACCCTTTTTTGCGACTGTAGAGGACGCTCTAAAGTTAGATAATACTGAGTAAAAATTATTGAATAAAATATTGCGTTATTGCACGATTAATTTGCGCGGTTTTCTTACAAATGAAAAAAAATAACTAAAAAAAATAACCAAAACCAAAAATAATTTAATATTTAGGGATAGGAACAAAATACTGTGCATCATTTTAATAGGTTGGGAAGTTATTTATTTATGAATTTATTGATACTAGAATTACAATAAATCTTAATGCTAAAAGCACTAGCAGCATGGGCCATCGGCTTTTTTTTATGAATAATGTGTATGCTTATTAAAAAAAATTTTATTTTTTTTTATATTTCTTTACAGAAGAAGATGATGACGAAGATGATGATGATGAAGTACCCGCTGCCTCTGTACAAAATACCGTTGCCGCCGCTCCAGCCGCACCACTTGAAGATCTTGCTCCCGTCAGTCAAAGTGCTGCCGCTGGTATATCCGATGGTGTCGATTTGCCCGTCGAAAGCGGTAATGCCAACGAACTCTTAACTGCTGGCAACCCTGCCGACAATGAGATAGCTCCCGCAAGTAGCAGCAACAACGAAGGTGAACAAAATGTTTTTTATGATGAAGATGCTAGCAATAGCATTGTAGATGGTATTAGTGGTAGTAGTAGTAGTAGTAGTAGTGTTAGCTCTAGTATTCTTAGTGATATTAGTAATGATAACAAAAATCTCATCAGTAGTAGTAATAGTGGTAGTAGTTCTATTGGTAGCACTAGTAGTACAGAACAAATTCATACACAACAAAACCATAAACCAGAACAACAACAAAATGTACAACAACAACAACAACAGAAAATAACAAACAGTCAACCAGACACGTTGAAACTTACACCAAATGCCATTCAAACATCTAGTAGTAATACTAATAAAAACAGTAATTTTAGTCCAACTCCCAATCTGAATCAAAGTCCTGCTGCAGTATTAGCATCTGCCGGCGGGGGTACGGGTGTGGCAACTGGTGCCCCAGCTGTTACTGCGGCCGCTAATAATGCTGAGGCCAATGATGATGATGAGGAGGATGATGATGATGATGAAGAAGATGATGATGATATTGATGATGGAGTCGATGATATTACAGGTGCCCTAACAGGTGAAGATGACGATGATACTGACGACGATGAAGATGACGATGATGATGATATTATTGGCGAAGATGTCATAGAAGCTAGACGTGAAGCACGTGAGTCTAAAACATCTAAGAAATATACAACTGCTTTAAAAACCAGCAGCAAAAAATCAACAAGTGCTTTGAAGAGTAAAAAATCCATGAAACAATAATCCTTGCAAACAATTTCGCTAGTTAACAAAAAAAAAAAAAAAACGAAACACAAACGACCTCAAAAAGGACTTTTTCTTAATTCACTCTCTCTTTCGTTCTATGTCTCAAATTTTAACTTTCTTAAAGTTAACTTAGATAATTAATAATATTTATTTAAATTCACAAGGACCTAATGATGCTTCCTGTAAAACTTTTAAGATAAAGGACAAAAATTCTTTTGAGTTTTTATTTTTCTTGTTATTTTTTGGAACAAGTTTGACTTTGTTTTTTGTGATCCTTTTTTTTGAAAATTTATGTAGAAAAGTTTCTTTTTAGCTTTTTCGGCCAATGTAACTTTTTAAATTTTTTTTTTGTTTATTCTCCTCCTAACGTAGTTAACTGATTATGATAACGAGTTTGGTGCTAGTCAAACTATGTAAGAAACTATCTTGAAACTTTAAAATCTGCACATTTGCAAAAAAAAAAAATATTCTATTTCTTTTATTTTGTATGTAGAAAAACACGGACGACTATTGTCATTTGCACAAACTTGTTGAGAAATTTTGAACAAAACAAATTGTTCAAAAATTGTAAAAATAAATTCGTGGCAACAAACAAACAAGCAAACTTTAATATTCACTAGTTTTTTACTTTTAAAAGCACAAATTGTTGAAAGTATGCAACTAAATTTATATATATTTATGTATTTGTTATCTATATTTATATAAATTTACTTTTAAAAGCAACATCTTAAATCAGCCAAAAATAACGGTCTTAGAACTTTGTTTAACTGTAAATTTATCTTGCGGTTAAACAAAGTTAGTTAGTGCCGTTTTTTTTCGGTGACCTATTAACTGTAAAGAATTGTAAAGAACTTGAACAAAAACAAATTTTAAGAAGGCAAAATTATTCAAAAATTCAAAAAATTAAAATGGCTTAGTTTTTAGTTTAATTTATTTATTTAATTTATTTATTTATTGTTATTTGTAATTTATTTATTTATATATCTTACCAAAAAAAAAAAAAAAGAAACAAAAAACAATATTCCACACATGCACACATAAGTTCAACACTCGCCTATATTTATTGCACCATTATAAAACCTTTATTAATTTTTTTTTTTTTTGATTTGTAAAATTGTAGTTCTTTAAATACAACTAATATTCTGAAAAAAAATCTATCTTTTTGTATTTTTCATGAACTTTTTCTATATGTCTATTCTATTATCTTTTTCAAAAACTATCCAACTGTCTGTCTATCTGATTCTAAAAAAAAATCAACATTAACTTATCTTTAATTCGGCTGGTGCATGGATTACATATCAACGCTTGAAAAATGCGTGTAAAATATGCTACAAAATTGGTGTTCTTATAATTTGCCCTATTCTATAATAAATCATAACATCTAAACTATAGGCCATATTAAAAAAAAGGAAATTCCAACAGTTCTTATAGTGGTTAAAATAAATTTCATGGATCTCGGGTAAACAGATTTTTACCATTACATATAAAGTAAAATGAAAGCTTCCAAAAACTTCTAAACTTTACATTTTACCAAGTTGTTTCATATACCCCTTCTATTTTACATAATTTTTATTATTCCCATCAGACCCCATTAAGTATATATCGAGTCATTACCGCAAAAAAAGCTTAAGCGACATTATTTTCAATTTTCGTTTTGTTTTTTTTTAATAAATGACTTAATTGGCAACACTAGCATCATCTTCTAAAAGTCTTGGTCACATAAGGAATGTTTACGATTATTATCAAAAATAATTTAATCTTAAGCGACAACATTCATACAAAATTTTTATGAAATAAAATAAAAAAAACCGTCTCCTGTAAAATATTGTTTTTGTCGCTTAAGCTTTTTTTGTTGCGTTAATGACTCGATATATTCTGGCTCCTTGAATAATTATAAGTCGATTAAACTATGTCCGTCTATCTGTCCATCTGTTGAAAACTCATAAAACAATGTGTTGGTGTCAAATTGCTTATCGTTATACCAAGATGTTTAGGACTGAAATCCAGCTAAATCGGTTGAGTAAGATGAGATTTCTAAGTCCAAATGTGGAACCAGTAGCCCAAAACAATTGATAATTTTGTTACAAAAACTTATATAAATGGTGGTATAATACACGGATTCATAAAAGATTTGGCACAAATTCGTTACATATGACTTGTAATCATATTGCTAAATTTTGTAAAGTTCGATCCATAATTAACCATAGTTGAGAACGACTGAAACGTTAAGAAAAAACGCATCTGCACTTAAATTTGGTATGCCACAGTTTTATAGGACTAGAAATCAGATTTCGTTAAGATGTAATTCACTATAGGCCACTTATAAAGCCTACTCTTGGAAAGCAGACTAGTACGATCAAGGCTGCAATGAAAAATGTTTTTGCAGCAGAATTTGGTCGGTCGTAGTTTCATAAGGTTTCAAATCTCAGTAGGAAATGTTGTGAAATTTGGTACATTATTTACCATATTCCCCACTCTGGGAAATTATCCATAATTTACCTTAGGTCCCATATTAATCAGCCTTCGGAAAACAACTTTAACACTATAAAACGCTTAAAAAAAATTCACTACCATATCGAAATTTGTTCTAATTTAGGGTTTTTAATATCATAAAACACTCTACAGAAATTTGTGATGATTGGTCCCTTATTTACAATGGTTCCAAGATGAATTGCCCTCTGGAAAATATTTGTTCAAATCAACTATTATATGACTATGTCAATAATTTAACATGTGAAGGTCTAATCCATGAAGAGTTTTAGTACTGATGTCCGTTTTTTAAGCTGTCGGTGGAAGGTATCAAAGATTCGGCATAGCCGAATATTGCACTCTTACTTGTTCATATCTACCATATTTAACGGAAAAGGGCAAATTATATTGTTGTTTCTGAATGATTCTTTTGTAAACACTTTAATAAATACCCGCCGGAATATTACTGTTTTATTAATTTTTCAAAAAACAATTTTAAACATTTTTATTCTATCAATATAAAAACCAAGCATCCTTCTTAACAAAGATTATAAAAAATCCACAACACGAACTGAAATAAAACCCTTTTCCAGACATTATTTTTTTCTCTGTATTTCCTGTTAAGCACCTTAAAATACACACATTCACAAACAAATAAGCAAATAAAAAAATTGTAATTGTTCTCATAATAAGTAAAAAAAATTAAAAAAAATCCATTAGATTTTTTTTTTGTTTTTTGAAAAAACAAAAATACAAGACAAACATTTGAAGAATTTAAAAAATTAAAAATGAAATTAATAATATCAAATCATGTGTTTTATTTTTTCACAATTCAAATGGCACGAAAAGAAAAAATATTCTGAAAAAGAAGGCGTGGTTTGGTAAAGAAACAAGGGAAAAAGAATCTTAATTGGCACCGTGTATTTTTCAAGCGTTTGTTTGTTAAAAAAAAAAATATTCATTTAATTATCGCTTTTCCTATTTGCCTTTCATCTATCATTTGTTGCTAATTGTTGCAGATTTTCTTAGCTAATTTGAATCACTGTGTCTGATTTGACATTATGAAAGTTTTATTTGAAGTTTATTAGTGAGAGGGGAAGGGAACATGCTATTCTCACCAATAAACTTAAACCTTCTGCAAGAAAACTTTCATAGTGTAAACCCAGACTATGCAATTGTCACCTCTACGTCTATCTTATTTTCATTTCTAAACTACGCCTATTTTTTCAAAACTTTCTCTTTAAAGTAAGTATTTTATTTTGTTTATGGTTATGGCTACAGTATTTTTGCTATTTCTACAGACTTAGTTGTTTAAGATATAAAACTTTTCTGGCCATTTATTTTAATAGTAAATTTATAGCGGTTTAACTAGTTTGGATAATAATCAAAAGCAAAGTGATTATATTTTGCAAAAAAAAAGTAACACATTTAATATTAAAATCTGGATTTCACATAAACTTTAATTAAACCACTAAAATTAAGAGTAACTGGGCACCGTACCGAATGTTAGCGGATATTCGCAATTAAAAGTTTTAATGTCAAAGTAGCGTAAAACGATATTTGTTCCAATCAATCCAACTCTGTTAAATACAGTTTTTATACCCACACCACTGATGTGTGTAACACCTTAAAATATTGATCCTAGACACACCTTAAAGTATACCGATCGACTCAGAATCACTTTCTAACTCGATCTAACGGTGTCCGTCCGGCTTGCTGACCATGTTACCTTGTGCGCAACGTACAAGTCACGATTTTGAAGATAATTAAATGAAATTTGCTACATTGGTTCTAATTGCTACAAGGACCAAACCTATTGAAAATGGTAAATCGGTCTAAAATTTTATATAGGCCCATGCAAGCTGTTTTCCGGATTAGGGTGTTTGTGCCCCTATCACTCAAAATTTTAAAGAAATTTAAAACATAGATAGATCCATGTTTATATCGACACATAAGCTATGCATTTTTAACAGAACCACGAGGGGATAGAGGAGGCAATTTCTGCCTTTCAGAAACTAACAAACCGATTGTAATGAATTTTAAGACTAAGATATATCCATACTTATATGGACTCCTATTCTTTGTTTTTTAACTAGATCCACGAGGGGAAATAGGGAAGCAATTTCTCCGAAACTATCTAACAGATTTTAATGAAATTTTAAACATGGATAGATCCCTATTCATATAGCCATACACTCTCGAAAAATTGTTTTTAAATACTGTGATGTAGCGTATCATATGGTCAGAGATGTCCGGCTATACTTTCTTAATTGTTCTTAATTTTTTTTTGCGGAAACATTTTTATTCAGAACTTTTGTTATTTTTATACTCTCCACCGCCACAAGTGGTGTTTGTCATTCCGTGTGAAACTTTTTTATTATTCATCTCAGACCCCATAAAGTATATACGTATATTATGGCTCCTTGATTTTTTTTAAGTTGATTTAGCCACGACCGTCTGCTAAAACCACGATCACTTTTAAAAGGGTTAAAGTTAGAATCCAATTGTGGAATCATCACCCTAAATTATTAATAGTTTGGTTAGAAAAACTAACATAAATTGTCGTATAATCAATGAATTGATAGAAGACTTTGCACACATTCTAGAAATCATACTGTTCAATTTCGTAAAGATTGAACCATACTATACCACAGTTTCGATATATGGCCACACCCGAAATATCCAAGCAGTCGGGGGAGGATGTCGAAGATTCGGCACAGCCGAATATAGCACTTGTTATTTATAAAACAATTGTTAAGTATCGTAAATATTATTTATATTATTTATTTCCAACGGAAATCGAAATATTGAAAAGAAAAATATTTTTTAATTAATTTTATAAAAAAGTGCCTTAAGCTTAAATAATTTATGTAATAATATTACTTCATTTATAATATTCCTATGAAAATTTCTGACAGATTTTCATCAAACGCAAAGCTATAAATAAACAGCTTAAGCACGTTTTTTATGACATTAATCATGTTTTATATTTCCAATAATTGAGTAAAGGAAACCTGAATCCTCTCCTTGTATGGACAATATTCTCAAAAAACTACAAAAATAATCTTTTTAAAGATATTTTAATTTTAATTAACAAAGTTTTTATTGCATAATTAAAAATTCATGTAATCGACGAAAACTCAACAGAACCATTTTTTTGTTTCAAAATGTCTTTGTTGTTTCCAATAACTTTTTATTAATATCTTTAAGTTGTTAATGCTACAAATAAGGAATTGTTTTATTTTGGTTGAACTATTATTCCTTGTCTTATTGCAAAATTGTTCGCCTTTGTTAGATTTTCTAACAATTTGGTTTATATTATAACTTATGTATGTATATTTTTATATGTCGAATTAAATTCTATTAAAAAAATAAGAACCTTAAAATTTGGAATACATACATATGTGTATTGTTTTCATATGGAACTCTTTCTACAAAATTAGGTAGAATTTGTTATATAACTAGATATCTTTTATTTTGTAAAAATAATCAAATTATGATATTTAGTTTTGAGGGAAGTGTCTATTTTCGATGATTTTGCAGCATTGCATAGAAAAAATAGCATTAACCTTTGATAATAATTCTAAGAAACCATTTTATATTGTGTCCTTTCTTAAATAACGAAAACAAGTAGCTAAATATAACAAGTAAAAATCCTTTATAAGAAGCTTACATAGTCATTAAACTAATTAAATTTTCTTTTTTGTGTAACAATCAAACTGTTCAATTGTTAGTTTATTAAAAGATATGAAAAAAACTTGTTGTACGAAACTGTCCGGTTTTCTTTAAAATATGAGTAAAAATAAGTGCCGAATCGTTTACGACCTTCACCACAGTAATGAAGGCCATTTACACTCTAGCACTTATGAGATGAAATCCTTATTCTGGTTGCCTGTTTGTATAAGCGATGAAATAAAATTTTTAATTTTGCTCATGTTTCAAACTAAACAAACCTTTTATATAAAAAACATTTAGGCTTAATTTTATTAACCAAGTTTAGTTTGTATGGACCCTACCATCCAAATCCTTTAATTCGAGTGGACACTTGAATGCTCTTTATATTAAGGAACAATTTGGTCAACCTAGCTCAAATGGTATACTATTCGACCAAAACCAGTGTTTTAAGAAGAAAAAGGTTCGTAGATTTTAAGGAGTAAAAAATAAAATTTAAAGGGTTATACATACAAATTAGAGATTTATGGTAAAAATCAGAAGCTTACGAGGTTTGCTGCTCTAATATTAGACATTTATGGATCGGTCTTGCTCGATTCCATAGAGCATCTCTTCCGGCCTATATGTTATAATAATATATATTATAAAATGTATTCGGGGAACTTATTTTAACAACGCACAGACAGACGGACATCTTCGTTACTCAGTATATATATACAATTTATAGGATCTAAGATCAATATTGTAGAAATTACAAACGGAATGACAAAACAGTGGTAAACAAATAACATTTTACCCAACTTCGTTTTTAAAAACTTATTTTTTCGATAATAAATAGTATCTTCTACTTAAAACATATATTTTTGCCTCGTACTTAAGGGTGCTTTACACTATCGCACAAGCCATAGATATTTTGAAAAAAAAATAGAACCCTCTCCTGATAATTTTAATAGCCAGTTCATCGATTTCGAACGTTTACGTACGCATAGAAAATAACATTTAAAACAAAAACAAATCTTAGAATTTTTTTTTTGTTTTAAATGTAATTTTCTATGCGAACGATAACGTGCAAAATCGTTGAACAGGGTGTAAAATGTTTTTTTTTTTTTTTGAAAATTTTCAAACAATTTGTGTGTGGTGGTCTGAAACGGCCTTTTACCGTATGTACTGCGGACATGTACTTATTTTTATATTGACAAAAAAAAAATAACCATAATAATCATTCAATATCATAATTGGACTTATTATATAAATGAATCCTGCTACCGTTCACCTGACCCAAAGTGTTGTAACATTTTTCTATGAAATATTAATATTGTCGCCTTTTGTTAAAAAAATTACAAGTATTTTTCAAGTGAATTCTTTAAGGTTTTCTGAAAAATAAATAAATTGTCTTAACTCTTATCAAACAAGAACATCGGTTTTTTTGTTTCTATGCGACAGTCTATTATAAAGATATTAACTCTAATTTACTACTTATATGAGAAAACATATAGAACCGTACATAGTTGTAACTTAATGTAAATATAACGTGTGGGCACAAAATTATTGACATTTATTCACACACAACATTTTGTTTAATAAAAACAAGGGTAAGGGATGTTTTTCAAATCAATTGTGTAGCAAAAAGCGATAAATTGGATTTTGTCGAAATAGTTTGTTAAAAAAGAACTTAAAGTGCTATCTATGTTCAGCTGTGCCGAATTTTAGATAACGTTTAAAATAGTAGTGAAAAGCCAATTGTTTCCTACCTGTGGTATGGACGTTAGATGAAATAAAAGGTCGATTAAGCTGATTTTAAATACCAAGCAAATCTCATATTATTATTACTATTAGTTTAATTTTGATCCATCGTGGCCTCCAGGCTGATCGTATACAGTGCATTTAATCACTGCTGGCCAGTGTTGCCAATTTAGCCATTTAGTGGCTAGATTTAGCCATTTTTCACCCTGTTTACCCATTAAAAAATGCATTTAGCCATTAGCCATTTTTTTAGCCATTTTACAACTGGTTTAGCCATAAAATTTTTCTTGCCGTTTTTCTTTTAAAAAAATAATTTTTATTTTATTATAAAAATATATAAAAGCAAAATAAACATTTTAAATAATTAAAACGGCTTTAATTTAAATCACAACTTTTACAAATGTTGCAAATCGCTATAAACGATGATGATAAAATATCTTTCAAAACAAAGGAACAGTATTCCAATATTAAATTTATAAAACAGATCAACACAAACATCGGTGTTTCTTTCTGGTTGAAAGTATTTCAATAAAGAGATGCTGGCGGCAACAAATTTTTTTTTGAAATTTCAGAATTTACTATAAAGTTGCTCTCACTTCCATGGTCTAATGCTGAAGTAAACATCGTTAAAAGTAATTTCAGAAATAGGTTACATTTAGCAACCGCTAATTCGATTTTATCAATGAAATATTAATACCAACACCACAATAGTGGAGAGGGTACTATGCGTTTGTGCTGATGTTTGTAACACCATAAAATATTGGTCCTAAGCCCACCTTTTCGTAAACCGATTGACTCAGAACCACTTTCTGAGTCGAATTAACGATGTTTGTCCGGCTGGCTGGACGTCCATGTAAACCTTGTGCGTAAAGTACATATCGCAAATTTGCAGATCATTTAATAAAATTTGGTACACAGGTTCTAATGAGGTGTAGGGTATCATATAGTCGGGGTTGACCGACTATATTTTCTTACTTGTTTTTTATTGTAGATCTGGAATCAAAAGGTTAAGTAAATGTTGTCGTGATTACTATTTACCTTCAAATTTTTTAAAACTAATAGGCACGAGTGATTCCTATGAGATGAACAATAACGACATAACATTTATCGATGATTTTATTTTTTAAATATCTTTGAGAATATTAAATAACGTTAATTCTTATTTAAGAAATTGATCTTAACTAACAATTTTATCGTAAACAACTTTAAATGAATTATTTCTGTTGTGTTATTGAACATTAATGTGTTTTTATTTAAAAAAGCTTTTAGCCATTTTTTAGCCCATTTTTAGCCATTTTTTAGCCATTTTTTCCCGTAAATTTAGCCATTTTTGCTCTCCAAGTTTTGGCAACACTGCTGCTGGCTTAGAATTATTCCGCTCAAGTTCGATCGGCAAAGCCATTCTTGGGCAAGCAGGATATTCCGCGTGCAGGTGATGGAATATGCTCTGTTTAAACGCTTCACTATTATATATCATATATATTAGGTGGGTCACTGATGTATGAGAAAAAATAAAAGATCTCGAATAATATTCTTATAGGAATATTTTTTTGCCTTACTTTAGGACAAATAAAAATAACTAAAAAAATTAAGAAGGTCACATCTTTGGCTCGCGCCGGAGCTCTTAAGAATTAGGTATTTTTGAAAAAAGGCAGTTTTTAAATTTTTATATTTTATTTACTATCAATTATTATTAATTAGAACTGAAAACATTTTTAATTAAACTTAAAAAAAAACTTGGGTTCTTATACAGCATAAAACAATAAAATCATTTTTTGGTCACTTGTTTACTGTCAAATCTGGGTATCTCTCGTCTCGATTCAAGTCTATATATTAAACCTTCTCTTGTTTTTTTTATCGCATAGAGCCATGGATGCATCTGACATTTTTTCACGAACTTTTAAGTTTTAGAAAATAATCGAAAGGGAATTTTTTTTTTAAAGTCACAATTCCTTCTCGATTCTGTTATTAAACTCACTTGGCGACGCTTGCCAGATATTGCACGTTTCTTTCCGTTCCTTGTGTATGTACCAGAATTTTCGGATCAGGCAGCGGTGGATCATTGTCTTCTAGATATTGCTAAAAATTCATTAGAAATGTTTAAAGTTAATAATTGTTAATTGAGTTAACATTAATGTTAATCGTATTCGTTTAAACCGTGCAATTGAAGTTTATGCTCTCAGTTGCATCGGATCTTCTACAAGGTTACAGTATTGTAACATATTTTTTAAGTCTAAGTCGCCTATTTTATTTTAATCGTATAATAACATTGCAAATCAAATATTTTCTGAGTGAGCTTAATTCGCGTTTTCTTTAACAACAATATTTACAATTACTCCTTAAATCCAATCCATATATTGAGTCCAGCGTTTTTAAAATAGCACACTACCGTTCACGACAGAGTTGTAATATTTAGTATTGAAGTACATTGGCGGATACACTTTTATTATATAGTTTGCCCGAATTTTTTAAGTTTTAGATGGCTTTTTAGTTGTCACATATAACCGTAATAATCTACATAGAGCTCTTTCAAGTCACATTTACATTTTGCAACATAAAATAATTTTTTATGGATTGTAGGAACTCTGTGAGAGTGGAGCCTTTTGTTCCACATTTATCTTCAGTTTAGTATTTGTCAAGCAAAGTATTAATTTCTGTTTCGAACAATTCTTCGTTTGTCCCGTCTATTGTGAGCGTTTATGTAAAAACATTTTACTTTACATTTTTTGCACATTCGGCCAAGAAAAAATAGCCTCTTCATATATTGTGTTTAGTTGGCAGATTAAGACCACTGAATTCAGAAGACCTAATAAAAGTAGAAACATCGTGAAAAGGCATTCATTTCAATTTACTTGGCGTTTTTCTTTTTTTTAAATTTTGTTTCTATTAATCCTTTAAAAATGGATTTCTCGACCCAAAAAACCACACCATACACGTTTGCATAGAGAAAATACAATGTTGCTATTTTTAATAATCCGGGCGCTCGAAATTAATTTTTGACCTTTGTTTTATTTAGCAAAGTTTCTAAGGATGACCCATATAACAAGAATCGCGATGTGCCTTTGTTGCCAAAAAATTTGATCCATCCTAAAAAATTGAGAATCTGTCCATGAACCGTCCTACACTCAAAAGAAAATTCAATCCATCCGTACTCAAATCAATCATTAAAAAATAAAAATATGTATACATATGTACATATATGAACAAAAGCTAAAATTTGTGATTTAAATGTGAAATTTGTTATTAAAAATTCAGAAAGACTTATTTACTCAAATTTATGCAAGAATTTATTGTTTGTGATTTACCAAACACTTGAATTTTTCATTGAAAACGGTGAACATTAAACAAATCTGTATCTAAAAATGCACAATTGAGGAGCAGCGCAAGTTTACCACTCAAAATTGTTGGGCAAATTTACGAAGATTTTGTAAATCAATTTTTATACAATTTTTGACAGTTCATTTGCGAGGGCATAAAAATGCACAGTTTGCACAGATTGAGCGACTTTTAAGCGATATCATGAAAAACCTTATTATTATGATTGAGTTACTTACTCGTTTTATACATTACCAGCATCATGCCAGACATAGTTGCTCCTTTAAGCATTTTATGTACATATTTAACTAAATAGAAATGGGAACTATTGCTTTTTATTTTACTTTTTAAACATGAAAATAATGTATTTTTTCTTCTTGTTCTGTTGTTTCTACACAAAACAAGCAAATCGTTTTTTTCCTACTAGTGTGATGTTGTTGTAGTTTCTACAACAAACTTTGACAAAAATTTGGGCACCGTAACATTACGTTTGGTTCTTCCCACAGCGCCAGTTCTACGAAAACATGTAAACTTGTGCGCAAAATGCAGGTAGCAATTCTTAAGGTAATTTATTGAATAACCTGTTAAAAAGAATCTGTGCATAATTTCACATGTCCCCCATATAAAATTCTTTCAATAGAATCTGTTTATAATTTCACATGACACCATATAAAATACTCTTCAGAATAGTCCTTGCGTCCAGAAATAATCGTACTATTTTTGTATTTAAATCAGATTAGATTTGGCTCAAAAATATTTTGTTGCAACAGAGGGTCATTCAACCAGGAGTTATTTTTTGCAATCGTAGTAAAAAGTTAATATTAAGGATTAAAGGATTAAGTAATGATTAGATGCATCACAGTACAAATTTCTCCTTCAATATAATGTGTTAAGTAATCTGAAAAAGCAAAAAAAAAGGAAAATGTCACTTGTTTTATTTTAACTATAAAGTATTTTAAGGGTTACTGGTTACTTAAGCGCTTATTAGAGCAAAATACTTGCCAAAAATGAAAAAAAAATATATAAATTTGTATTGAAAAATATTTCTTTTTATAAGATAATTTGTTATGAAATAGCTCCTATGTGACGCAAATAGTTTCGAAGAAAGCTACTAAATAATGAGTAAAAGAAAAAGTTTGAAAAAGTTAAAGACGTTTTTACTAGAAATATTTTGAAAATTATAAAATAGCAGAATAAATCAAAAACTACACAGAAAAAAATAAAAATATATTTAAATTAAAAATTTTGTGATATTAATTAATAAATTAATTAAATTTGCACCAATAAACAAATTAATAGTATCAATTAAACGTTTAATTCATTTGATTAAACATTTAATTCACTTGATTATATGTTTAATTAACTTGATTACATTTTTAATTAAAACTGATTTCATTTCTGATTAATGCTTTTATTAAAAAAAAAATTACCGATATTTTTTTCTGTGTATATATAACAAACTCGCAAACAAATGTACTTTCATTAATGCATGTAGGCACACAAGTGTATGCAAATAATGAACAATAACACACCGAGAGGTATAAAAATAAATAAATAAAGGTGTAAATAAAGAAAATATGTAAATGGAAATGTACAATATTTAATAAAAAAAATATTTCTTTGTGTATTAAACATGTTTTCTTCGGCTTAATTTAAGTCCCTTATTTCCCTATTTCTCTTATTATTTTTTATTTTCATACTAATTACAATAATTATTTCTGTAATTTTACATTTATCTGTTTAATTATTTTGATTACACAATCATTCACATTTGATACACTTGCACAGAAAGTATTTATTTTAAAATGTATATAGATATATTTTTTTGTTGTAAAAGTACTTTGAATGTAACAACATAAATGCGAAATCGTTTTTTTTTTAATTGTTACAATTAATGACGGTACATATTATTTATACCTATTAAATTGATTACTATTCTGCCTTTTATCAATACTTCCATATCAATTATAATGATTACTGATTAAAAACTAATTGAATTAAATGGATTTTGATGTACTTTAAGCATAAATACGTAATAATATATTCTGTAATACGCATAACTTGTTATAATAATTATGCATGTAATTACTTAATAAAGAATTGCTTAAAGCATAAATTTCCTTTAGTAATCGAAACATATATTAAATATTTTGATTACTTACACATATAATGTTATGTGCTAACAAATTATTATTTTTAGCCTTTTATGTAACACAAAGTCCCATTAGAAACTTCAATTCAAAAGGCAAGATTCTCACTAAAAATACTATTTTTGGCTAGGCGAAATATCCACTTCATTAGTGCATGCTAAGTTACAAAAAAAACTTTGTAAAAGCCCGCCATTTTATTAATTTTTTAAAATACCTTCTCAAGACATTATCATAACTAGTTAGGTTACGAGCAATTTGTGTCTAAATCTTCAATATTCACTTCTAAAAAACTATTGTAAACAGTTTTCTCAGAAATGTGTATTTTTCACTTAGCGGTGATTGCAAGTAGACTATTCATATATTTTATATAAATACATAAATAATTCCTTTCAACAATTTATTGGTAAATTTTTCCTTTAATAAATAAATACACACACTTTTTCAACTTACCAATCTTTATTGAAATTAATTATTTTGTTCACAATTGTTAGTTACGAACAGAACTGTCTCCAAATAAAACTAAACTAATTATTCGTGATTCACCCCTTTTTATATTTCATAACTATTTCTCCCTGTAATAACAATGTTCTAAAACCATATCTAGAAATAACTGGAAAATTCATGTAGAAACTGTTATAATCAAATACACTTTTAGGCTGTAATACAGTTGTGTTGAAAACTATACATGACAATTTCAAGTTACTAATATGACATAAAACTAAAACTTACAAGATAACTTATTGCTAAAACTATAAAGAATTCTTAGATAATTTAACTTTCGTAACAATATTATAAACGTGTCTGTTGTAAAGTTGGTAGGGTTGGGGCATCACTGCAATTACAGAATCATTTTAATGGGTCCGCAAAAACAGAATTATGTTTATTAGATTTATATAAGAGTTCTTTGTGTCGCACATTATGTGGATATCTGCATCTTCAAAAGAATATGAACCAATTTTCATAAAATGTTTTAAGCTTATTAGGAGTGTAATAGATAAGCCACATTTGATGTAAAAACCAACATAAAAAGATGGTTTATTGGCAGAAAGGATCTCTTTTTGTTTGTATAGTTTGTAAAGACCCCATGAGAAATTATATTCTCACCATTTGAAAACAGCCGTTATCCTTATGACAATTACATTCCTTTCCCTTCCATCATAAAAATAATTAATGAAAATTAAATTTGATGAACTGAAGCCTGATTAAAAATATTGAAAATTTGGATTTAAAACCATAAATAGTTCAACAAAATTACCACAATCTCAATAATTACATTGTATGTATGTAAAAAGTTCCATCGAATTGTCTTCAAAATTGCGACCTGCACTTTGCGTACAAGGTTTACATTAACAGACAAACAGCCAGCCGATCGGTGCAGTTAAAGATGGGGCTAGAAACAATAAATTTATGTGTAACACACATCAAAATAAAAAAATTATTAAGATTTTAAATGATAGGATTTACATATGCATGTACATTAGGGGCGTTGGAAAAAAGTTGTGTAAGTCACCCCGCCATCACGAATCAGAGTTAGATTTGATAAGTAATTGGAAAAACGATAACTTAAACCTTTAACTTATTGCTCAATAACTCGATTTCAACTACCCAATAAAAAATTGAATTTCAAACGAAGCAAGTTTGTAAGGTAGTAGTGTAAGTTCCCACTTTAAGGCAATACATTTTGCACACAAAAAACGATTTATTCAAGGCATATAAGAACTGGGAAGTGTAGCTATCAGACTTACACACTGAATGTTTTCTTACAGTTATTTTTTAGTATTCTTCCTTAAAAACATTCTTCGTGCCAGCGGGAAAATACAGAAGACCTGTTTAAAGGCCGACTTAAAATAGTTCTTCGTTCAATTTTGATTCTTGTCTCACTGTTAAAAAAGGCCTCGGCACTTTCGTATAAAAGATAAGATACACATTCCACATTCGCTTCTATGAGAAGGAAGTAGGAATAGAGTAACATTTTTGAATTATTTTTTTGCACAAGCAAAAGCAAAATAATTTTTTTTTTGATCCCGTTACCATTCTTATGGACCTGCTAAAGCCGAGCGAGAGCGGAAGGCCTACTCCACAATGACAAGAAGGGGTAGTAAGGAAATGCCGTGGCACTTGAAATTAAATTTTTTTTTTAAACTTGTTAAGAGTTTGTTTATTTACTCTACTCCCAAAAAAAACTGTTCCATTCTGCGAAGCACTAATGGTACATTTAAAAATATTAACGCACAATTATGCGCTACCCAATAAGACATACAGCTATACAGAAAAGTAATTGAAGGAGCTCTTAACAAGTTTCATTAAAAAACATATTATTTCCAGTGCCACGGCATTCCCTTACTACGAAGCAGGGTTGTAAGGGAGAAATGTAAGAGTTTTGCTTAACTTATGTATATTCATTTCCAAGTCAAAAATCGCAAAATTCGTTTGATTCAAGTATTATCTTGTTGTTTTAATCCTGAATTTCTGCTTGAGAAACCAAAAACGAAATTAGAAAGAAAAAGTTATTATGATTCATTTACTTACCCGTTTTACATCATACAGAATGATAAAACACCAGCATCATGCCCGATATGTTTTTTACTTTAAAAATCTTATGTACATGTTTATTTAAGCAAAAAAATAAACTAAATGAGAAGCAAGAGTTAAATTATACTTTTTAAACATGTTTTTTTGTTGTTTCTACGCACAACAAGCAAATCATTTATTCCAACTTGTGTGGTGTTGTTGTCATTTTTACAACAAACAAAAAACACACGCGTATGCACGCATAAAGAATGCAACGCTAAGAGATGAGACTAACAAGTTATATGAGATTTAAGCTCTCACTTTGTAGTTTTACTCTCAAAGTATCAGTGCTTACGAAAAGTTCAATATTTTTTACTTGATTTAAGAACTTTTATTTAGTTTAAAAAATTCCATAATTAGTTTTCGAAAGTCATCCCATTTAGGATTGTTTTGAGTACGTTTAATTGTTATTCGTACTTGAATTTTTGAGTACGACTCGTACTTAAAGTAAGTATAAAAAACTTTATTTATTTCTTTCTGTGTATACATACTTTCTTATTTTTTTTTGCTTGGATTAATTATTAATTATATATTTATTAGAAATGAATACTTTTCCCGAAAATAGCTTTTAATGCAATAACTTCCTTAAAATGGTATTGACATAAAACTGGCGACAATTATATTTACATTAGTTACTTTGTCATGATATGTTTTGCAACCTCATCAATTTTCCCCGTTATATCTCAAACACAAGAGCTAACCTAAAAAACCGATAAGGTTAACCACCCGGGTGCCTCGCTTGACAGTTTTTTCAAATAGCACAATGTTATTGTCACATTTCTAATATAAGCATGTTTAGAGGCGACCATAATATGGCTGGGGCTTTTTTGTGGGGGACTAGTTTAATCATGGTATGGTTGCCGGTTTAAATCATTTAGTTAAAATAACCGTAATATGTTTTAAAATTTTAATTTAAAAATAGTTTAGTGTAAAACCCGCTTGTTATCGATATCTTTCGAATTTTGGGGTATAATCGAATTTCTAAAAATTAATGAAAATATATTAATTACATTTATTCCATATTGCCAAAAAAAAGCTATCATTTCACACAGCAGTAATATTAATTTGTTCTAAGCACTTTAAAGTTATTGCAGTTAAGAGTTTATTAAGGTCCAAAATTCAAAAATTAAACTGTTACAAACTATACTTAAGGAAAACGAGTGGTGCATGTGTAAATTATAAACTGTTTTCGCTTTTTGAATTCACCATTTAAATTTTTACACTTTATCTAGATTTAAATTTAACAATATATTAAAATTATTTTATTGCCAATATTAAGTGCTTTATGGTGTTTAAAGTTGTTTATTCGAATTGCGGTTTTATTTAGAATTAAACCTTAAGCAAACATTTCATTTCACACAAAAAACATTTATACACTCTTTCACACAAAATGCAAAATAAATACAAATACATAAATTAAATTTTAGCTGTAGCAGATATTTTTTAAAACGCGTAGGCTATATTTAGTATCCTGTGTTCAATAATTGAAATAAATTCGCATTCGTTATTTTCTAATTACAATTTTATCTTTTCGCATTTGTATTCATATACAATGTGTATTTGTGTCTTTGTACAACACATTTAGGTTCATTGAAAAACAATATAATTGATATGTCGAGCGATGCCTTCCAGGAACGTAATAATCAGTTTGTCGATGCGATATTTGCACGTATCAATCGTATTGTATCCGATAACTATGACCCGTTTGTGGTACAATTGAATAGCCGTTCAACAGTTAAACATGAAATAAAGTCGGGCGCTGCTGCATCCACAACAAAAAACCAGCAACAACAGAAAAACAAAATAAAAGCCACAAAACCACAAACCGCCAACACATCAATTAAGAAATTGTAAGTTTTTCGATAACACAAATTGAGTATATATTGTAACATAAAATAACATACCTACAATATTGTACCATATACATGTTTATAAAGGCTACTATCCTATAAAAAAAAACAATATAAACATATGTGGCAATAAACATATAAACTACAACATGTACAGCAATTCTTATATAAACATAGAATTAAATAACTTCCCAGTTGGCCCCGTCTTTAAGACATCCTCGAAGACGGATGCACGACAATGTTAATTCCTGCACGACATGTGAGGCACAGCAGGAACAAATCGTCAACGATATTTTCGAACAAGTGTCGCGAAAATCGTGCACGACACAAAGAAAGACAATGACGCCTACTTTGTCGTCAACGACGACATCCATGACAATGTCGTCTATTTTGACGTCCACTACAAAAATTTTTATATGCTTATCTATTTCAGACAGTTTTTTAGTATAGTTGGACTTTTAATTTCTGTTATATGTTTTATATTCGACTCTTATATGCAATCCTTAAGTTGACAGTGAAGTATTAACTGCATGTAGTACCGCTTATAACTTCATCAGCATTTTTCGATCTTACTGGTTAGAGCTAATTTGTAAATTTTTTGCAGGAATTTAAATTAATAATTAAAAAAAGAATATGAGAATTATAAGAAATCCAAGCAAGTGATTAAATAGCACCCAAGAAAACTTTGTCGTCTATAGCATTTATACAAGACAACTTATAAGAGAGTGTCGATCATACTGTCTCTCATAGAGTTTAATAGAGGACAACTTATAAGACAAAGCAGTGTTGCCACTTTGTGGGTAATTACCCGAATTTGGTATAATTTTTACTGTCGTGGGTAGAGCGTGGGTAATTTCTTGAAGGTGTAATTCAGGTGTTGTTTGAAATTCTAACTTCAGTTACCTAAATAAAATCTAGATTCGATTTAAGTGACGACATTTATTTCTTTTTAAATATTGTTGATAAAAAAATACACAGTCTTCTGAACAAAAGTCTCGGTTTCTTTTCAATCATTAAATATATATTTTCAAAAGTTTGGTAATAAATGTCGCAAAATGGACTATGAGATTTGGATAAAGCTGCCTATCATAGTGATTTAGAACCTGAAGTCTATTATTTATTCAAACCACAAACTAGACTAGGGGTAGAAATGTTTCCAACATTCCAACATATAATAAATTTTATTTGAGTCTGGAAACTTTCAAATTCCCTAAACAGACGCATTTACTTTACTAAATATGGTATAAAGGGTATTTGTACATATAGACCATGAAACTTTAAATGGCAGAAAACCCAAAACAAATGCATTTTAATCGCAGATTAATACATGGCATAACCATTTGAAACTGATTTAAGACGAAACGTATTGCAGACGTCCAATTTTGTTCCTCTTTTTCGAGCATTACTGGCTGCATGTCACGAAGACGTCAATTGTTGCTGGTTTATCAGCATAAACCAGTGACTTCACATGCTGACGGAAAAAAGTCAAGTATCACACCGCACGGCCTTGAAGGCTAATTGACAGTGTATTTTCTTTAAATCAACACATCGCCTTCATTTGTTAAAAAAAATAATTTGTGTCATTTGAATCACGAAGTCGCCGACGACGATTTCCATTAAATTGTCTTCTACAAAACCTAAACGACAGGGGACAACTCGTGCATACATCATTGACGACGATGTCGTCAACGGCAATCTGGCCAACTGGGTTGCCCCAGACACATATACATACATGCTCAAATTGGTTCAATTGATTTTATATGTAATTTTTTTTTTTTTTTTGTTTCATTCTTTTTTTTAACATTTTTTCCATTTTATGTTTTTGTTAGAAAAAATACAAAATCGGAACCACGTAGCAACACAAACAACGAAAACATAGACATCAACACTCACACTGCCACCGTTGAAGAAGAGACTATGCCAAAGGACAATAAAAATGAGCCAAAACAACTAAATAAGGTGCAGCAAGAATTGGAGCAATTGCACGGACAACAGAAAAAACTCAAAGCCACTGAACAAATTGGGAATGATGGTGTAACAAATGAACAACAAAAGACCGAACAGCAACAAAAAAGTGAAATACAAACTGACGAAATTAAACCGGAAACTCACACTGCATTTGTCAATGATGTTGTCAAATCAGGAAATCAAAAGAAGAGCTCTACAAAGGCACACAAACAACATGGCTCAACAAAAAAAGTTCAAAACGGCAGCAGTGCGGCCAATAAACAAAAAGTTAAAGCCAGCAGTGCCAGTAACAACAATATTAAGAGCGGCAGCAGCAAAGATGCTGAATTTATAAGAGCTGAAGGAAGTCTATCGGGCTTGGCATCACTGAAGCGTGTCGGCAATGTAAAATTGGCTACCGATCCGGAAGGACGAAATTCAACAATTAAAGCTAAATTTACTTTGGGACCTCTAGTTCTCCGCGTTGAGAAATCATTCAAACGTGCCGGCGTGGAAAATGTTAAAAGTGCTACAGCACGTACAAACGAAATGATCGGACGTATTAAGTTTAGTGTAGTTAATGATCGTGCCACATTGATGTCAATTAAAGTTCAACAGCCAAAACAGGTAATACATTTTTACGAATAGCTAAGCTTTACGGAGTTTGGAAAAAAGTTGTGGCTCTAAACGAACTGCGAAATGTTAACTTGAAACAAGAATAGTAAAATTGTGGAAGTTAATAAGCATTGAGATAAATGTATTTAACAACAACTTAATTTTATACTAGTAAGCTCAACTAGTGTAAATTATCTTGGTATTTCTACATATCTTTCAGTACAATGGGTCGCAAAAGTTACTACCCGATGTTCTTCGACTTTATTTTTTTAAAGGAAAAACTTTATTTTTGCTTTTTAAGTGTGTTTAATTGATGTCTTAAGCTTTTTCGTTAAGTAGAAAAGGTGTTATGGGCCAAGCGGTAGTCACCAGAATTGACGGCCATTTTTTATGGCATTTTCCATCACCCTTGTCAGAACATCCGTCAATAGGTTTTCTCATTTTCGGCAATTCTCGTTAAGAACTTCAAGAGTCTAAGATTTCCTGACACATGTTCTACAGCCCCAATTTGTCCAATTGAGGTAGGAGAAAGTCGTTGATGATGGCTTTGTAGCGCACACAGAACAAAACTTAAAAATACAGTACTGGTCTGTTAACCGTACGTATAAGCCAGCGCACATAGGGGTATTTTGCCAATTTAGCCGGACATTACTTTTTGTTTTAGCTTATATTGTTTCTTAAAAGTTATTGAGTGCCCCGATGAAACTTGGCAGAAATATGTGTTCTGGTCCTATCCTGGTAAAGCACAAAAATATCTATAATCGGACCAAGGACGAAAAAATTCCCGCTAGAAGAACTAATCCAACCTTAAATTTTTATTGGTTGCAGCGTTTAAAAAACTGCAGTGGAAGAAGAGAAACTGCCATTTCTTCTACTTCTTTATTTGTCGTTGGCCAAAAAAAAACTATTGCTTATACCTCTGATTCATAAATGTCAAGAATCACTGTCAAACCAACTCAAAAAGCGAAAAGTTAGACACAAATTTTCTTTATTTGTTTGACAGTTTTTTGTATCGACTGCAGTTGTTAAACCCTGTTCTCAAAAAATGTGTTCGTTATTGTTTTGAACTAGCAAGAACGCATGTGTTTTTATTGGTCCCAAGAAATACGAAGTCAAACCTTTGATATGTAATGTCTTTATGATTTGAGATAAAACACAATTCTCAAACCTATTTGAATTCAAGTTGCTAATGATTTGAATATAAATTTTTGACAAACAATGTTTTTTTCAATTTAATATCGATTTGATACTGTATATTGTTTTTTCTTATTACGCACAATTCGAGTCGGAAAAAAGGCAACCAATTGTAGGGAAATGCAAGAAAAGATGAACTCACTGTTTATTGTTGGTGTTTTGCTTATGCTTTGTTGATATGTTACAAGTAAAACTTTGAGTGTTTATAATTCTTACTCGCTTTACAGTTTTGTTTGTATAATATTTTTAGATTTTATAAAATCTTTGGACAAATGTTTTCTGATGATCTGGCCCAAGCAACCAGTGAAATGCGCATAGAAACTATCTGTCTCTCAACAATCAAGTTTAGTATTTTTTATCAAGAATACAAATTGGGAATTTAACACATCATAGAGAAATCTTTTTAATAATAAATTTTGTATTCCCGAAAATAACTTTGTGCTCAATTTCTTGAAAAAAATATAAATTATTTTTAAGTAAAAAATTAACTACAAATCGTAGGACTGCGAATAATTTGTTTGTACTACCGCGGTGATACGCCGTGGACAAGGCGAATTTATTTTAAAGGTGGCGTTGAAAGCACAGCACATTAGGGAGAGTTTTCATTAATGGGTAATGTCAAATTTATTTATTTGCTTTTTATACCCTTCACCTCAGGTGGAAAATTTCTACATAATTTCTACAATATTGATCTGAGAAGTTGATTTAACGATATCTGTCCGTCCGTCTGTCCGTCTTACGTTTGATATGTTTTTTCCGGAGACTCCCGACATGATAGTGGCTAGGTTGTTTTACATTTATGTCACATATAGTCTACCATCGGTAGCTATTTAAATTCAGCAAGATCGATCCACAAATGGCTGAGATATGAGCAAAAAACCACGACTACCTCTAATATTTTACAAAAATCCCTAGTGGTTGTTGTCATTTTATTACTTTTTGCTGTATATCTGGGGAACGGCAAAGCCAAAGTTTCCAAATTAGGTACACACATTTAGGTAGCCAATACACACCATCCTACAACATGTAGGCGGGATTGGAGAAGTGGGCGTGGTACCTCCCATAGATCTCCCCGAGTCCATGCTTTATAACTCAGCTAAATGGTAAATTCCTTCTTAAACACGTCGGTATATAAGTCTGTCAAATCGGTTAAAAAATGGCTGAGTTATAACCAAAATACTGAATTCCCAAAAATTACTCATTTTTATTTTTTATAATTAAGTTTGTTAAAATATATACAAGTGTTTATAAATGTATATAAATTATTCCTTAACACGCCGGTATATAAAACAATCAAATCGGTTAGGTAATGGGCAATTTATTAGCAAAATACTCCAAAAATGGGCTAAAAAACATCAAAATTTGTATACAATCCTACATTTTAGGGCTGCCATATGACCTATGGAAACGACTTATGTATCAAAACATCGGCAATTTTTAGTAGAACATATTTCCCAAAAAATTGGTTGTTAAAACACAACATCCGACATAATGTGGACGGCTTGGATAGATAAGTGGGCGTGGCACAAAATAATTTTTTGTTCTTATTGCACCATGGTGAAGGGTATATAAGATTCGGCACAGCCGAATATAGCACTCTTACTTGTTGAAGGTTGTTTTGATTTTTTTAGATATTTTCTTTTGTTTGACGTTATATGGGTTTTGAAATTGAGAACGAAATTTCTAATGACTATACGTTGTACTTATTCTACCATGATGTAACCAACAAAAATAAAAATTTTCAGGAGAAGGTTTTTTTTAAATATTTTTGCTTCAAGTCTAGGGTTTAGTTTGAAATTGCTTTTGCAATTATCGATTTTCATCAAAAAACAAACATCTAAAATGTTGTTGGTTACATAATTTTTGCTATTAGGCTCGATTGCATTAAAATCCTAATTCGAAAAACATTTTAAAATAACGTTTGAATAGAAGTGGAAAATTAATGCGTTTCTTAATTTGAAAATAATTTCCTTTTTTACTAAGAATGCTATAGATGTCAAATGATTTTCAAATCATTATCAAAAGAATCGCATATACTCCATACGTACACATAGAGATTGATTTTAACTGTAAATTTCCTGGTGGTTAAAAATCTACCACCAGGAAATAATCATTCTATCCGTACTCAAATCAATCCGAAGCGATATTAATAGTACGGTGAGCACGGTTTTTCTTGAATCAAGTACAGAAAGATTGATTCAAGTACGGATTTTCAATCGCAAAATACTTAAATTATCCATATTCAATCCCGATTTCGTATTTGAAATAATGAGATTTATTTAAGTAAAACTAAGATTGAATCAATCTCAAAAAAATGCGCTTGATTCAAGCATTATAAAGTTGATTTTATCCTGAATTCGTCTTGAAAAAAACCAAAAAAGAAATTAGGAAGGTAAAGTTATTATGATTGATTTACTTACCCGTATTACACCATGCCCGATATTGTTTTTATTTACTTTAGAAACAACTTTATTTACCCCGAGTGTTTTTTATTCTGTGTAGTTAAAATAAATTCATTTTTTCACATTTAGAAAAAAAACCCGAAATTCAGCAAATCATAAACAAAAGTAAAATTAGTTTAATTAACTTACATACATACAACAACAACTTCAAAATTCCATTTAAAAATAAAACCCAATTACTAATACTTAATTTAATTTACCTCACATTACACATACTTCCTTTCATATTCAAATCTTAATAACTTTAATTCGATTAACACTTAAAGGCCATAAATCTATTGGATTAATTTTCAATAATGAACAGAAAACCCTTCCACTATTTGTGTACAAGTGGTTGAGTGTTTGAGTATGTGAGTGTGTATGCAAGTGTGGGTGTAGATGTGCATGTTACTACTTCCAATACCCAGGGGCTTGGTTTGGAAATTCATTTAAAATTTGCATGAACACGGAACACGAAATAAACATTACAAAAATTGTCTACATTTTTTTTAAATAATTGAACATTTAATTAAAAATTGCTTATTGTAAGTGAAAGGAAAA
Organism: Pollenia labialis; assembly: GCA_949318255.1. Lineage (NCBI taxonomy): Eukaryota > Metazoa > Arthropoda > Insecta > Diptera > Polleniidae > Pollenia > Pollenia labialis. Next base: position 105,490,244 of record OX439140.1, read on the forward strand.
TTTAATTATAAAACCTCTTATTTTTTTCTTTTCTTTTTTCTTTTCTTTCTTCTTTTCGTTTTCAATATTGTAAAACTGTAGGTCGAAGTTGAAAGCAAAGACAACCATGACCGCACCAGAGAATTTGTCTGGCGTCGTACACCGAAAATTGCAAAATTGGTCAATGAAAAACTTAAATTGGCAGCTGAAACTCTATTTGCCCCACAGGGCGTTGAGGTGGTGAGGCTTTAAGTCAAACAGCCAACAATGGATTCATAATCAAACTTAACACAAATACATACATATGTACAACTTAACGTATATGTATATATTAACACATACATACATACCCTTTTTACACATACATCTATAATTTAAACTCTATTTCAGCAAAGGATATTTATTGCAATGTGTGCTAAGGGATTTTCATCATTTATTGCAGAAGAAAATACCTTAATAAATTTATGATTTACAAAATAAATTTATGTTAAAACTTATTTTATACTATTTAAAATATCCATAGATAATTCGAATTATTTAAATAGTTAAATTCTAGTTAATTTTAATTTATTTATTTTATGTAATAAGCTTTATTTATTATCTATTTATTTTACTCTATTTAAGTCCGTTCTTCATACAAACATTTAAACATACACATTTTTAAATTACACAAATATTTATGCAAAAGTTAAATTGAATTTAATTAAACGGAATGCAAAAACCAATATTGTAATAATATTTTCAGAAAAGTCCACTTATTGTTTCAAATGTATGAAAATTGAAAACTTAAAAATAAAGAATTATATAAAAAAAAAAGGGTGTAAAAAGTTGAAAATTTATTTTATATATTTGCATTTTACAAAAAAAAAAAAAAAAAAAAAAAAATACATCATCAAACATGTGCCATGTTTCACACCACAAAACCCAAAGGGTCCTTATGAGCAGACTTTATTCATTAAATATGACGTAGTTATTCATCTCTTCATATGGATGTTTAATATTGTTTATGTTTGTTTATACAAGCTTATACTGCATATGTAAATAAGTTTAGCAAAGATGTATTTCAAAAGATTGCCTTATGTTTTATGAATATACACCTCAATGTTTACATTTGTGTGATGTAAATTTATTGTTGTTGTTCATCGCACATTACTATCTTTAAGAATTGGCAAAAATAATTTATTATGTTGTTTAAAATGTTCTTAGACATACAAATGCGATTAAATCTAAGACTCTATTTCAAATTTGATTCTAATTCCTTTCGTTAGGCCAAAAGGTCTTAAGTGAGTTTTGATTGGTTTTAACCCTCAAACTTTCGTTAGTTACCCTCTTGTGTGGTTTTTCACACATATGCATTGACTGTCTACTTTGCTGTGGCGCCATAGTTCGTTTGTAATCGAAGTGATGGTGTACGTAACATTACTGATGTATTTATCCCGTTGCTGATTAACAACAAACCATACTAAGCTTGTGTGTATCAAAAATATTCAAACTTACCGACAGTAAATTTTGTCTCTTAAGCAAATTTCATGGATTCTAACTTGTGCAAATGCGGAAATTCTGCTTTTCGGAACAGGCCTCAACAATCTTAACGCGCAGCTCAATTGTGTGCCTTTCCATATTTGAATTTGATAAACACTGAAACAAAGAAATGCCAAATTAAGTTGGGCATAAAACTTGACGTTAAGGTATGACTAACAATTAACATCGTGCATTATGGTTGGTTTACGCTTTATTTGTCGGTATTGATATAAAATGTCGCGAAAATAGCTTTCATAATAACTACTATGCCCGGTGAATGTAGGTTGAAATCAGACCAAAAGTCCAATAGGAATGCTTTAAGATCAAAAAACCTGTATTTTAATGTTTAGATTATAATCGGCACAACTATGTAACTCTTACATAAATTTGACAATAAAATTGTGTTAATGATTGGCCAAATAACGTATACTCTCGAACGTTTTTCTATAAATGCTATGGTGTAGGGTATTATATTGTCAGGTTTGATCGACTTTATATATATTTAAATGTGTTACAACACACATTTGCACGAACCCATAATATCCTCTTCACATACAGTAGTGTGGGTATAAAAAGTAAGAGCAGAATATTGTGCTAGAGTGGCTCAGGCACCTTGAACTTTTCGCTATGTATAAAAAGATTTGAAGCTAATATATTTCTTTAGAAATATAATCGATATTTGGGTGCCCCGGTAGGCTAGTTGGTTGTGAGCTAGCCTATGAGTGCGGGAGTTGCGGTTCGTTTCCCGCCAGAGACTCTGGTCTGTTTCACTATAACGGGCTGAAGGTCTACGTTACTATTGCTCGGTTAATTAAGTTAGAATAGAATTTGTAATTAACTTTGACGTTTTTATATTTTTACTGATATTTATAACAAAAATAATTGTTTATTATAAATAGAGAATAACAAAATCGTTAAAGTAACCGAGATTTCTCGTATTGAGGTACTGTTCTGCTTAACTAAAATAGGCTGACAACTTACGTTACAATTGCCCGGTAAGTTAAGTAAGAATAAAATTTGTAATTGTATTTGTAACAGACTATAAAAAAAACATATCGTTATTTCCACAAAAAAGTCTGCTTTTTGTCACGTTACGGCACCAACCATTTTAAATTGTTTCTCAAAGAAAAATTAAAATATTAATTACTTTTTTCCATTTTGGTGTAAACGCAACTATCTTTACATTAAGTAAAAGAGAGGAACAATTTTAACAACATGGTTCTAAAATACAAGACTAATTGCTTGGTGTCGTAACATGACAAAAAGTAGGCTTTTCTGTGTAAATACTCAGCTACTAAAATATTAGTTTGAACTTAATTATTCAATTACGTTATATTTAACATGTCTATAAGTTTTTGATTATTGGGTAATAATAATTATATAAAGTAAATAAAAAGTGTCGGAGGAATGACCGTTAGTTAATAAATTACTATAACTTCCAATCAAGGCTGTCAGATATGGCGACTGCCGACTTTTTTTTTGGCGATTTACTTGGCTTTGTTTACCATTTATATTATTTCAACATTTTTTGTTATCATTACTAATTTAAAAAAATATGGGCCCTTTTTATACCCTCCACCACAATTAGTTGTGAAGAGGGTACACTAAGTTTGCCATTCCGTGTGAAACTTTTTTATTATTCATCTCAGACCCCATATAGTGTATATATTCTGGGTACTTGAGTCGATTTAGCCATGTCCGTCTGTCCGTCTGTTGAAAACACGCTCACTTTCGAACAACTCAAAAGAAATGAACAAACTTGGTGCCAAATTGCTTGTAGTTATCCTAAGCAGTTTGGGATTGAAATTCAGCAAAATCGGTGCAGTAGGACCAGAGCTATGAATCAAAATGTGGAACCACCACCTAAAAAAATGATAATTTTGTTACAAAAAATAACATAAATGGTGGAACAAGGCACGACATGAGATAAGATTTTGCAAAAATTTGTTTTATTCGACTGGAAATCACGCTGTAAGATTTCGTGAAGATCCGTCCATAATTTACCCTGGCCCCCATATAAACCCTACTCTCGGAGAACAGTTTAGTACGCCTTAAACCGTAAAAAATAATGCTATCATAACAAAATTTGAATTGAAACTGTAACTCAAGCTAGTATAATTGCGAAATAATTTAATATAGATCAAAACCTCAAACCAACCAATTTTAAAGCTGATGTCTGTTTTTATAAAGATTAATTTATAATAAATAGACATCATATAGATATCCCTCCTAAAATATTCGAACAGTCGGTGGAGGGTATTAAAGATTCGGCACAGCCGAATATAGCACTCTAACTTGTTTTCAAATGATATTTGTTTTGTTATCATTTTAGGTGAATTTTATATTCAGTCGCTATTTAATTCTACACTGAAAGAATTTTCTTCGCAACACCAATGAATTTAGAATTAAACCAATGAAAAATTTCATTAAAAAGGAACCTATGCAGCGCTTCGTTGGATCAGTGAAACCTGTTTCATTAAAATGTATGTAATGAAACATTACATTAGAATAATGAATATTATTATTAATTGGATGAATACTTCAAAAAAGTAAAATTTTTTTTTTTATTTTGTTTTTTTTTTCTTTTTAACTTTTTTTTCTATCTCATTTTTTTCTGTCTCTGGCGGGATTCGATCCCGCAACCTCGGCGCTGCTAGACTAGCTCACTACCAGCTAGCCTACCGGGGCAGTGTAATTTTTGAATAAAAAAACTATGTTTTTTGTCTTTACTATGTACATTAGGGTGTCCCAAAATTTTTTTTTGTCAGAGGCTCAAGCATAATTTGAAAGCTTATTGGGTCCAGTATTTTTGAATTTTTTTTTAGATTTTTAGGAAGAGGTTTAGAGGTCACGCAATTCAAGTCTTTGTTAAAAATCTGAGTTTTCGGGCTTTTTTCAAACTTGACTCATAACATTGTCAATAAACACGTTTATTTAATTTTTTGACCGAATATATCTAAAGAAAATTTCCCAAACTTTATTTCAATATGCAAAAACTTTAAGTTCCGGCTATATTTTTGTCCATTACGATTCCACATATTAAGTATTTTTGTAATTTTTCAACAAATTCTGTAAAAAACGGGTTATTTCTTTTCAAATTTATATGAAAGGTATAAAAACTAGTGACGCAATTTTAAATACCGATAAGTTCTAAACAATTAAGAAAAACAAAAATGGAATTTTGTTCCACAGTTTCCGAGTTACACTATTTTTATAGTTTCTACCTTAAAAATGGTGATACTTTTTTCGTTATAATTATTGTATATTTCCATAAAATGTTATAGTTGGGTTTTAACTGTCATTAACTTCTGACATTTATTGATCTAAATCGTTACATGCTGTCATTTTCACTTTCTATTTTATGTGTATTCTCCGCTATAATAAATTTACATAACACAATTTTTTGAGTTAGCTGACCGACGAATCAAATAGAAAAGTTTCTTGTATATGTGGCAGCGCATAGTGAAAGGGACCTTAGGGGGAAAAAATCAATTTTTTGATGGGGACAACATCTGAGCATCGAATCAGACCAATCCCATGCCCCAAAAGTGTTCCCTCCCAGAGATATGCGCGTTTTATGAAGTGGTGGTACACCAAAATGGCTCTCCTGAACAAACCCGGTTTTTACCCTTAGGTCCCTTTATATTTTGCGCGTCACATACATGTATAAAAGTTTTCGTCGACGTACCGGTAAGAATTTTTTTTTTTTTTTGTTTTTGATCGTTAAAAAATGTGTAATTTTATTCAAAATAGATCTAATAGAATTTTGTGAAAACAAGAAATGTGTGGCTTGTGGGAAAAATGATAGATGCCCTTGATCCCTCCAAACCGCCGACAAAAATGCAAATTCTGCAAAGATTTTTTAATAACATATACTGGGTATAAAGGTCAAAACGGGTATAACTCAGGAACGATAAGAACAAATTTAAAAATTGTTTATTCATATTAATAAGAATTAATTTGTCTTTCAAACTGCAACATTAGTTTGTTTTCGTTTTCATTTAAACTTAAAAAGTTGTAAAGCGTTATTACACAATTTTTGAAAAAATTACGAAAAATTGTAATTAAAGGTATCTAAATGAGTAACCTCATCACCAAATCTTATAAGTTTTTCACACAGGAATAAAGCTTGGATACTTTTCTTTAAAACTGTTTCCTCAGGAGTGCAGAAACCCGTGGTATTAACCAAGTTATCAGTAAAGTTAAAAAAATGGGCCGAAAACTCCGGTTTTTTATGAAAACTCCATTTGCGCGACCTCTAAACCTATTCCGAAAATTCTTAAAGAAAAACCAAAAATACTTTACCCTATAAGCTTTTAAATTTTGATTGAGCACCAATGAAAATCATAAAGAAAATATTTTTTGGGACACCCTAATGTACATACATATTAAAGAAAATTAAAAACATACATATTTATTGATTGCAAGTTTTTGTTTCATTACTATAATGACATTTTTATTGTCATAATGAAAATTTAAATTTATGATGGCATGCTTTTTCGAAATATTTTTATACTCTTAATTATTGAATGTTAAAAATAATTTTTTTTTAATTTTAAGTATTTATCGACCTTTTTTTGATTACTTTAAATAGTTTTTATAGTTTTCTATATACAGGCTTTCAAGGTCATTAATTTAATGTAAATAAAAGATTATTTATTTCATTATCATTAAAATCCAACGTTTCGTTGGTATTCTTTCCAACTTCTTCAGGGATTGAGTTTTATTAAAATCTGGCAACATTGTAAAATACAAAGTAAAAAATTAGTCAATAATAACCATATTTATAATCTTAATTTTTGGCAAATCAACTTACAATAATCTTTTTCGTCAATTTACATCATTTATAAAATATATCACAGTATTTTGTATAGGTGGACAACACAACACAAAACTTAAAATATTAAAATAAATATATGTAAATTTAAAAATTATCACAGAAAATTTGTCCTTTTTAGATCACAGTAAATTATTAAAATATGTTGCTTTTATAAAAAAATTTTTGATATCATAAATTTAATGGCATATTACATTAGATGTATGAAATTATTAAATCTTACATTTTTTAATTAACAATTTATTATTTTTTTAAGGAAACTATTATTTTGTTTTAATTTATGAATAAAGTTATGTTTGTATATTGTTTTTTTATGTTCCCAATTAAAATTTTTGTTTACTTGGACAAACTTAAGTTTTCATATATCCAATGAAAATTTTTAACGTAATTACGAAATCCCATGAAGCGATTTTAACGAAAATACTTCATTATAACTATGAAATTTTATTTAGACAGTGAAAATTTTCATTTAACCAATGAAATTTTTTTTATGAAAATGGTTCATTAATTATATGAAGCATTTTTCTTTCAGTGTAATAGTTTGTATGCAGGTCAAAAAAAAAACACTAGTGATAAAGCTGAAGTGTATGATCTTATAGACTTGTGTACCTTATTTTATTTTTTTTTAACTTAATATGTATAATCTCCATTTTATGTTATTAAAAAAAAATATCAGAAACTAAACAAAATTTACTTTCGGCGACTTTTTTGTATTTATTCTCAGTTTTTGGCGATTTTTGACTGAAATATTATACTAGCATTTTTTGTACCTAAAATGTAATTAAAAAAAAAATTACCAAAACTGAACAAAATTGACGTTTGGCGATTTTTGACGATTTCTGACATCCGACTTGGCTATGGAGCTCAAAAAAAATCTGACAACCCTGCTTCCAATGTCTTTTGTAGCTTTACTTATTCCATTTTCACATTCAAGTTTCTGATTATTCGGTAATAATAATTTCATCTATTCAAAGCAAAAACCGCTAGTTAAAAAATAAGTAGTTGTCTAGTAAATATTACTTCAAATTACTTGCATATATGTATATTGTTAAGCTACGGTCACACTTATCAAATATTTAACGGGACTAACAAGCAAACTTAATAATCATTTCCTTCAATTCCAATATTTATTTTGAATAATGTTACATCTAACAAACAACAATTTAATATGTCTAGTAGTATAATTAGTTTATTTTGTGATATTAAGATCGATCGATGATCATGCTAAATCTCAACAACTATTAACAAAAGTAGGGGTAACGCTTATTTGGTCAAATATTTAATTAGTGTGACCGTAGCTTTAGTCTCGTGTAGAAAGGACCTAAATAATTTTTTTTTGATATTGAGTTTTTTTGATTCCAATGCATTTCACCTTAATACTTCTCGTCCCAAAAATTTAATACAATACTATCAATAATTACGGATTAACAACTAATTTTACATATCGAAACATACAGCTTTTGTCATGTTTTTTCCTTCTCCTGTAAAGTAGCAAAAATGTGAGATAGGGCCTATCTATATAAGAACAACGAATTATAACCTTACTTTTTGTAATTTTATTTTTCCAATAGTTAAAACAAAGACTGTTGAAAAAAAATTACCTTGATTCCCTAAACACAAGCAAGTAAAATCATTAAGTTCCTCTTTCCACAATGATTAACACATGCAAGTGAAATATGATTTTACAGACGTGCAGTGCAGACTAAATTTTTTTTTAACAAAATACAAAGAATTAAAGAAATTGCAATGAAATGTTGACAACAAGACTTTAATACAAAAGCAGTCAGACATGATGAAGATGATTTCACGCATCGGGTGCCATTTTTCTTTCTTTATGTTTGTACTAAAACATTTTAAGTTCTTTTAAAAAGTGGTAACAAACGTCTGCTGGCATTGCTAGGTTTCGCCATTGAAACACTTGCGACTGGTTTTATGTGTTAACTTTTTATGGCTTGTGTGAATCTATTTAACACAAGAAGAAAATTAAACACACTAATTTACGATTTTCCTAGACTTATTTTATTTATGCGTTTTGATTTTTAAGCCGTATATGTTTATTGTTTAAGGTATAAGGAGTTTTAATCATGACAAAAACGCAAGAAATCTACATTATAAATTTTTTTTTTTTTGTTGTCTGAATTCAATTCAACATACTTAAACGCGACATTTGTTTTAAAATAACAAAATACAATAAGGGTTTTTTTTATTTCATTGGAATAAAAGAGGCAATACAAAATTAAAACTCGATAATATAATTTGATCTAGCAATACAAAATATTAATCCATAAATAAAGAGTGTTTTTTTTTGGAGTTGGCATCACTGCTTTATTTGAGCAATCATTTAACAGCTGATAATTGCTGTTTGTTAAGTTTGCTTTCAAATTTAGTTATGAATCAACTTAAACCAGACCAACGCGTGCAAATTCTTGAAATTTTTAATCAAAATAATTCGGCGAAAATTTCCATTTATAATTTTATTTTCCGATGAAGCCCATTTCTGGTCGCATTTTGAGTGATGAGAATCTACAAAATTTTGTCGAAACACCATTACATCAACAGAAAATTACTGTTTGGTGCGCTTTACGGGCTGGCGGAGTCATTGGCCCATATGTCTTCAAAAATTAGTATGGGCAGAATGCGAAAAGTTGTTGAAAATTGGTGATCCAGGTTTCGCCTTCTACGCGCCAGCCGTGGCAGCGACATGGCAGAAATCATATTTAAACATTAATTTCATTACATTTTCTTTAAAATAAATTCCGTTTCATTGATATTAAAAAATATATTTCCTTGTTTTATTATGATTTAAACTTGTGGCATTCTATAAAAAATTATTAATTATAAGTATTAAAGCTTAAAGCTTAAAGGCACGCCAAAATATACAATTTTCTATTAAGAAGATTTCTGTAAAAAGAAAAAAAGAAAAAAATTGCTTAATTTTTTTAGTGCAAATATATAAGAGGTATTCACCTCAGAATTTTTTTCTCTTGCGGAAGTGCGGAATTGCGGTTTTGTACTATCGGTGACGTGAACACCCAGCTTTAAACATTTTGAAATTTCAATTTCGAAATATTACGAACTGTCAAAAACTAAAAAAAGCACACAATTGTCAACTGATTGCAAAAAATCATTGCTGTTTATTAATTCAAGATGCCGAAGCAAAGACATTTTTGGTAAATCATTTAATTAATGAATCTTTTGTTCAAATTGAAAACATCTATCACGAAATCGGTAAGTATAGATCTATTTTATTAAAAATACCAAATTAAAATTTGTAATTAAACTTTTGAGAAAATAATTTCACAACTAAAGATATTTTGGATGACGAATTCGTAGAATAGGAATTAACCACACTTTATGATGATTTATCTTTAGTTTTGTCAGCACGTCGAGGAATTGAATAAATTTATTAAATTTTCGTTTAGTCTGGGATCACACTTTAAAAGTTTTCTTTCAGAAAGTCTGAGTTTATGGGTGAGAGAGGAGAGAAAAAAACATATTCTCTTCCCCTCTCACCAATAAACTCAGACTTTCTGAAAGAAAACTTTCATAATGTGAACCCAGACTTATTTCGTAGAACTTTGATTGTGTTTAAAAAAAACAGTGTTGGACAACGGAATTTTGTCATTAAAGGTTGTAATTTTAGGTACTGTTTACATATTACTATACACTTGTTAAAAATATGGCAACGATGCCAATATTGAAGATTTTAAGCTGAATTGTGCAACTTTTACCCTTGCGATTACGCTCCATCAAAATGGTCTTGCAAAACATAAAAAGTAGTTGGAAATTATTTTCATGTGTTTGTTGTAGTGAAAAATAAAAAGTATTGCGATTCCGCAATTCTGCAAGAGTAAAAATTCTGAGGTGAATACCTTTATTATCAAAGTTATTTCTATTCCTTTTCGTATATAAAATATTCAACAAATTTGTGTGTATATTCATTTCGCTTTTATGCATATCTCGTTTTATTTTTTTTTTAATTGTACGTAAGAAATTCCTAGATATGTCTGGGTTCCCACTCTGCAAGTTTTGTTTTAAAAATTTCATCAAAATCAAGAATGTGAACAATTATTATTCCATAACAATTCAAAAGTCACACGTACCATCTATATAGAACAATCAGAGCCAAATTTAGTACATTTACTTTCGCAAAACAAAACGCTATACGTTTACGATCATTTACATACTTCCATAAAATTGAATTAAGAAAAAAAACACAAACATATAAAAATATGTGACAGTTTATATAAAAAATGTATTTTGGTGTTCGTTTCTTAAAAGTGTTTTGCTCTCTTAAAGGGTAGCATGTGTTTTTCTAAAAAATCCACCCTTACTAATGGCAAAAGGCATCGCACTTTTTGCCCCGTATTAATCAAGAGTGTTGATGGTGCAAAATAGTGTGAAATAGGTAAATGAGGTTTTTTAAAATTTTTAATTTTTAGCCATACAATTTATTAAAAGTCCCTTAAACTAAAAACCTCAAAAATTGGGTAAAAATAGCTAAACTAGCAGAAATTCGCACAACAGCGGCTTGATAGCATTTATTAAAAACGTTAAAGATATAAAGAATCACAAAACTTGCCGGAAATAATGGCTTCTATCGCGAACATGTCTAAATTTCGCGAAAAAATTGTAAGAAAACTCTAAAATTCATTTGATATCGCTAAAAAGGTTAAAAAATATAACATAAAAAGCTGTAAAAAATGAGCTTTAATGATGAAGAACAAACTTTTTGTCAGGTGTTAAAGGCGGGGCGCTGCACTTTTGTTATAACTTGAGCTTTTATACATTCACCTTTTCAAAAGGTGATCTTTTTTTTTGTGCAGACAAGAAAACACCATAAGAAAACTTATATATAAAGCCCCATATTCATAAAATTTTTTTTTTTATTTATAAAAGGTTTATTGAACAATTTTGCATAGGAAATTATAGCAGTATGTATATGAAACATTAGCTTAATAAAAAACAGAAAGAAACAGAAAACAATGTTGCGTTTATGAGTGTTGTGTATCAAGCCAAACAAAATAAAAACATGGTTGTATAAACAAAGTAGTAAGTACCTCTGTTGTAACAAATGGCAGAATGAACATCTTATGGTGTTTTCTTTTCTACAAAAAATGTGCCTTTTTTTTTAAAAAAAATTCAATTTGGTGTCTTTTTCTTAAAAATGTTGCTCCCAAAAACTGATGCTTTTCGGAAGCAAAATTTTTAAGAAACAGACACCAAATTGCATTTAAAAAAAAGGCACATTTTTTTGTAGAAAAGAAAACACCATTAAATAAAAGCGAGGGTAAAATATGCTACATGTTCTTCATGAAACACATTCACAAAAGATATTAAACATTTTTCCCAAAGTTGTATTTTTTCTACAAACAAAGATAAAGTTAAAAATAATTAATTAGAAAACACAAAATAGTGCTAAAACTCGCATCAAATTTTGAGAAAGAAAAAGAAATTTTATTTTTTACTTTTTATGTTTAATTTAATTTTTTTTTTAAATGCTTAATAAAAACATTTTTGTTGGTTTTTTACTTTAAAAATCGTTCCGCTATAAATTTTTTTTAAAAAATTTCGTCGGTTCGACAAAGAGTCACCTTAAAGTACTAAAATTAAGAGTAACCTTTCAGGGTTAAATAAAAAAAATTTTTTAAAGAATATTATGTAACAAAACTAAAATTAAAAATTGGATTCTGCATAAAATGAAAAAAATTTAAATCTTAATTTTTCCCAAAATTTAAGTTTTCTTCACTGTTCTCGAGACTGTCTTCCGAATAATCAACGCTGCTTTCAAAAATATCATGGTTCAACTTTAAACCTTCTATTCCTTGCCAGTGTATACGAAAATTCTTTTAAAAAAGTTTGTCTGAGTCAAACAACTTTTCTGCTTTTGTGTTAACAGTGTAAGATAATCATCGTAGCTTAAACATTGCTATTTTCATCCCTATCTTTAAATTATAAGAGCTGCACCAGTTATAGTTGACCGAAAGTGTTCCTCCTTCTAAACAAAAATTAAACTTTTTTCAATAATGATTGCTTGCGGCAAACTTCAAATGCAGCCCGCCTGTTGCTTTGACCACAGACAAAACCTCTGATTTCCAGTCCTCAATAGCAACTTCCTCTATAATTTAATACACTGTACCGAATCTGGAAATTAGTCCAGGTACTCTTGTCGATTATTTTCTATTCGATACGGCCAAAAACCATATCTGCCGATAGGAAGGAGTGTCCGGCAACAAAAATACGATAACAACGCAAAAGAATAAGAAACATTTACAAAATAGGCAGACTACCGTTGCAAGGGACGATTTTATTTTTTTATTATAGAATATTTTATTTATTTAGAAAAATTACAGTACAACAAGACTTTTAATCTTCTATAATAGTACACAGAAAAAATTAAAAACCAACTTCAATTAACGTATTTGTTAGACATTTGTACTATTAGTTAAATTATTTACTGATTTTCCGCCTGCAAACAAATTGATCATATCAATTAACACATTTGTAAGTTTGAGCTTTTCTTGCTGTTCAGTTTCAATCAATAGGTTTAATTGAAATGTGACATCCAGCAAAATGGGCTACATAAAACGTAAACACAAATCAAAATTTTTTTTCAATCAACACATTTAATTGAAACAATTAAAAAATTGTTTGAAACTTTAAAATATTTTGAAGTTTGTGTGTATGTTTTCGTATTTGCAAATATACACACAAACATTATAATTTTTATTTTCAATTAAGGCAAATTAATTGGAACAATTAAAAATATTGTTTGAAACAGCATTATTGAATTAATTGAAAAAATTTTGTTATAAATTTTTTCTGTGAACTGCTGATGCAATGGCAGTTCTGTGCCATGCAATGAACCAGTTTTGTCTCTCAGTAGACAATGCAAAGAAAAAGTTTTTGAACTCACTCCAGTTTTGAATACAGGGATCAAGGGAAGACTTTTGTTTCTATTTAACTTTAGATCAGGGGTTTCCATTTCTTTGCACAATTGTGCAAACCACTACAAACACATATTTTTATGCTCTTCAATTCAGTCGTCGGTGTGACTTCGACAAGTGTACATGTTTAGCGGATGCTATATTATTTTGTTTCAGCTTACACTCAAAAATATTGTGCGGTCAAAAATGCTTTTGGTAACATCCAATGCCTTGCGTGCATTGTAAATTTTTTAACAATAACATTTACTGCAACGTTTAAGCTAACGATATGTGTTTTGTTTGTGAAAAAAAATTCTTTGCTACCTGTAAAAGGGTCCCTTTGCTTTCTTTAAAAAGACGTACCTAAATGCAGAAATTATTAAGAAAAAAAATAGCCAAAAGAATTTGTTGGTATTTTGCTTGTAAAAATATTTTGGTTTCTGTACCAATTGCGTCGTTGGGTTTTTTCTTTCTTTGAAAACCCTTTTCTTAAGTAAGTAGAAATATTTAAAAAACAAGTAAAAAAGTCTTGTTTTGCTACAATTTATGTGTAAATAACCTGTACACATAAAAGCAAATGTGACAGTAGGTAAAATGTTTGGGTAAGAAGATGTGTTTTATTGATGTATTAATGAAACTTTATTGTTTCGCACTATTTTTATTGCTTACTTTTTTATGCTACAATTATTTGACCGAGCCCAAAGAGTTAAGGCTCAGTAAGTCTTTACTTTCTGGTCTGTTACGAACCAGCTGATTTGTTTTTGTTATTAAAAAACCTGTGGAATTGATTAGTTGTTCTGTTCTGTTGCGGTTCAGTTTGATAAAATCAAGAACTTAAGAAAGTAATTGTAAGTTACCGCAAAATAAATAATAAAAAATTCGTTAATTAAATTTTATTTCTTCAAATTTATGTGCATAAAAGTTATTGAAATAAAACAATGGATGGTGCAAAACTAATAAATTTGTCATAAATGGCTACAGTTGCTACAGAAAAATAAACTTTTACAATTTTGAAACAGAACGGCACGGAACAGAACAGAAACAGAAAGTAAAGACTAATTCTGCCTTTAACCTTACTAATTTATTGTAATTATTAAACGTAACTTTGATCTGTTATAATGACTTTATACATTTTTGCAGGCAAACTCATGTGCACATTTGGTATTTTCTAAAAAGTTATGATATACCATTAGCTAGAATAAAAATGTATGCACAGATGTTTGAAGTATGAGCAACCCAACACCGTGAATACCATTTCTATCCTGAACTAAAAAAAAATTCATTGACGTGCCTCTCTTTATTCGGCACTACTTACCTATGCGAACAAATTTTTTCGGATTTAAAATTTATTTGTTCCAAGCAACGTAATAAATTAAGTTCATCCCATTTGAAAAGCATTCTACTATTAAAAAACTGCCATAAAAGTATAAATTTAGAAGATTTTATTTTATAACTTGTAGAACACAAGGTAAAAAAATTAAAAATTTTTTGTGTTGCTAGAAAATTTGTAGCAGTTCTTTACCAATTCAATGTCGCTGATTTTAAAACTGCACTTTTTTTCTATCAGCTGTGATTTGCGTGCAATATTTATTTTTTATGAATTTTTAAAACATAAAAATCTTTAATTTTTTACAATTGTTTGATAAGATATTTGAAACTGATTTAGAGTCAAAAAGCTTCCGAATAAAAAAAGTGTAGTTTTAAAATCAGCGACATTGAATTGGTAAAGAATTGCTACAAATGTTTTTATCAACACAAAAAATTTTTAATTTTGTACCTTTGTGTTATACAACGTATAAAATATATTACTAACATTTTATTTCGGCTGTAAATAAATGCATTCTCTCAATTTGCTTACTCTCTGGTACTCACTAACACACAACCAAAAAAATTTTGGAAATCCCTGCTTTAGATACTGAAGCTGCGCAGTGTTATCTGTCAAAAGTCATTGCTATATTTTATATTTTTGAACTCAGTGCCTCATATGGGGGATTTCATGTCAAGTGACCCAATTTTTAAATCGATGTCCTTCGATGTGGATGAAATTTGCACCAGAGTTAGTCCTATTGGATTGTAGTTTAGACACAAATTTTCAACAAGATGGGAGCTCACCATATAAAATTCGTAAGCGAGATGGTAAGAGAATATCTTACATTTCTCCCTTACAACACTGCTTCGTTTGAAGCTCAATTTTTTATTGGGTTGGGACAAATTTTGGTAGCACCAATAGGAAATAAGTTACATGGATGAGAAAAAACACTTGTTTCGCCAAAATGTCAATTTTTGACCACCTCTTACTCAGAAACTTTTTGACCGATCTTGATGAGAATTTGTCGGGAGACATCGGTTTCCAAATTGGGTCACTTGACATGAAATCCCCCAGTATATATATTCTATGATTTTAAAGGTTAAATGTTTAATTAATTTAAAACGGGTTCCATACGAAGGCAAGTTATCATTTGAACTCCAAAGTA
This sequence comes from Pollenia labialis, assembly GCA_949318255.1. Classification (NCBI taxonomy): domain Eukaryota; kingdom Metazoa; phylum Arthropoda; class Insecta; order Diptera; family Polleniidae; genus Pollenia; species Pollenia labialis. The sequence goes on from OX439140.1 coordinate 105,505,981, forward strand.
GTGTTCGGAAGAAATTAAGGGAATTTCTTCTGTTCTTACTTGGGATCGCAGAACACGAAGCCGTGTTCCAGAAAAAGTCTCACTAATGAAATATATAATTATCGTATGCCAAACAGATCATCAAGCACCTTTCCCCAACATTTGATAACCCCTTTGATCATACTTTAAGTTAAGGCTGCTTGCAATCTAGATCATCTTGGAGTAAGGGATACATACATAATAAACCTTAATAATTTCGAATAATAGAAATAATAATTTAGCTAAGTGACTACCTTGAGGTACCCCGCATGGAACAGGTAGAGGCTAGAAAGAATGCTTTGATATCTGCCCTTAAAATGTGTGAACATTAGGTATGAAAAGGGGATTGATTTTTAAAATTTCCGTGATTCAAGATTTTGGAAATCGCGATTGTAATCAAACTATGTATATGTTTCTAAACCATGAGATTATATTACAAACAAACAATTAGCTTACTAAAGCTTAAATACCAATACCTCGGAGGTTTTCTGCTACATTTAGTTGTATTGGCATTAATGCACAGTGAAGTATTCTCCCGCATCGATCTCTTAAAAACTGTAATACTATGTTGACATAGTGCATTATAGGGTGTCTCAGCAATACTGCACATTTTCATTTTTAAATATAAACTCGTATTTTTGAGAAAGTTGTGATTTTTTGGATCGTAAAGAAGACATAATACGATTACGTATGGAATACAATATCCGTCAAATAGTCCTCATGTCTCTGACGGCAGCAACGTCTTGCTGAAACCACATGTCCAGATACATGCCGTCCAGATGAGGCTACAAGAACTCCGCTACCATATTCGGAATGCCGTTTAGTGTCACTACACTTTCGGCGTCATCTTCAAAAACGTAAGGCCCAAACAGTTGCTCGTTGTGGGTGCATTAATATCTCATGGATTGCATGAGTATTTTCTGATCCCGATTTCGACAATTTTGTGTGTTTTTACGAAGACATTCAGATGGAAATGCGCTTCATCGGAGAAAATGACTGTTTTCGAAAAATTTTAATTGACTTCACTTTTCTTCATTGCAATAAAGTGTTCACAATTAATACGCGTTGTTCTTTCGTAAAGCGGATTATTATTAAATATAGTAACAAACATATATGACAGTCGCTAAGTGTCAGAGTTGCCACTTGCACAAAAAAATGATAATAAATTTAAAAGTGCACCATTACTTAGACACACTACCTCCCCTCCCGCAGTGTTAGATTTTTAAAATTAGGACGACAAAATTCTGACTGCGAAAGCTACTTTTAATGTGTAGGAGAATTGTTTGACAACAAATTAGGCGAATCCGCACACTGCGGCTAGTACCTGTCATATACATTTCTGCCAAACCCCCCCGTATATAAGCATTTGAATTAGAAATTAGTTTTAAGGCTGGGATTGAATAAAATATTTTTTGTGGGCCAGATACCTCCAATATAGCTCAAGCTTATAAAATGAGTTTCAATTTGAATGATAAATTTGAATGCCAAAAAAAAACAAAGGATATCACTGAAGTTGTAAATTCCTAAAGATGAGTAGAAGTCCAATGAACTTTTCTAAATCCATATTTAAAAGTGATAGGAAGTTATAATTTAAGGATTCATGCATAAATTATAAAATTGTTTTGGAAGTCGCTTCAAAATTATAACAGTATTGATGAGGGCTTGCTTGCCGTATAAAATATTCTTCTTAATTTGTTTTTTTAGGCATATTTTTCCACCTCCATAAAATTATTAAAACGTTAGTTAGCTTTTTTAAAAGTTTTGTGGGTAAAATATGGAAATTTACTTAACATCCATATTGTCCATTCAATAAACCATTTAATGCATTTTAAATAATTTTTGTCATTTTTGTTTTTGCTACTAGATAAATGCGCGAGTGTGCAGCCACACTTGTGGTGTAAAGGCATAATTTAATTTTTATAAAAAAAAACTATTTTAAATATTCTATATGATGCTTTTTATTTATAATTTATTGCTCTTTTTTTTTATACGGCATAAATAAAATGCTACAAAATGTGCATTTGAAAGGAAGTCACATTTGGCAGAGCGGATATAAATCGCAAAATAATATTAACAATAATAAAAAAGGGAATTCATTTCGTATTTTTTATTTTACGTTTTATTAACGAAAAGGTTACACTTCTACAATAACCTTGACTCCATTTTTTGCAAATTAATGCGAGAGCAAAAATAAAAAAGAAATATATTTTTACATTATGGCGTGAAGGTTGTGGATTTATGCACAAAATTCGTTTGAGTTGCGCTGTTTTGAAATCTATTTTTAAGTATCAAATAATTTGGTTTATTGTTGACAATAGTGTAAGGAAATTATTTTTTTTTAAGCATTTATTTGCATTAAAAGGACATTTTTACTACTGCTGTTAGGTTTACAAAAAAAAAAAAATATACGATATTAAGATTAATGGACCAATAGGTCCATTAGAGATACATTAAAGTGAAAGGAAATATTTAATCCAATTTTGATACAGAAAACTGTTTGAAAGTATGCCAGTCCAACACCCCAAGTTATTGGTGGTGCTGCTGGGAATATTATCTCTGTACAACTAGGATCAATTAGCATCTATAATTTTTCTGTTTCTTTACGCTTTAAATTAAAAACATTATCATTCTTAACACTGACAACACATGCAGACATTTTGAAACTTTTTTATTATTTTAAAACTTCCAACCGATTTTTAGGTTTTCTTTTTCAATTTTCTCCCATCACATCACATTTTTCGGATACCGTTAGATATGATATTTCAATGTATACTTTTCTTTCAGTCGCCACCCAGAGCCAAAGTCTGCTTCAATAAAAAAAAAAAAATTTTGTAGTATTTCGCGTCGAATAGTGGAAAACTGACTTTGATTAAAAAGTTTTAATGAAAATTTTAATTTTAATTTTCGTTGGGCAGTGATAAGAAAAACTAACTGGCCCTCCTTAAATCCTTCCGAATTCACCGCTCGATCTGGCTTTCATCTTGTCAATAGACAACTTGATACGGTTTCATACAAATTCCTGAAGTTCATTAAGAGTTTCTTGTTCTTGTGAGAAGGAGCCTTCATTGTATTCACCCGTTGGTATGGGCTTAACACCAAACTCTAGAACTCCTGGTAGTCTAAGTTCTGTTCCAAACACAATTTTGGCAGATGTATAAGAGGTGGAGTCGTGAACAGATGACCTTTACGCCAACAGGAACTTTAAAATGTATTCATCCCAGTCTTTTTGTTGTGTGCCGACTATTTTTCGCAAATGTTCCTCTAATGTACGGTTAAATTGTTCAACCATGCCGTCGAATTGCGGATGCAATTCAAAATTCAAAAATTCAAAATTTCTGCCCTGATCAAAAAGTACTTCTAATGGAACACCGTAACCTCATTCCATTTGCTAAAGTAAAGTATGACTACTAACACATATTTGTTTCAGGCATTACTTACAGGAAATTGCCCATCTAAATCCATTGCGATTCGCTCAAACGGGGAACCAGAATTATACTGTTGTAGTGGCTCATGACTTCTCCTTACTGGACCTTTGGCGGCAATGCATTGTACGCAATTTGCTATCCAATCAGCTACAGCTTGTTGACAGCCAACCCAGTAGAAGCGTTGTTTTTTTTTCTAGGGGTTTTGTCACACCCAGATGACCACCGCTAGGACCGTTATGACATTCACTCAGAACTTCCTTTAATTTTGCAGACGGCACTTCTATAAGGGTTTTAATTGATTTTCCGCCAGTACTTTCCCACGTACGGTAAAGGAGTCCAGTTCCACAGAGTCCAGTATGCTTTCATCAGTTTACTTTCAGGCGAAATTTCGTTGCGGGTGTCTTCTTCCTTGGCTTTCAGAATTTTTGCTTAAGTGGGGTAATTTTTCTGCGCTATCAACCTGTATTCATGGGATACTTTCTCCAAAAGACGAACGTTACATGTGTTTTCATGTCGTTCAGCCCTAAAACCATGCTTGCATTCCAGCTTGCAGGGTTGTCTTGACAGAGCATCCGCATTGGCATGTTTTCTTTTTTTTCTGTGTTCAATGCTAAAATGGTAGCTCTGAAGGCGCTCAATCCAATGAGCTATCTGGCCTTCCGGATTTTTAAATTGTAGCAACCACCTGAGTGCGGAATGGTATGTTCTCAAATCAAAATGTTGGCAATAAAAATATTTGTGAAAATGCTTTATGCACACTAAAGTTACTTTCGTTACAATATGTAAAACCACCAATTGTACAAAACTTGAAAGAAACCGGTACTGAAACTGATTGACAACAAAAAAAAAAATAATTAAAAAGTAAAAAGGAAATTTTACAACTGTTTTAAAATTCTTAAAGTAATACAAACAGTTTTGCTTTGAATGGGCACCACCATCGATATCGTAAGAAATCAGAGTTTTTGTGGAAACTATAGTTATCACTTTCTTCAAGCAGTGCTTCTTTTAAATCTGCACTCAAAAAAGTTTTACATTAACTGTTTGTAATTTATTTTAAAAGTTTCCCGTTATGTCTAAATTAAACCAATATATAGTCATTTTAGAACGAAAATTACTTTTTAACTTTTTAGGCACGTTGTTTAAAAAACAAACTACAAAAAAAGACTGAATTTCCGTTATTTAAAATATTAATTTGTTTTCTTTTTTCCTTAAAAAAAATTTATATGTATTTTATATTTTAAAAATTTTATATTTATTATTGTTTTATATTTATTATTTGTTTTTTGATAGTAAAAATTTTGAAACAAAAGTCAAAATCAGTAATTTTAACTGTAATTAGTGAGTTATTTTATAACATTTAAAAATAAACTGATTTTTAGTTTGATTTAAAGGAAAAATGAGTTGACCGGGTTTTAAATGAATTTTTATTTGTTTTATATTTCATTTTCCGTTGATTTTACCCACATAATATTTTGAGTGTGGGGCTAGAAAGAATAGAGCTTTAAGTTGCTGTATCAAATGGTGCATTTGAGGCAAGTTTGTTTGAAAAATAAATGAAAAATATTCTGTACAGCATGCAACAAATATACAGTAAAACCTATAGGCACAAAAAAGTTTTTCATTCTTAATGTCTAATAGTAATCGTATGCTCTTTAGACAAAAATTCAATTAAATAATTTTCAATTCAACATTATGAAAAACTGTAGTTTATGATTTAAGACGTTTTTGTCTAACTCCATAGAAAAACCTATAAATGGAAAATTATCGATGGTGACCGCAATCGATATACATTGATATTTTATTACTACTTATTGATAACATCGATATTACTATCAATTTGATTATATTATGACAAAATCGAAAAAAAATTAATTTTTGTAGAAGCAAAGCATATTAACCATATTTGACTTGAGGCGACGTCTTCCAGCATTTAAGCTTCTCTCAGAAGGCACTAAAGTAGCAGGGACATATAAAGAATATAATTCATATTTACTGAAGAAAAAGTCACATAACTGAATGGATGTCGACCCTATGGTGATAAAATTTATGTCCGACGTCCAGTCCTTAACATTATCTCAAAATATACTTGCCTCTTATCACCATCCATTAGGGAGGCTTCCATAAAATTATGGCGGTTTAGTTAAATTCTTAAATTTGGCCCCTTCACCACATATAATGCACATAGTCGCGTCAAATGTATGACCATCCCCAATTTATTTCTTAAAAATATTCCTTCGTGCTATCCCCATTTATTAAGGGGACTCCCATACAAAAATTTAAAGGCAATCTAGATATATATTAAAGATAAAGCCCCATTATTTGCTAGGAGTCGCCTAATAAATGTTCGTTAAATAACTAATATTGTGGTTATTTTGTTGAACTGTTCTATGGTTTTCAATCCAAATTTTGACATTTAATAAGGCTTAAGTTCATCAAATTTAATTTTCATTAAATTATTTTTATGAAGAAAATCAATTAAAATTGATTGATAATTTTTCATTCTTGACTGACCTGAGGCTCGAAGCCAGGCATTTTTTACGGACAGGTTACCCTTACATGTTTCGATTGCAGCCACTCAATCTCTTCAGAGGGGTTTGCCGTTTAACACTCGCAGCCATCGACGACTGCTGGCAGTCAATAGTTTAATATCAATCTTTAAACCAAATTTTATTAAACCTTTGGTAGATCGAAATTTGCTTTTGAATGATTATCTATTTAAATGATTTTACATGTTCTTCCTTAATTCTGTTTTTTTCGTACTTTTCGTCAAGAATACTTCTTTTTTGTTTTATATTTCATTTTTTGTCTTTCTGTTTTCTTGTTGACCTTTTTCAGCACAACTTGAAGGACAAATGTAAACATAGAGCTTTTTCGTTAAACATACATGCCCTTTACCTACACCCCTTAGAAAGGCTAAAATAAACGTTTAAAGTTTTTTATATAAAATATAAAACAGACCTTAAGCTTAAAAATTTAGTTATATTATAATTAAAATTTTTCATCTCTTAGAATAAAATCAAAAGTTGTAGATAGATTTTAAACATTCGTTGCTTGTTTTGTTTGGAACTAAGTTTTCTATACTAGAAAAAAATAAGCTGTATTTTCCAATTTTGCTAATAAATTTTATTTTCTAAAACGACAACGCAGATAAGAAAAAGGTTAAGATTCTTTGAAAATAATTTTGTTGCGGATTTGTGTGAAACCTCCACTTTTTTCGAAATAACGCTATAACTCGAAAACAAGATCTAACGAAAACAAAATCTAGAAAAAAGTGTCAACTTCTATCAGAGTGTTATTGCTATTTTCGGCAGAACAGAACCCCTGTATATTTCTTGTGTGGAACAGTGTTATGTCACGCTTTTAACCTAATTAGGTAATACACCAACTAACTTTATAAATTTGGAACGTTTATAAAAAAATGAGTTTTTGCCTTTACAAAAACCCTACGATTATCAAAATTTTAATAAATTGACTATTTTGTTATCTTAGGGAAACGTTTAACATATTTATTATGCAACATTATAAGAAAAATGTGTCTTTATCTATTCGAATATATTATTGGTATCTGTAAAATAAAATCTAAATGACAGAATCATCTCTTTTGTGGGACAGTTCAACGCAAAATACACACAAACACAATATGCTAATGTAAATACATTAAATTTACTGCTATTGCCATCAAATTTCCTTTTGTGAACGCCTCAATATGTTGCATAAATAGCATTGAACTATGTTTACTGGTAACTGTGTATTAATGTTAATTGCGAAACCTTTATGGTGAAGCTAATAAATTCGTTGCGATAATAACTTTATAATATCTTGTAATTGGATTAAAAAAAAAATTTGGAACACGCAAGCGTATTTATATCCGAACGTAGCTTAATTTCTTTTAGTTTTTTATTTAAAGAGCAATAAAAACTATCCTGAAACACAATGGCCAAATATTTCAATACAAAGAATATATTCGAAAAACGTGCTGTGAATAAACAAAATATAAATAACTGAATACTAATTTTAAACAGGTGCTAAAGTTACGACAACTCCTTAAATTTTTGCTAAATTTTGAAGGTAATGCAAAAACGATTTAAATAATATTACCTTGTTAATTTTTATTGGCCCTATACATAAAAAACCTTTTTGGTTAATACAACAAATCTTTTATAAAATTCATTCAAAAACAACTTTTTTATAGTTAAAATAATTTTGCATGAATAAATGTTAACTTTTTTCTTAAATTTAAATTATTTTTAAAACTAAAAACTTTGCGGGAATATTTCTTTATTTAAACAATGAATGTTTTCTAAGAATTTGCTATTCATACGCGTTTGGCAGCTCGTTAACAAGAGCTTAGCAAATCGTTAGCCAGAGCTTGGCTAAGTTTGCTTGTGCAAACTTCATGTCAAATTTTCATTTTGAATACGCCCAAGAAAAATGTTTATCATTTTTCGAAGCACTAATGTTAGATTTAAAAAAATAAACGCACAATTATGCGCTACGCAATAAGACATACATAAATGCAGTAAAGTTAGTGAAAGAACTCTCAACAACTTTTATAAAAAAAATAACATTTCAAGTGCTACGGCATTCCCTTAATACAAAGCAGGTTTGTAAGGGAGAATACTAAAAAATAACTGTATCAAAACATTCAGTGTGTAAGGCCGATCGTTACATACAACAATTTTTATATGCGCTGATTAATGCGCTTTATGCATCAAATATGTATTGCTTCAAAATGGGAACTCGCCATATAAAATTCATGTCTTCCGTAAGCGCAATGGTAAGCGAAAATTTTATGTTTCTTCCTTACAAACCTGCTTCGTTGGAAGCTCCATTTCGGCTGATGTTGTCTACTTTTTAGTAAAGAAACGGTTCGCTTAAGAAATCTTTTTCATATGCCTTTAATGTAAAATGATCAATTGTTTTACTATAAATGCCTAAATTTTTAGTTAATACAAAATTGTTGAGCAAGTGCGCTTTATATACATATCTGTGGCATTTTGACAAAACATCTTAAGTCAAATTTAAAAAGTTGAAAAAATTTTGTAAATCATACGAATTTTCGTTCAAAAAACACTTTTGTCTACGTTTTTAAAATTTTGTATTATTTAATCTTGGTTTATTTTATAATTTGATAAAAATAATTTTTTCACCGAGTTTTTTTAAAAACTTTTTTCCTATCTTATCTCGACTTAAAATTTGTAACCGATTTGGGTTATTTCTAACGTTTGTTAAAATGTTCATTAGAAACTAAATAAAATTATTAAAAATGTCAGAAGCAATTTCATACAAAATGTTGCTGAAGTTGAAGTTGACTGTAATGCTGAAACAAAACAATTTTCACCAAGTTCGGTTATAATTATCTCCCGGTTATAGCTGTCGAAACATATTGGTAACCGGAACTTTAATTGAAATTTAGTTTTAACCGAACTTGGTGAAAATGGCCGCAAGAGGTTATGTTTTAAACTCATTTAAAATAAATTTTTGAGAATATCTCAAATAATAAATTTATTAAATTTCTATAATTTTAAAAAAAAGTCAAATAATCGATCTCCCTAATATGTATATTAGACAGTGTGGAAGAAAGTATAAGCGGAATGTGCGACTTTTTTTGTAGACCTCGTACATCTTGTAGATTTGGTAAATCTTGATTTAAAACACGGCATCAACAAAATGCATACATTTTAAAGTTTCTTTGCATATGTAGTCACACTTATAGATATTGTTTGTAGCAAACCCCCATTATTTAAAAAGTTTGTAAAAAAAAATCGTTATAAGCATTCAAAGTTCTAAAACTTATTTTTTCATTCCTAAACTGTCAATTAACAAATTATACGAGTATTTAATGACAGGTTTAACCAATAAAGTCATTAAACAAGAATTCCTACAAATGTTTGCGTGTTGTAATTATGCAAAGATTTGAACTTCTCTGGATTTAAATGTGTATTTTCTTGAAAGTGGTCATTATACCCTACTCTTTGGTTTTTGACACAGAAGTAGTTTAAGTGGTTTTTGCCAGCAAGTGCTTAATTTATATTTATAAGTCTGACAGTAGGAAAGAGAAACAAAATTGAAAATTAAAATAGAAAAAAAATATATTAAACAACAAAATAAAAATAATGGCAAAATATAGAAAACAAACAACCAGCCGGATGTAGTGTTTATAACCAGAAAAGCTTGAACGCCATTTACGAGTTAGCACGAGCCAGCCAGAACATTTAAAATAGAGAATATAAACACACATACATACATACACAGAAAAAATTAGCATTACAAAGTAGCAAACAACCAACCAGCCATAGAGCGAATGTTACAATTATTGTAAGGACCATCAAATTCACACACACAATCACACAAATGCAAACAATTACATACAAGAAAAAATAAAAAGCATGGAAGAGAAGAGTTGGTTGACACAAGATTTTATATTGCTAAGCTGTTTTATTTCGTCATCAACTAGTTTTTGTGGTCAATGTATTTTTATACACATTCCTTCTTTCTTGTTGTCGCTTTTTTTTTTGCTTTAATGTTCTACCACAGAAACTAAAAGGAGCAGAAAAATCAAAATAATTAAATTGCCACTACTGGGACACTGGGACTACATATACGACCACAGAAAAACAACATAAAAACACCAAAAACAAAGCACCACAAAAAAGATTCGCTCGGTTTTTCGCAAATGTAGGCCACTTTTAGTGTTCAATTTCAAATAATATACCTAATTCGCCTTGTACTCCTAGAAGCAGAGTTCAACATAATAAAATTCATACTCAAGTAAAAAAGCGCATGTTTCTCTCTTAACAACTCTTACATACTTCCATTATTTCTCTTTAATGTCAAAAACTGACCTTAGTTTTTCTAAAATTTCCCTCAATTTAGTACACGTTCTGCAAATTAAGTGTGTTACACAAAAGAAATGTTAAATTTTCATTAGTTTTTTTCCCCTTCAAAAGAGCAAATACTCACTTTAGAACAATAACAAAAATTTGGAACAAATATCCTCTTAGGATGTTCAATTCAAAGTTCAATTCCTTTGAATAATTCAGTAGTCATTGTGTATTGAAGGCACAAACATTCCGATGTACTGCGTATATGTGTGTTACTTCTTTGTATGAACTACACACATATGGATATGCTGCCACTTTATTAACAGTGTTGGTGTAATGGAATTTGTTTGTATTATGTATATGTATGCGTATAAGTATTGCACATGCATGCTCCTGCATAAATTTTTGTATAAGAACATTAAAAATTGTTCTTGAGATTTTTTTCATTTCTACAACTCTAAATATTTGATGCAAGGCGTACTTCAAGGTTGATTATGCTGAGGAATAAAAAATTCTAAAAAGTAATAAGGACCTTATGTATATTAAATGTATATTAATATATCCTTACAGTATTCAATTGTATAAATTTAAATATTTTATTTCAAACATATTAATTTAGCGCGATTTCGAACGTAAAGGTTCGCATAGAATATTTTTATGAAAAACACTCAGTTTTAAAAATATTTTTTATTTACAACTCTATACGAATGTTAATGTCAGAAATCCTTGAACGCGTAGTTACATTTAAAGGAACAGTACTAGAACAGTAACTGTTTGTAAGTAGGTTTTAACAAATATTGATAAAAACCACAATAAAAAAACGGAAAACTTCATACCTAGGGCACGTATTAAGAAACAATAAATATAATATATATTTATATAAAGTTTACAATGAACCCTTAAAGAAAAAATATGTAGGAAGACATGTAAGAGGCAGGAGAAAAATCATGGCTGGAAAACATATAGGAGTGGATAGAGTATAACGATGAAAATACCCTCCTACATAACGCTAAGAGCCGGGAGCTAACCATCAATCTATAAAGTGTATACATATACAATAAAACTTACAATTGTACGATCACTTATATCCGATTAACGGATGGGTAAATAAAGAAGAAGAATATATATTTTTAGAAGCAACACAAACTTTCATCTCCATTGTTGGCTCTTTATATTTTGACTACAGGAAGAACTATCAAAAAAATTAAATTTTTGAGAAAGTTGCATTAAGCCACTATTTAGTATTCTATTCCCAATACACTAAGTCCAGAAAGAAAACGAACTAAATCCCAAATTTTTGTACAATTTTTGTATTTTATGATGGGGGATTTTTTCATAATAAAATAAGTCCCCAAATTGTTGAATAAGTGAAATAAGACCAAATAATAATTTTTAGGTACTTATTTCTTTTATCATTTAAATTGCATTTTATATTTCAAAAATTAAAATAAATTGAAACTGAGAATTATTTATTTTTAACCCTCTGGCTTACGCATGTTTTGATTTTCTCTACACATTGACAAAAAGGTTTCAAAAGTAAATTATAACTCTTACTTCTCATTTAGTTTATATTTTTGGTTCAATATGTACATAAGATTTCTAAAGTAAAAACTTTATCGGGCATGATGCTGGTTTTTTTTCATTCTGTAAGGCGTAATGCGGATAGGTAAATCAATCATAATAATTTTTTCTTTCTAATTCGGGATAAAATCAACTTTATAATACTTGAATCAAGCGCATTTTGAGATTGATTCAATCTAAGTTTTACGAATATTTTCTCGACGCGGGAGTTACAGAACATGGGCACAGGGAGCGGCTGTATTTGTTCGAATAAGTTTATTTTGGCGCATTTGAATTTTCACGATATTAGAGGCCGAGGCAGTGCCCCATAGTTGAATACCGTAGCGTTAGATAAGCATTCCGATAGAGTTGTAAAGTAAAAGCTTGTAATCGAGACTAAGTACAGAGTTTTTTTCAATAAGCCAACGTGTTTGAATGGCTCTTAGTTTCATTTGAGTTAATATTGCCTACATATGTCTTTTCCCCGTTAAACGGCGATACAAATGTATCGAGATATTTTACTTGCGAAAGTTAAGGTACTATTTATTTGATTATTGATTTTAATAAGAAGACATGATTCCCGTCGCAAGGTGAATGTTATATGTACGCATTTTTGCTCATTTATCATTATCCTCCGTTGTCTTAGCCATATTTCTAGTTGAAATATATGATCCTGTAAGTAACAAGATACTGCATAACGGTTTTCGTGCACGCCTAGAAATGCTGTATCGTCTGCAAATGCTTAAAATTGGGTGTAGTTGTTTGTTGGCATGTCCGAAGTATAAATTAGGTATAATAAAAAGAAGGCCCAGGATGCTGCATTCTGGAACTCCAGCGCCAATCGGCTGAGGTGAGCTTAAGAAATTTCCATCTTTAATAATAAATTGACGACCGACTTAGTAGCTTTCTTACAGCTTGTGTGTTTTTGCTTCAATTTATTTAAAAATCCTTCATGCCAGACTTTATCAAAAGCTGGCGAAACATGAAAAGTGCTTTTCTTATGATATTAACTATTCGATGAGTTTGTTCAATTGTGCTGTGTTTTCTTTTAAAACCGAATCGATGGTTTGGAATACAACTATTTTCATTTCAAATCGGTGTTAATTTTGACATAATTTCTCAAACAGCTTTGATATATTTAATAATAAGCTAATAGGCCTATATGACTCAACTTTTGTATGATCTATGCCTGGCTTTGGTATCATGGAAACTCAGAAAACCTTCCATTTTTGAGGATAGTATTGAAGGCGTAAAATAGCCTTAAAAATAAAAAGAATAATTTTCTATGCTATGCGAATTAGCTCTAAAAGCATTTTATTACTGATCTCGTCAATACCAGGTGCCTTCCTAGTGTTTAAGTCACAATTAGCGTTTTCGGTATCTCTTATCTCAAATCTTAGGGGAATAGCTGCTCTAACAGTGACAGGCGGTAACTAAACTGCTATATCGTGAGATATATCTAAGGTAAATACTTTTTTCATATTATTAACAAACAGATTTCCTTTTTCAATATCGTTTCTTGCCCAACTACCATTCAAGTTTCTTAATGGTGGTTTAGAGACAACTGAGCTGTTAAGATTTCTAGCTGCACGCCATAATGAGTAGTCTGATTGTGAAGGTGCATCAAGTCCCTAAAGATATTTTTTCTAGAGAAGCCATTTTTTGAGTCTGCAGTAACTTTCTTTTACACTCTTTAAGTAAGTTTTATATATATTCTACTACACAGTACAACACATGATTTCGGGACTCAATTCTGATAATATGCATGGAAACAAAATTTAAAACATTTTCAATTATTGTCACTATCCATCTTCGTTAAAGTTGACGCTTGTGGTTCTGATGACCTTATTTTCTTCGTAGGTTGTTCATATTCATGTACTGAGTCTGCATCATCATCCGAGATAGACGTAATATTCGAGGGCATGTTTTGTTCAGTGTGTCCACAAATTTCAAACTGCATCATTCTAGAACTCCACGAACAAACTTCCGCAAGCAATGCATCCAATTGTTTGCCTTTGAATCGCTTTTCCATTGGCATGGTCACCTGGTGGAACCTCTCTCCTTGTTCGTCCGATTCCTGAGGTAATTGTGCCAAAAACGTTTCAAGGTGGAAATGCAAGAAATGTAATTTTAACGTCATGGGTGCATTGATTTTTTCATAATAAAACAGCAAGTTTACTGGCTTCATAAAAGAAAACTGTCCACCTTTTCCATGTATCCACATTATAAGGGTATTAAAACAATTTTTGCACACTCTGTTCGGCGTAAAATTTGCACCACTTATTCCTCAGTAATTAATTTTTTTCGATCCAGTTGACCTCTTTTTGGGACGGTATAACCACAATCGTAACAAAAATTATCCAATTGTGGGCACTTGTTATTTTCCATATTTGTTTGTATGTTTTGTTGTTATTCACTTTTAAAAACCGCGTTCGTCGACTCTTGTTCAATGACAAAAATCGATCAAAGAGCACCTATAAATACTACAAATATTTCAATATTTTATTGGCAGGAATGAAATATGTTTTCGAAACGTTCCCAAACATGACCACTCATAAATGTGGGTGCAATTTCTGTAAAGAAATCATGCAGGTAACTAACGGAAAAACCCAAATAATTAAAAAAGGGCACTTTCCTTTTTTCCTTTTAATTGTCCACTCACATTTATTAACGCTTATTACTTTGCCACCGCAATCATAAAAATCAAATAACCTTTTGTTTATAACTTTTTTGCAATTCTGAGAATCATAAAAAAGTAATCAATGTTTTTTCCTAAGAATTTTGTGGATATCTCGAGCAAATTTTGGAAATTCATTTCTTTAATTAATTGTGAATTAAAGCGAAACGCGTTCATCGATTTTCATGATGTATTTGTCATTTTGTTCATAGGTTATGCGACTTTACGTGAAAGTAATAGGACTTGACACTTTTTTTACCGTTTTGAATTTTTTATGAATTTAAAATAAAAAATTTAAATTTTTTGGACAAAAAATATTTTTTTTCTTTATACATTTATTTATAACTGCGAAACTGTTGCTAATGTAGCGAAACGTTGTATGAACAGATTAAAGGCATTGTAATTCTTAATTTTTTTAAAATTTTTTTCAGCTTATTCGGACTAGTGGTTCTCGAGTTATGACAAACAAAAGAGCCTAAAACTTCACAAATTCCTCTATACGATACTTACTAACTTCAAATTAATTTTTAAATTATTTATTGAGGTACCATGACCAAACTAATGATGCAGAAGTTCTTCTTTTTGGGTCTACTTTCATAAGCAATTATCAGAATTTAGTCCCGAATCAATCACCTGAAAAATGTTGTACTGTGTTATTTTTGATTTTTTTTTTTTTGGTAACGCTGGAATGTTGGTAGTTTAATATAACTTTCAAAATTAACAATAGAGGGAACCACATTCTCCGATGTACTAAGCGGTATATTATCTGTGCAATGGGTACTGAGATATTTTTTATATTTTAATCAATGAATTTTTTTTGTGGCTGACGTCGCTTAGTAACCAGACGGAGATAACATTCTATTTGAGTGCAATACAGTAACAATTGTAGGTGTTTGATGGGAAGATAATTCTAAGGAAGCTTCAACATGAATCATAGGGATGTTTTTAACGTGAGTTAATTTTATTTTGTAAGTTTAATATAAAAACTAACATAAAGTATCAATTGAATAACAAAAAAAGTATCAAAGGACAATTTATGTTTAATTGTATGTATGTTTACATGTCTAATTGATCAAAGTATCAGATGTAGAATGAAAAAGTACCAAAAAACTCCCCTTACTCATTCTTATTTAATCAAGACCATACATGTTTAATTTTTTCTTTTCAGGTTTAATATTAACAAAATTCAAAAAGTAGCAAATGAAGAACATAAAAGGACCAAAAGTGTTTTTCTTATAGGTTCTCATTCACTCAGGACATGTACCTATAATATTATGTTTCTAAGTTCAATGTTATATAAAATTCAAAAATTAACACATGCAGCACGGAAAATGAAAAAGTTAAAAAAAAGAAATTTAATTTCCCGTATTTCACCTTTTTTATACTTTTTGCTCTTCACTGGACAAACAAAGGGAGTAAGCACATATTGAAACATTGAACATAATTTAATAAAATCTAAATTGTGCACTTCTGTAGGTTAATACTTTTCAAATGTGTATTTTTTGTTCAAATCGGTTTTTATACAGAGGAGGAAAGTATTCTTTACTGTTTTGCCCTTGTCGATTTATGTGTTTATGTGTTAAATGAATCATTCCTAATTATATCTTCAGCTTCAATTGTAACCAAAGGTTGGCTTAAGCAAAATGTTTGGGATATATTGATGGAATAGGACTAGGAGAGCTTAATAAATTGATAATCAATATAGATGGGATATATTTCTTTTTTTGGAATTTATTTGTGGATTTGTTAATCACAATAAACTTAATTTAATTTTAAATTTCTTTGTGTTTTTTAAAAACGTCTTTAAATATTCAAAAGCTGGTTAAATTGCAAGAAAATAAAATAAAGTAAGTTGCCAGTTCAGTTTTTTTTAGCCATTCATTGCTAATTTAATATCAAAGAAAGTTTTGGGAATAGAAAATTGTTAATAAATAAGATTTTGTTTGTTGTGCTTAATTCCCAATTTTTATTCTTGATAAAAACACTGAAACTATCAGATCATCAGGAAACATTCTCCCACTAAAACTGCAATTAACCAGAGTGAATTGATTTAAAATTGTAAAGAAGGCATGTGCTTATTGTTTAAAGACATACATATATTTTTATAAACTTTCGTACAAAACGTTTATACCCAACACTTTGGGTAAATAACAGGGAATTTACTTAGCCAATTTTCCGTATTTACCGGGTAGCACTTCATCAACAAGGGGGTTCACACCCATCAAGTTTTAGCCGTCAAGCCATTATCTTTTTGGAGAGAAGGGAAAAGAGAATGCCATTTTTTTCTCTCTGTTCTTAAAACTCAAGACTTGATGGCTAAAACTTTAAGAGTATGAACCAGAAATAACTCGAAATTTTCAGTTTTTTACTTTAGGAACAAATCGTCTACGTCTTTTTTATATGCCTTTGATATAAAATGAAAAATTGTTGTAATTCTACTGAAAATTTTTAAATGTTTAGTTAATATCATCTGTGCGATATGTGGATTGTGCGGGACAGAAAACCATTAATGTACCCATCCAAAATACAAACGTTTCCTAGAATGAGATTCATTTTGTATATCTACGAAAATGATGTATTGAAACTGGCCCCTTATATTTGTATTAATTTATATATATACAAATGAATATTTTTCTTAAATTTAAAAATTCAAATTTTCACAGCAATTCCCTTTAAATGTAATTAATCAATTTAAGTAAGTTACCATAACCTTAAAACAATAATAATTTTCCTATTTTTCTACTTTATTGCATACCACAAATATGCATAACTTTAACTGATAAGAAACTTTAAGATCAGATACTTTACCCCTGAAGTGAAACTTCATAACTTTTATGTCCCCAGATAAGAAAACAACAGAATGAATAAAATGGAAACAATCAAAAAAAATCTATTAAAATTGTAATGAAAAAATGAAAATGTTACACTTTCATTTTAAGCGTTAACCCACAATTCCTTAAAAAGAAAAGAAGAAAATAAAATAAAAGAGTTTTAAAGATTGACTAGAACGGAAAGAGAGAGAAAAACCGAACTCTATGATTGGGTTAGTAAGAAATGCGTTTTTGTTCACACGTACGTAATTTTGAGAGATAATTAATTAATTATTTAGTTTTGAGAGAGTTTCCTTTCTAGTCTATGGCTGAAAACATATGTGTTTAACAGCGAATTCAATAACCAAAACAGAAAGTTAATTTTGTATAACGTTAAAGAAAATTGAGGAAATGCTTGCACAGCTGATAAAGAAAAACAACATGTTGTTGTATTTTTAATTTTGCTTTTTAAAGGCCGGGACAGGGCTGCCAGGTACTTTTTTGCCTTGTCCCCAAAAAATTAAAAAAAAATCCCCAAAAATTCCCAAACTAAAAATCAAAACCTTAAAAAGTAAATATTTCCTTTTGTTTTTTTTTCTGAACAAATTTTTAATCTTGTAAATTAAATATTTTAAATTTTTTTAAAAATAGTAAGAAACATTTTAATAGGAAATCCCCAAAAATCCCCAAATTCAGTGAGGAATTACAAGCAGAACAATATGCTGTTTTGAAGACATATGAGCCAATTTATAAGAATTGGGAGCTTGTTCAGTCGGTTATAGCCATCCATAAAAAAATACATAAATCCGTCGATTATTTAATACTTCGAAGCATAATAAGTACTTACCAATAGCCCCGCATTCTTTTGCCCAAACTTTATTATAATGACTTTTATATTTCGTCACCTACCACGCAAAAGGCCCTACCTAACATTTTGAAACTTTCACAGCAAAAGTAAAAACTATTCAAAATGATAAATTAATAAATCACCTTAACTGTTTATACTTAAATTTCTTTTATTATCAAAGTTATTTCTTTTATTTTTCTTGTAAAACATTCCAGTTGTTTTGACAATTGACAATGTAGCATATGATGCAAACTGTCAGTAAGTCCTTTTAAGGTTTATCATAGTATCTTTTGTAGATATGACCTTTTGTTTTTAGATAATAAAATCGCAAATTTTAGTCGAAAGATTTTTTTGTGGACATTTGTGTTGTTGCAATAGATCGGAATCAATGAAAACGTTGAATTTTAATTTTTCGTTAGTAAGTTCCTTTTGCGTTTCAGGTAACGATTTACTTATTTTTGGGAAAGACATGTTTGCTTGAAAATTGTCTTTAAAAATCAAAAATTGTATGTGTTGTCAACGGTTTAAGATTCTTTTTTTAATTCTTCCTTTTCAAAACACTCACTCAAAAGTTTTTAAGCTTTTAAGCACCTTTTACACACTTAAGAATGGTAATCTTAATTAACACGCTCTACATTGTATTAGTTGTTGATAAAAGTAATGCTGGGAACACAACTGGAACGAACGACGAATTTTTGGTCGCGAATATTCGTCGCAAAAAATAAAAAATATTTGCGTATATGAAAATGCACACAATCAGGCCGCCGACGAAAATTCGCCGGACGTTTCAAACTTTAAATAGATTTAATTCTAATTCTTACGCCGGCGAACGACGAACAAATCAGAGCTGGGTAGCCATATTGTTTCAAAATGGTAAGTGTTTTAGTACATAAAATTAATTTTTACTTTAGAATTTGTATAATTTTAACTGAATATCATATAAAATACAAATTGAAAAAAAATAAACAATAAACAAGTATTTTAGTTAAGTTGTTTTTAATGTTTTTTAGTATTTTTTGTTCATATGGTACCACTTTTTCATGTTTATACAAAATATTTTATTTCCAATTTGTTTTTTCGTCGTTATTGTGTTTCATACGCCGAATTTATGCAGCGAATTCCTTCCGAATAATTCGTCGTGCTGAACGAAATTCGTCGTGCTTGACGAAATTCGTCGTTCGTCCCAGTTGTGTTCCTAGCATAAGGTAAAAGTTTTGCTAATTTTTTCATATATTAATAAGCGTAAATAATAAAAGAAGGGAAAATTATATTTAAAATGTATAAAATCCCCAAAAAATCTCCGATTTTTTTTTAATCCCCGAAAAAATCCCAAAATGACTTTCTTTCTCCTTTTTGCTCGCATGAAATCCCCAATTTTGGGGATAAATCCCCAAGTCTGGCAGCCCTGTGTCGGGAGAATAAGTTTGAGAGAAATTAGTGAGCAAAAAGGTATTTAAGAGAATTTATTTATTTTGTTTTCTTTTTAAAGGAGCATTTTTGTGAGAAATATTTTCTCTATTTTAGTTGAGATGCGTGCATATGTTTTTGTTATGGCAGAACTCAATGTCCCCACAGTTGTGTTCCCTTTTAGAACAACAAACGCTAATAATAAACACCAGCACAAGTGCAAGGCCCCAAAACATAAAATCAGTAAAAGCGTGACAATGATTATGAAAACAACGTTCATGTATTGAGAAACGCGCATTATGTGGCAAACGATATAACGTGCAACATATTGTATGTGCAGCGTGTATAATTAATAAGAAGAAAAAAAATTATATTTGTGTTGACAGTGGCGTATAAAGTGAATGAAAACTGAAGAAAATTTCAAGATACATAAATGAAATAAGTTACTGAAAAAAAATTTAAATTTAAATGAAATTGTTATAAAAATTCCCAAATTTTAATATTTTAATATTTAATAATATAAAGAAGTCTTAAATACATTAACAGCCTTTAAGCACTATTATTTTTGAATGTTTGTAATAATATTGTGAAAGTGTTACTTGTCAGCATCAGTGGTAAATGCAATTAATGAAACAGCAAGTACAATGCGGATTTATTTATTTATAATTCACTAAAAAGTGCTATATTTTTTTGAATTACTTACTAAATAAATACTTAAAATATTAAGCATTACGGAAAGAAAAGTTTAATAAATTGTAATTAAAACTTTAAGAAAATTTTGAAAAAAGCTTTAAATAAAAAAATAATATTATAAAAAATATTTTAGCTTAACGAATTCTTGGTAAAGATTTATATGTTAAATAAATGAATAAAATCAAATTCAATAAACAACAAATAAGTGCAAATGTTAAAAAGCTATAAAAAATATTTAAAAAAAATTTTAGTAAAAACGATTTTGTAAAAATATATTTTTTTTCTAAATCTTAGAGGCGTTCAAAATATATTAACATTTTTTTATGTATAAAAATTCCTTAACAAAAATTTATTAAAAATATATATCAATATAAAGGAAAATATTAAACTAAGAAATCTGAGTTTTAAATTATGCATAACAAATTGTATGTAACATGTTAGTGCATTTAAAATATTAAAAAAAAATCATTAGAATTAAACTCAAATCTGAATTAAAAATGTTAAAGTATATAAAAAAATAAATTTAATAAAGTTATCTTCAAATAATACCCAACTAAAGAAATAATAATATATAAAATTTCAAAAGGATTAAACTAAAAATTCTTCAAAAATTCAACGAAAATGTGAATTCAATCACTTTAATTCATACAAGTATCATAATCAAAACAAAAAAAAAAAAATTATAAAATATTAAAAAAAATTGCATTACAAAAAATTTTAGAGGCAATTAAAGAATTTAAAAAAAATGTTTACTTTGATTACTGAAGTGTGAAAATTTTTTATGAATGAAAATCTATTAAACAAAAATTGTAAGCATTTTTTTCTCCAAAATTTATGTGATTCAAATAAAAACATTTTACTTAATGCTTTAAATCGTTGTTGTTTTAATGCAATTCAATATAAAAAAAAAACATTTCAATACAAATTATAAAAAAAAATATGTAACAAAAATACTATAAAAATAATCATTGAAATCAAACGGTAAAAGTATATAAAGGAATGCGAATAATATTCAGTGTTTTAAATTGTATTTATATTGAACATTTTTTCAATTTAAATTTAAAATATAACAGAAGTTTTTAACGGAGTAAAATATTTATATCTATTTTGTGTATAAAAAAGTAATTTAATTAAGAGTCGCTTACTTTTTGCATTATTGCTCCACATCCACATATAGTTCTTCACTTTGGTACTTTGGAATCTTTAATCGGTAACTAGAAAGAAACAAAACTTATATTTAATTTTTTAATATATTTTATATAAAAAAAAACTTTCTTAAAATTTTCTTTAGTGTAAAATAACTTTGTGTAAAAATACTTAGATAGCCTGGTGGCCTGGTCGAGCTGTAGTATTCTTAAATCAGAAATTGGCTTTATGAATATTTCGGATAATTTTAATCTACATACGTACCCCACTCTTATGGCTAATAAATCAGAACAAGTTTAACTCTCTTTTTGGTTTAAAATGTGTTTAGACCAACCAATCTATAAACCACCAATGTTATAAACCATCTTTAAACGCATAAAATTGGGCGTTTAAACTACAATACAGCAGCTGCCGTATTCCCTAATTCACTTAGCTAAAGCTAAATCTCGATCGCTAATATGCTTTAGAAAATACAAAATTGAAAATTTTTAGCGATGAAATTAAAAGCTAAAATTGCGGCGAATTAAATTTTTATGGCTATGCCAAATTTAGCAATGCACGTTACAGTATTGCATTCGTAGCCAAAAATCGCTAAATCCACTTTTTAGATTTTTAGTGATAGAGATTTAGCTTTAGCGAATTACAGAATACGGCCACAGATGATATGAATTTGACAAGATTAAGCCTTTCACGTCCATAATGAAACCAGGGTAATTTTTTAATATCCAATGGATTTTTTAAATTGATTCTTATACAAAATACACTAAAATTGTAAAGAAATAAATATCTCGTGGTTAGATTTTGTGGAATTTTTTGGGAAACATTTTTTCCAATGGACGATAAAGGGGGAAAAATACTTCAGTTTTTTGATTTTTTATGATCGATTTTACAACTAAAAAAATTTAATTAAAAAAATAGGTTTTAAAATACAAAACTAATTATGGTATTCTGCAAAAAAATTCCTCTTGCTTGAAAAGCAGAGATGGAAGTTGCACATAGCACAAAAGTTATGCATTCTATTTTCTACACGTTTCTTTGCCTAATTAAAACATTTCTTAATTTTGTTCGCCTTCTGCAGCCTCTTCATTGCGCTCTTCATCTAGGTGTAGTTCATCTTCCCTATCAGTATTACTCGCCATTGCTAGGTGTAATATCGCATATGCGCGAAAATGGAACTTCCAACACCTTCTGCTTGTCATTGCTAAAATTTATAATTACGGTTGTGAACATGTAAAAACGCATTATCAATAAACTACTAAGAGTAAATTTTCCCATCTGGTCCATAGGGAATAATGTTTGCCATAGAGTAAATATAAAAAATTGGAGCACTATTGACCACTTATGAATTTTTTGGTATTATTTATCATTTCTTTTTACTCAACACGTAATATTTATCACCTACTTAACTAAGAACCATAACTTTATCAGCGACAAAACGAGCCAACTCAAAACGACCTTACGGTGGAGAAAATTTTAGTTTCCCTTCCTAAATTAATCTATAAACTTTTAATTATGGCCAACTTTTTACTTTTATTTACAATAAATCATCGCTGTTGAACGACATCTAATTGTCAAATTAAATATTTAAAAAAAATTCGTTACTAAAATAACCAATTCAAATTTTGGGAAAAATGTTTTACATTGACATGAAAGGGTAAAACGTAGTGCTGTCAGATTTTATTTTTGTATAATACATGGGACACTGACTTACAGTTGTTGAGTTTAAACTACACATAACTTTAAGTGTAGTTCAACTAAACCAGCGTTTAAACATTCACTAATTTTTTAGCCATTAGAGCTGTAAAAGATTATAATCGATTTAATTGCAATCACATGATATAGCGTTAAAGAATGCTTATTTTTTTATTGTATTCCAAATTGGAAAATGGATTATATGATTTCAGTTTGATATCAAGAATTAAATACAATATAAAATTGCATAAATTGTTTAAAATCCATTTATTTGTAAATTAATTGATTGCAGTCCTTTTGATTGCAGAAATTTCATTGCAATCAAATCCAGGAATAACAATCAAAATTAACCCTTAGATGTTCTACATGGTCCGGCCAGATCATATTTAGGGCAAAAAAAACCTCCTACAAAAAAAAGTTAGCTGAGTGCACGTCATGGTCCGGCTGGACCAAAGGTTACTTTTTCGAATCATTGCTTTTTCACTGAAAAACTTTACTTTGCTAATTCTGTTAAAGTGTCTTTTGCTCAAGAGATATATTTTTGCTGTTGGATTGTTGTTGTTTCAAACATGTTTTAGCTTTGTCGCCGTATTTGCGGTGGTACAAGCATACTACATTTGATTCGGCGATCTGTTTCGTGGCCGTTGGGAAAACTTTGTTTTTAACTCAGCCACCTTCTTTGACAAGCAACCTGATCTGTTGTGCTAGTGTTGATTATACATTTTGAGGCACAGAAACTGAATTGACATGTGTTGAATCGTCTACCTCAAATATTTTGTCAGAGAGTGTAGCTAATTTGTCAAGCGGATGCTTACCTGCATCTCGCGAAGCAACTGCGATGGACACATTTCGCCAAGTTTCTAAACCTGTAAAAGCTTTTTTATGCGTTTCTGCTCTGAGACAGCATAATGTCCCAAGAGCCGTGCCTTTAATGTATCGTATAGCACAATATCACTGATAAGTATATGTCAAGAAGCTGCTTTGATGGTTACTACAACTGTATAATATTTCGTTTTGTCGTTAGTTTTAGCACTGAGATTCTATTTGTGCGATACACAGATCGGGTTTGGCATGCCAGAATAGAGGAATCCATTCTGACACTCTTGTAATTTGCGCAGCCTCGTTATTGGAATTAAAAAAAAAAAAAATTGTTGTTATCTGTCCAACCATAATAATTTATGTTTTTTTTTATAAATTAAATACAATTTCTTTTCAGAATTGCGTCGGGGTCATTAATAGAGTATGCTGTTAGATAGTTTTAATAGAACTAACTTTATTTACAAAATAAAACAACAATTTTGCATGCTATAATTCAGGGTTGCCCCTTTAGGTCATATAAAATCCTGACTCGCAATCCGAGCACGTGCAAGCGTTGTGCGTTATTTGTACAACCTCAACCAAAACTCGTTTTTGCTGCGGTAACTGCAACAAAGCTTTGTGACTTCAACATGGCAGAGAGAAAAAAATGCATATTTGCAATGATAAATACTCATAAACGGAATATTTTCAATATTTTGCAATTATATTAAAATCATTACATAACAAAACTGATTTATTTCAAATAAACACAAAATAAGTACCACAGGTTCAATCGTGGTCCGCCCAGACCATGTGGTGCACTAAGTGGCACCAAGGTTATAAAACATTGAAGGGTTAAATCCGGATCAGAATCTACCTTCTCTTCAAATAAAACTTCTTATTGTAAAAATAAGGCTGAACCTGCATTTTGAATTGCCAGCAATGTAAATTTATGTTTGCAACCGCTTGATTCCAACTTGGAACTTAAAAATGCATATAATTTCAGTGGTCTTTCAATATTGTTTATATTTCAGAGGAATTGATTGCGATTAACTTATTTGCATGAAAAGATTTCCAATAAAAATTATTTTAAAATATTTGCAATCGCAAAATATTGGAATTTTGACAAGATTTTGTAAAACAAAATTTAAAATCATTTTAAAATGAACGAATAAAATCAGTCTGATGAAAATCATTAAATTTCAATGCTCTCCCCCGAACTCTTCTTTATTCAAAACCAAAAAAAAAAAAAGTTTTTAAAGTTTTTTTTTCATTGGAATTGCATTTTTTATAATGCCAATTAAAAAAAATATTTATCTAATATATTAACCCTCCATCGCACACATGTTCTAATATTCACATTCGCAACTCATGAGTCTAGCAAGACCCAAAAAATTTTTAAATATGTAAACTTAATTCGAAAAAATTAAGCCCCCACCTCGAAAACGCATCGTATTATGTTGACGCAGCATATACCAACATTTGATTTCTGGCTTCTTTATTTTTTTTTTAATCGTTACCATAGAAATGATCGAGTCATAACCGCAAGAAAGGCTTAAGCGACAAAAACTAAATTTTACAGGAGTTTTGTTTATTTTATTTAAAAAAATTGTGTATGAAGATTATCGCTATATCATAAAATTGTTTTTTGTATAAAATCATAACGGTACCTTATGGGCCCATTACACGTTAGAAGAAGATGCAAGTGTTGCCAATAAAGTAATTTTTCTGCATTGGCAGAATTGCGTTGACCAGTTTGTGCATGTACATAACTAATTCTTCCTCATCATCCTGGGAATAACACAATTCATTTTGTTTCATGACGAAATTATTTTGAATATCGAATGGATTGTTCTCATTTGAGACGTTATCCACATCATAATTCTGCTCAGTTAACCTTCCCTCCCCATTACATTAAACCCGATGTGACCTTTAAAACTCAGCCACACGTATTTTTTTTTTTTTTTTGGTGTCCTTAAACGGAATGCATTGTCAGAACCCCGTTATTTTGAAAAAAGCTCGAAATTCTTGTACACTGTTATCAAATTGTGTCTGTATTTTTTGGAAAAATCAAATTCAATGGTCAACCACATTAAATTCCACATGTCTTCTTCACAAAGTGCAAAATGATCGACGTTATTTGAACTGCGGTCCACGTAAGGGGTAGGAATGAAAAAAATTACCACATCCATGTTCAATGATTTCTC
This sequence comes from Pollenia labialis, assembly GCA_949318255.1. Classification (NCBI taxonomy): domain Eukaryota; kingdom Metazoa; phylum Arthropoda; class Insecta; order Diptera; family Polleniidae; genus Pollenia; species Pollenia labialis. The sequence continues at coordinate 105,532,085 of OX439140.1, forward strand.
CAATTTTATTCAAACATCAGACTATGTTAGAAAACACTTTTAGTGAGCATATCATGAAGTTGTTTGAGAGCGATATTATAGCCACATTCAGATTGTTGCTCAAGTCATTTGCGTTAAGTTATTAAGAAAATTTTAAGGCAACAACGCAAAAACGCAACAAATGCTGCACTTATAAGATTTTTTGGCCTACAAATTTAAAAAAATATTTTGATAACTAATCGAGATGAAAAATGACTAAATCTAGCCACTAACTGGCTGAATTGGCAACACTGTTCAAAGACAAACACTTAAGGTGTCACAAACATCAGCACAAACGCATAATACCACATCAAATATTGTGGTGTGGGTATAAACAAAAAAAAGCTCTTTTTGCGCCACCCTACAGTAGAAGTGTTCAGTCATCAATCATTTCATTGATGAAAAAATGATAAATGAATTATTTTAAAGTTCAAGCACTCCTAGAAAGCACGTGTGTAAAGTAACACGATAACTTAAAGTATTGACAAGGTATTTGTTTGTTTGATTAACATGATTGTTGTCTGCAAAAGATATTGATTTACTGCAAAACTTATCTACTCAATACACAAACATTTGCAGAAGGCTTATACAAAATTCAATATGTATAGACTTTGTACATGTTTATGTTTTTTTAAAACTTGAAACTTTAAAGTGGGATGGAATAAGAGTAACAGAATTACAATTACATTTGCTAATTAAACACTGTAATACGTTTTAAATTTCTCCTGAACATGAAATTTTTCTTTATAATTATTCATGCATCATATATTGTTCAAAAAATCTCTATAATTTGGCAGCTCATGCATATTTGATTTGTTGTACTTATTCGTCAAAATACAATTTTGGTTCTTTCTGTTGAAGTATTGCTTAAGGATAGAAATGGTAGCTGGACTAAAATTAACATGAAATCAAATTTCATCTATTCAATTAATGTAACGGTTACATCAGCGAGTTTGAAGAGGACCATTGTTTGCCTTGCTCCTTTGCTAAAGGATTTTATTTCATTTTTGGTAGGCATTGGTAACGAATTAAGCCATAAAATATGCGGATTTACATCGTTAAATTTACTAAATTACAAAGAACATGCATATAAAAAGTTTTAGGTTTGCGTTGTTATTTAAAGATATTTTGTTTTTAAATTTTCAGTGAAAGTTCTTCTTATATATTAAATTGGTAGCTAGTTATAAACTTAATTTAAAGAAAAGTTATGGAATTTTTACTTTAATAAATGTATGTTCCCATAGATCCTTTTAGGAGCGTAGGGCTTAAAATCTTTTTTAAGGTTTCCTTTATCAGAGCAATTTCAGAAGGGCAATAACTTATCCCAATATATTGTTTTATGTCCTTCCAGTGCCAGACAAAAAATTTCATCATGACGGTTTCTGTTCACATACGTAGATGTTTTTCGCTTTTCTGATTGGGTGAGTGCTGCAGTGTCTCTTTCGAGGTATTCGAGGTATTCGAGGTAGTGGATTTGGGTGTGTTCAAGCCTTTTTAAATGTTTTACTGCATATTTTGTAATCATAGTTTCTACCAATGGCAAATTGAGATCCTTATGGATGTTTTTAATATACCAGGGAGCGGGTGTGATTATTCGAAGAACTTAATTTTGGCGCCTTTGAATTTGTTCGATAATGGAGGCCGAGGCAGTGCCTCATAGTTGAATATCGTGGTACCAGAAAGGCTATAAAATACAGTTGTAAAGTAGCAGCATGTAATCGAAAGTAAGGACAGATTTTCTTCCAATAAGCCAACGTATTTGATAGGCTCTTAGTTTCATTTGAGTTAATTTTGCCTACATACATATGTCTTTTCCTCGTTAAACGGCGATACAAATGTATCGAGATATTTTACATGCGAATGTTGAGGAACTTTGTACATATTTGATTATTGATTTTAATAGGGGGGCATGATTCCCGTCGCAGGGTAAATGTTATTTTTACGCATTTTTGCTCATTGGCCATTATCGTCCATTGTTTCAACCATATTTTTAGTTGAAATATATGATCATATAAGTAACGAGATGCTCCATGACGGGTTTCGTGCACGCTAAAAAAAGCTGTATCGTCCGCAAATGTTGAAGTATGGGTGTAATTGTTGGTTGGCATGTCCGATCTATACATGCTGCCTTGTCTCCAGCGCCAATTGGATGAGGGGATCTTAAGAAATTTCCTTCTATAATAATAAATTGACGCCCGACTAGGTAACTTTCTAACAGCTTGTGTGTGTTTGAAGGTAAATTTTGCTTAAATTTGTGTAATACGCCTTCATGTCAGACTTAATCAAGAGCTGGCGAAATATAAAAAGTGCTGAGCAATATTTTTTCTTCAAAGGCTTTTCTTATGACATTTACTATTCGATGAGTTTGTTCAATTGTCCTGTGTTTTCTTTTAAATCCGAATTGATGGTGTAATATGCAAGTCTTAAGAAAATCTTTAAATGTTTTTTAAATAAACTCTTTGTATAAATCATATTTTCATCAATTATTATATTTCTATGACTTGACGAGCCAAACTTGACGTTTGTTAACCGGCACTGTGGCGAGCATTTTACCAGTTGTGAGATAATATCTACGATTAATGGCATGAAAGAAAGACTTGTTAGATAATCTATGTGCTATGGAAGAATTTCACTCGTGTTACAGTTTTTCCCGTGTGAGAAATCTTCTACGATTAAAATATGCGTTCATCTAAGATCAAACCCGCTCTTCATGAGACTCCCAGTAGTTCTTACACGATTGTAAATGCTAGCTGTATTAAGTTTTTGTTTGAATGTTGAACCGAACAAAAATTGTTAAAAAGAACTAAATTTTAAGTTGTCAGATTTTGTTGGTCGATTTTTTCACAAATTTATCTGTCAGGCCTGCATATTTGTATGATTGAACTTCCTTAATTTGCCCACTGCGAAGGATGCTCCTACGTTCCAATTTAAGAAAGTTATGATCATAAATTAAAAAAGTGTCCTTTGAAGGAGTAATTAAAATAAATGTCAAGAAATAACACAAAATTAGGGAAATAAAAAAATACTTTTTAAACCATCCGATTTGAACTTTCACTAGGCATGGTAATTGGCTTCATACGATATCTTAAACTGACATGGTCAATTACGAAGGCTGCACAAAAGCCTCTCTGGGTTTCGGTGTATATCCGTCTCCCTGCAGAAAATATTGGACTACTTGATCCATTTTAGATAAAATGGACTACTTACAACATGCTCCAATGTAATGCAATTATGGACCATGTCATTGATTTTGTAGTTAAACGACATGTTTTCGTTTTAAAAAGACATGTCTTCGTTTGTAAACGATTTCAAAACTCATCTACCGAAAGTATGCATGAACATGGAGTAGTTTTAAGACTACTCCGTTGTAATACAAAGCTGGGTTATACGATCAATCCCTAGAACATAAACGATTTCAAAACTAATCTACCGAAAGTATGCATGAACATGAAGTAGTTTTAAGACTACTCCGTTGTAATACAAAGCTGGGTTATTCGATCATCGAAATGTTAAACAGACCATGTTTTCTCAATACATTTAAGTTACCTTTGTATTAGTCCTAGTCTCTTATGGACTATACTCTACATGCGTTTATGGACTGGTCGTATTATTTGCAAAGTATACATGTCTATCTATCGGCAAATGTCTGTCGATTGGTACAGGTCTATATATCGGTATATGGTTATCTATTTATCTTCAGTGAAAGTTATTTACAAATTGGGAAACTGGGCGAATAAGTGTAAAAGCGAAATAATTACTCCCAGTTAAGAAAAATAATATATTACACGTCGTTAACTGCGCACTCTGGGGATTTTTGCATAAAGGTGAGAAAAAAAATATATTTAAAAAAAAATGTAGTGACTTCATCACAAATTAAGTTTAATTTATATAGTAAAACACACAAGCAAATAAATTAAAGAAGCTAGAGAAACATATTACGTCACCTACAATGGAATAAGCCCTAACTAAAAAAAAAATGTTAAATGATTTTTTAATAATTTAGTGATTTCCTCATGAAACATGCTGCAATTAATAAAAAATCGAAAAGGCGTTTTTTTTTGTTAGTCAGGGAGTTTTGCGTTCTAAGCAACGGTGTCAATTGGCCGCCAAGATCATGTGATTTGACATCGTTAGACTTATTTTTTTGGGGTTATTTGAAAGAAAAGGTGTACGTCGATAAGCCAGCAACAATTCAAGAGCTAAAGGATCAGATAATTCGGCACATTAACGGCATAGAACCGCAATTATGCCTCAGCGTCATCGAAAATTTAGACCATCGGATGAAGGTGTGCCACATTTGGCCGACATTTGTTTTGTACATAATTGAACCATACCAATATTATCATAATAAAAAGAAATGACAATAATGTCCAAAATAATTTGTGTTTTATTCAAAATCAACATCGGGCCTTAAGACCACTCTTTATAAATTTTTACAATTAATTTTGTTTTTTAAATTGGAGAATAATACTTAATAACGGATTTATAAAACATTATCTATTTGCCAACTGTTTATATTTAAATTATCATAAATTTTAATTCAAATGTTTAAACCAACCCATTAAGAAAGGTTTGAGAATTGTGCTTAGTGTCAAATGATAATGTCAAAGGTTTCGCTACGTGTATTGCGTAGGCGTTTCTTTTAATTGTTGTTGGAAATTTTAAGTAATTTCTCAGAAATATTTTTTTAATGTAGGAATGTAAAAAACAAGTACTGTTCATTTATTTATTTTTTCTTTTTATAAAACATTTATAAAATTCTAAGAAATTTTTACGAGAAAACCTTCAAGTTTGCGAGGAAATTAAAATAAGCAATTAATATGTATAAACCCCAAAGTGGAAATGAAAATAAACGCAAACAAGTGTTCATTTTGTCATTATTTAATTTAAAATAAAAATGTTTTTCCCCTCGTTCATAGAAGTTTTACACAAACTTTGTGATTTTTTTTGTATTATGTTTCATTTTGTTGTAGTTGTTCTTGTTGGTGGCTAAATGTTTGCGACACTTGTTTTTTGTTCACACATAATTTACAATATTATACTTTTATTTTCTTTTTTCCCGTTTTTTCTAAAAAGGGAGTTTGTCTTTTTATAACTTTTTTTGTTAATCTCGTTTATAAAGTTTTTAGCTTTTACTTGTTTTTTTATTTTATTTAACAACTTTTTGCTGCTGTTTGGTTACAGGGCTCTCTGTCTAACTGATTGATTTTGACTTGAAGAGAAATGTAGAAAAGAATTATTTTAACTCTCCCATTTTTTTTAGCAATTTTCTAATACATTCATTCTATAGAAACGCAGTGGGTGGGATTAGCAGCTGCGAACTTTTCTATTGGGGGATTGAACTGTGTTGCTGCTGCCGCAGAGTGTTTGTTTATGTGAGTGTGTATTTCCATTTTGTCGAGTGGTATTTAGTACAATAATTTAGACAATTTAAATTTTTGTTTTTCCATTTCTATTTTTTTTTTTTAACAAACAGCAAAACTAAAAAAATCACTTTAAGGGCCGGTTTCACAATTTACCGATAGCTTAAAGTAGACTTTAACCGGCCTTATCAAAATTGTTCCACTATTAAGACTTTACTTTAACCCAAGGTGCGCGATAAAGTACATTTAGGTTCATCCTACTTGGTAGGTTTATGTAAAGTAGTAATAATGGAACACTTTTTATACGGCCGATAAAATCCTACCTTAAGCTATCGGTAATTTGTGAAAAAGGCCTAAGCCTATTAAATATGTGTGTTAGTTTTTGTTTTGTTGAAAAATATTCAAAGAAAGTATGTAATTAAGTTGTCGTTTTTAAAAATAACTACATATACATAGATCCAAGTTGAATATAATATGCTCTTTAATGTAATATTCCATAGAAGAATTCTCCTAAATAATTTATTTTTGTTTTGTTTTTTTTTAATATTTATTTATTGAATATTCATACATACACTAATGTGACAAATAATAGACACAATTTACAATTAAAAAACGCATATCTTTAAAAAGAAATTGAGTATTTAAAACAAACAAACAAATAGTTCTTTGTAGATAATTTATCTAGCTTTTACTTTCGTCTAATTTATACCATGTTTTTGGTCAAAATTAAAATTTAATTATCTTTGCCGCAATGTGGCATTTCCACGTTTAACGCCGATCAAGACATGTACCGAGATATTTTATATGCGGGTGTTAAGGAAATATTTGTTTGTTGATTTTTAAAGTGGCGCATGATTCCCGTGCTGTTCAAGTTCGGTAAATTTTTCTTTAGAAAACTTTTATTTCGAAAAGTTTTTCTATAGAAGACTTTTGATACGTTTTCCTATAGAAGACTTTCGATAAGTTTTTCTATATAAATTTTTCCTTTCGGTAAGATTTTCTATTTAAAACTTTTCTTTCGATAAGTTGTTCAATTGAAAAGTTGTTCTGAAAAATACTTTTCTTGTGATAAATTATTCTGTAAAATTTTTTTTAATTTAATTTATTCATCAATTCCATAATTATTTCCGAAAGATTCCTTGCAAAAAAAACCGTGGTTTCCGGAGAAGGTTTATTTTTAAAATAAAACGAAAGTAGAAGAATATTTTTGCTTCTCCAAAAAACGAAACAAATTTGATCGAAATTACAACTTCGGAGTTAAAGATATTTCTTTAGGCATGTGTGATGCTCCTGATAAAATATGAATCTTTAAAAGAATTTTTGTAGAAAACTGTTTCTGGTATTTTTAATATTATAGTTTTTAGTTGAATAATTTTATATGCTTTATTTAACGATTTGTTTTTCAATAAAATAACTTTTTTCTTTTGAGCTCGAGGACCTGGTTTTATTTTT